>CM033279.1:25179161-25666661 GCA_019343175.1 Oedothorax gibbosus
AGCTTAATAAAGTATTATTTGGCACGTGCTTGCTTACATTTTTTTTATAATAACGTGCAAAAAAGTACTTCTACCAATGAGTGATTTTCATGACATCATTTAGTTTCCATGGCGATATTCAAAATTGCAAAGTAGTAAAAGAAAAGTTGTAAAATAATTTTCTATTTTGAATCAAATGTTACTATAAATATGCATGTTAAATAAAAGTATTGTTTGGCGTGAAATTTGTGTTCTTACTTTGGTCTTATTTAATTTCCTTTAAAAAATTTTGTAGTACTTGTAGTTTCCATGGAGATATTAGAAAATGCAAAAGTAATGAACCAATAGAAATAAGTGAGTTTGATGACACCATTTAGTTTCCATGGAGATATCATATATCTACCAATCAGATACTCTTATTTACTTTACTGCTTACTAAAGTATTACTTTCGGTACTGTGTGTGAAGTACGCACGTAAAGTGTCATTTTCGCAACGATTTATGAAGGAATATGATATAAAAAAGTGAACTTTTTTGCACGTTGTTATAAAAAAGTACTTTTTTCACCATATTCATAAGATGTCAACATTTCAAGTAAAACTTTTATTTCATAACATTATTTCATATTTTTGAACAAATAATATTTAATTTTTTTCCCGTAATTATAAAAAATAGTGAATGCAACACATGTGAAAAGTAAACTTTTTACAACACGTGTCATTATTTTTCACTCGCTCGTGCAATAAAATCCACTCGTTTTAAAAAGTATTACTTTTCACATTGTTGCATAAGTAACTATTTTGAAACAGTGAAAAAAGTACTTTTTTTTCTTAAAAGCGGTGAAAAAATTGCTATTTATGCAACAAGTGTGAAAAGTAACACTTTTTAAAACTAATGGATTTTATTTCACGAGTGAGGTACGAGCGAGTGAAATAATGACACGAAATAATGACACATTTTACTTGAAATTGTGGCATCTTATGAAAAGAGTGTTTCACTGCTTTTGGGTGAAAAAAAGTAATTTTGTTATCACTGTTTCTAAAAAGTATAACTTTTCGCACGCGTCTGATATTAAAATTATAGTGTAAAAATCGGATTTTTTTCACACAATTATAAAATAGTTATTTATGCAACAAGTGTGAAAAGTAACACTTTTTAAAACTAGTGGGTTTTATTTCACGAGCGAGGTACGAGCCAGTGAAATAATGACACGTGTTTTAATAAGTTTACTTTTCACACGTGTTTCATACACTATTTTTTTATAATTACGTGAAAAAAATCAAATCTCATTGGTTCAAAAATAATTAACGTGCTAATTAATTTTTTTACGTAAAGAAGATCGGCATCGATAAATCTCTGGAACTACAAAAGGCAAACTTATTTTTTAGTTTAAAGTCAAACATTTGAACATGGATACTGATTCAAAAATAAAAATATATATAACATTCACGCGCATAATATTTATAAATAAAGCAGATCAATAAATTTCTGGATTTTATGAATATTATGAAATAGAAATTTTACTTGAAATGTTGGCATCTTATGAAAAGAGTGACAAAAATTACTTTTTTTCACTGCTTTTGGGTGAAAAAAAGTAATTTTTTATCACTGTTTCTAAAAAGTATAACTTTTCGCACGCGTCTGATATTAAATTTATAGTGTAAAAATCGGATTTTTTTCACGCAATTATAAAATAGTTATTTATGCAACTAGTGTGAAAAGTAAGGCTTTTTTAAACGAGTTGAATAAATTCACGAGTTTAAAAAAGGCTATTTTCAACGTGTTGTCATACACTATTTTTTATAATAACGTGCAAAAAAGTATTTATTAAATTGGCATTTATTGATTGGCTTATTAATTATTTCATTATCACTTTCAAATCATTTGAATGTGATTATTTATATTAATGATTATTTTAAAATCACGTGCAAAAAGTATTTCTTAAATTGGTATTGGAAATAAGACGCCAAATAAAGAATCACGTTCAAATAAAGAATTTTACACCAATCAGATGCTCTTATTTACTTTGTCGCACTAGTGCGTAAAAGTAACTTTGAAACACGATTTCGTTAAAAGCATCACTTTTGCCACGATTATTGATTTGAAAAAGTTAAGTTTTTTTCAAGATATTATAAAAAAAGTACTTTTTTCACTCTTTTCATAAGATGCCAACGTTTCAAGTAAAACTTTTATTTCATAATATTTATGTTAATAGTAACATTGAAGGGTCTGGGACATAATCCCGAAAGCAGAAATCCCGACAAGCCAAAATCCCGAATGGGTCGAAATCCCGAAAATAGAATTTTTGTCCATTTCACGATTTTTTTTAAATATTAGAGATTATTGTGTGTGAGTGAGTGAAATGAGTGAGTGGAGTGAGTGAGTGGAGTGGAGTGAGTGAGTGGAGTGAGTGAGTGGAGTGAGTGAGTGAGTGAGTGGAGTGGGTGAGTGGGTGGAGTGAGTGAGTGAGTGAGTGAGTGGAGTGAGTGAGTGAGTGAATGAGTGGAGTGAGTGAGTGGAGTAAGTGAGTGGAGTGAGTGAGCGGCGTGAGTGAGTGGAGTGAGTGAGTGGAGTGAGTCACTTACTCCACTCACTCCACTCACTCACTCCACTCCCATCACTCCACTCCCCTCACTCCACTCACTCACTCCACTCCACTCCCCTCACTCCACTCACTCACTCCACTCCCCTCACTCCACTCACTAACTCCACTCATTCACTCACTCCACTTACTCACTCACTCCACTCACTCACTCACTCACTCCACTCACTCACTCCACTCACTCACTCACTCACCCACTCCACTCACTCACTCAATCCACTCACTCAATCCACTCACTCAATCCACTCACTTCACTCACACAATAATAATTTCGACCCATTCGGGATTTCGTCCTTGTCGGGATTGGCCTTTCGGGATTTCGGCTTTCGGGATTGTGTCCGGAACCCAACATTGGAACCACTGTTGTTGTATTTCTATCTCTTCTGGAAGCTAAAAATTTTCATGTTCAAATGTGTGACTTTAAACTAAAAATTAGTTTGCCTTTTGTAGTTCCAGAGATTTATTGATTTGCTTTACGTAAACACATTATGCACGTGAATTATTTTTAACTAATCATATTTGATTTTTTTTCACGTAGTTATAAAAAGTAGTGTATGCAACGCATGTGAGAAGTAAACTTTTTAAAACACGTGTCAGTATTTCACTAGTTTTAAAAAGTATTATTTTTCACACTTGTTGCATAAATAACTATTGTTATATTCTTGTAGATTAAAAAAGGAAAATAATAAATACAAACTTACTTTAAAATTATATACTTAAATAACTAAAATTAATAATTTCTTAAAGTAATTATTAATCATATACATTGCTGTACAATACACATAAAGACATGGAAAAATTCTAATGATTATAAAACTATAACAGCAAACTAAATTTAGATTGACGTATTAATTTACTAAATTAGTGTAAAAAATTAAATAATTTGTTTTTATCAAATAAGTATTTCTAATAATACTATGTTAAATTATTTCAGAAAAACAAATATTTCTCCCAATTAAACTAATTAAAATATTGAAACTAAGTAGCACGAGAAAGAAAAAGAAAGTCACATATGAGTACTACAAAAGAAATAGTACAAATACTAATTAAACAACAAAATTACTTGTATATTTTCATTTCCAAAATAAAAAGAACCTACTTCGATATTTTGAAGTATCAATGGTAATGTTGAGAATTCATCAGCAAGTGAAAATATCAAACTCACGAACATTTTTCCATGTGTTTGTTCTTTTGGTATCCGACTAAGTAGTAGAATCTGGAAATTGGACAGCTCAAAAAATTATTTAAAACAACAAACTAGCAAATTGTTTTTCAAAAGTTATGCAACCAAACTGGTTGCATATATATTTCACATCATCTCTTAACGCTTTATACAAAATAACAAAAAAAGTATACCTCGTATACCAGATACATATACATTAAATTGAAAAGATTAAATATTTAAGTTACATTGCACTAGCTTGTATACCAGGCGTTGCACGGATGTACCCTGTGCAAACTTCTCATTTATGCATAAATATTCCTCCATATTTCCGTTTAAACATCAAGATTGCACTAGTGTACCTTTTACAAACTCCCCACACATACGCAAATATTCCTCCATATTTCAGTTTTTTTTTTCATTTGTAAACATCAAAATTAAAAGGAAGTCGGAAATATAATTGGTATCGAATTGAATAAATCTTATGAAACATTCAAAACCGAATAAATAAATAATCCAATAATATTTTTTAAATTACAATCAATTACACAAATTAACCACATTGTGCATGTTTCAGGTCTTGAGGGGCAACAAAAATTATGAAAAATAATAATTTCTTTCTCGAGCATCGATTGGCGAAACAATATCAACAGAGAACCAATCGGAGCACCGATCAAAAAAGAGCAGGAATAAAGCTTGGAGGAATACATCACCTGAAACAAAGCAATTGCTTTTACGTGCTCATACTTCATTTTTGATCGAGCTTTTTTGAAAACAAAACCCTTAGAAATGGTCAACCATAAATTGAATTTTAAAAACATGAATAATCTCAAATTACAGATTTCAAAGTATTTATTTTTGATGATATTGTTCTCACAACAAAATGAGAATATCCCAGCACTTAATTTTAACAGTGTAATCTCATAGAAATTTTATTTTTTAAGATAGAAAAACTCTCCTCCTACAATAACATAACACACCTCTTCTTCGGTGAGTTCATAGTCGAGAGCTCCGTCTTTGATAAGATTTTTCTTCCACGATTCCTGGGCAGCTTTGTGGATGGCCGTTTCTAGCTTGGCATCGGTAACCAAGGACCATTTTCGAGTCAAGGGCTCCTTTTTAATGAGTTTCTGAAATGGAACACATTTGCTTGGCAAACAATAGCCCAAATAATTGTTTTATAACAAAATCAATTGAATAAGTACATCTTTGCGATAGAGAGAGCTTCAAATGGGTAATGAATTTCCCGGGTTCTGTGTTATTTGATGCCCTTCAAGTATCACGATCAGGAACGTCAGTCTATTTGTGCCTATCTAGCATTTTAAGATTTTAAATTTTAGCATTTCTTAATTTTAAAAATGCGCAATATTCTTTTCTAGCTACCAACCTTATGTTGCATGGTGAAATTATCCAAGCACACCATAAGAATAACAATGTAAAACATCCAGTAAATTTAGTTTTCGGCAGTCATCAAAAGTCTCAGCCAAATACCCCATAAATTAATATTTTGCCCGTTGCCTATCATATTATTTTATATCACGTTAACTTATTTTAAAGGAAGTCAGAGCTTACAACTCGAAACAATTTGCAATTTTAATTGTTGAAATTCTTAAGTACAATTCTCTGCACTAAATAAAAGTTAAAAGAAGAAGAAATATATTTAGAATATATTTTATAGCACTATTCTGTTCACCGAAGTACTAACATAATATGTCGTATATTTCAAACATTCTAGCACTACAGAGAATAACGCGACAGTTCTAACCCCGTGATATTAGCTTAACCCATACTTATCAAAGGGTAACATCAAGAGACATAGCACAGCTTGAAACCCTGCAAGAGATTTAAAAAAATCTCATAAAGCATGCCCAACCGTCACATATAACAAAAAATCGAATTTTCGAACACTAATGACGCTAAAAAAAATGGCCGTCATTATCCGTCTTTACGGCATTGTTTAAGACCTAGTAATGATGCATATAGAAACGGAAGGGGCAAAGGATGAAAGAAGCATAGAAAAAATCCACTTTCATATATGAAAGGATCACCGAACATACAATACTGAAGAGGATTAACTTTAAGGGCATATAAAGGACATTTATTTTATGGTATGTGCGTCGTGTTTATCGCTTGATTGAAGACATTGATACTATGAAAGTCAAGAAGTTCTAAAAGAACTAAAATAGCCTATTTTCCTGTTGCTTAAATATTTACTGAAATTCTTATCGGAAAATTAGGGAGGTTTTTGAGAATAACTGTCACCTAGAACCGCTTATACACATTAGGGAAAAAATCGTCTAACACAGCATCCAGTTGTAATTTGAATCCTTTATGGGCAAAATCAACTATTTCATTAATTTTCTTTTGCAAATTGAATTTATATTTCTCGCTTGCTTAATTTATTTGCAGTTCGAAGAATAGTTATGAAAAATTGCTTTAAATTAAACTTTCTTTAAATAAATTGCTTAAAATAATATTGCTTTAAATAAATCTTTCGAATTATAAAAAGAAAAGTAGGCTAAAAATTCCTCTATTTATTACTCTAAAAAGGGATATAAAGCCAAAGGTTGTGGGATAAAGATTTCAAGGACGGACGGTAGAAATTATCTTGAAAATTATTTTATCTTTTAAAATAACTCTTTTAAATATCTAAGTATGCTAATAAGCTCAGGTCGAACTCTTAACTCTAAATTTCACCCACAAATGATACCTTATCATGTCACTAAAATATTTAATAATGTAATTGGTTTCGAAATATGAAAGTTTAATGATGGACATATGGAGATAGCTTTGACGGATAAAGTGGTTATAATACCGTACACATAAGTTTTAGCTTTCTCAGTGAGAAAGCCAAAACTAAAGTATTAAAAGTTGCGAATTTTTTTACTGATTCTAACTGTAAAGTAGTAATGGTCAGTATCATGCCGTTCTAAAGAAAAAAAATTCCCATTATTTTCTTAGCGTGTGGCTAGCTTGCTGAAACCTATTGATTGTAATAATAAAAAACTATTGCACATAAAAAACTGAATTTTTATCGGAAATTTTATTACATTCCCCAATCTGATCGGGTCATTTAATTTGTAAAGAACATTAAAATGAAATTATTATAAATAGTACAATAAAAGCACATTAGTTTTAATACAATTTAAGTTCTTTTACTATAGATAATAGCAGTATACATACGTGTTAAATGTAGTAGCGATAACTTGTGGTTATTTTTTTTGTAGTTTTATACCGACGTTGCACTAATGTATCAAAAGCACAAAAAGCTATAATATAGCGACCGATCATAATTTAATGATTTGCACTAAGTTGCTAAGTAATGAAACCTGAAAAATCAGATAAATATTCTACTAAAAAAAAAACTTCATAGATATATCGAGCTTACTTCAAATTTTTATGATCGAAAAGTCGCAATTAACAGATCCTATCCACACCACACGTCACATCATAGTTGTATCCAAAACGAGAAACAAGAATGTTGCTTTATTAACTAATCAATTGTGGCTTGATAGAAATCAGCAACTTTTTCATAATCCTCTTTGTCTTACAACATTTGTGATAGTGCATGCGCTTGGATTCAATGAAAGGTTACATCGGGTTACACAGCGTTTTGAGAACCGTTTTCCACACATTTGGAGTTAAGTAAACTTACTCCAAAATTGAAGCAACTTTACACTCTAAAATAATAGAAACATAACACATTTTTTTTACAGTCCATACATACCCGAGTTTAAACTTAAAGGGGAAAAACGTGTTGAGAGGAAAATGAACACAGCATTCTACCGTGCTTCTAATAGAAGCTTATGTTGACTCAACGGATTTTCTCCTCATGCCCCTATCATATTAAATATAAAGCGCCTATGATGAAAATATGGATCATATTTCTACCCACTGAGTCATCCGACACTGTAGTGCTAAGTATAAGTATGATGCCTATCCAATTTTATAAACGAATATAAAAAAATTAAGTAATTGCCAATTAGAATCGCTTCCACTCCAAATATTTTTGCATCCTAAACGAAATTTGTCGTTGAATTGTAACTATTGTATTGTAGTTATTTTTTATAATTTTAATTATAATCGGTATTTATATATGTCAAACCGAATTAGTGTTTCATTAACTTTGCTTAACTAATTTAAATTAATATTTATTATTTTTTTTTAAGTTGTAGTTGTTTGTTTATAATTTGGGCAGCCTTTTTTTTCCTAATAGCAAATTTTAAATAATTTTACTGTAACGAAAATCGATCTTCACTGACATGTGTGCCTTTTTTAATGCCTCCAAAAAGCGTTATTCGACAAATTATTCGTCGATTTCAATCAGATTAAGCCCCATTCCAAAGATTAGAAGTTAAGTATTAATTAACATTATGAATACCAGATAAAAATAATGAAATTTATTGTTATCAAGCGCAAAACTCAAAGGTAAAAACAAGTCTCTAGGTGACACAATCAATTTTTCAGTTTTAGCTTCCACACTACGTTTATAACGTAAAAAGTGGAAGGTTTTATAATCGTTCAGTCCGTCTGTCTGTCCGTCTGTCTGTCACCCACTTTCACAGAAAGTCCCACAGACAAGTGGGATACGTCATTTTAAAGCAAAAAATCAGATTAGGCTACATTCCAAATTTCATTAAAAAATTTAAATTAGAAGTTTATTTAAAATTTAAATAACTAAATTTTTTTTATCTACATTGAAATAACATGCAAATTCCATTTTTATTCAATATTTTCACTGTTGCCATTTCGTTAATCGTACGAGAAACTTTTGTTAAAATAAAAATAAACTTTTGAAAAAATATTTATTTATGTGATATAATTCGGTTTGGATTGTTGTATTATCACAATAGAGTTCTTTTAATGGTTCTATATATATATGTATGTAGAAATATGCATAGAGAATTCTAACTTGGCATAAAAAAATATGCTAAGTTTCGCTTTTATTTTTAAAGCATCAATTGTACAAATTATAAATTTTTTGAACTGTAAATTAATTTAAACTATAAATAAGTGAATTTTCGAAAATAATGTAAATGGGGAATTGTGGCGACAAAAATATTTATTAAAAAAGATTACATCATTATTCTTCCAACTTCAAACAAATTTAGCAAACGATAAAGTCTAATTATTAAATCTGAGAAAGAAGATTAATGAAAACAGTTAATTTTGGCGTTTAAAACTTTGAATTACAAATAACTAAAGGCCCTGTTTTTATTAGAATTAAATCACATTTGCCATTCGCAACAATCGCTCGAGAAACTATAATTCCTTTAGACAATAAATTAAAATAAATTTATTTTTGCGACATCGATCAGTTTGAAATGACGTCAAATATATTTCACTACGGAATCCTTGTATGTTGATATGAAATGTTTTCATCCTATTTAAAAGCGAAGAATATGACATATTTATTCTTTAAAATATAAATTAATTTTTGCAAACGATAAGTAATAATTATTGAATTTTCGAAATAAAATAAATGAAACTAGCCAAATTTAGCTTGTAAATGTTAAATATAGAATTAATGTTGTGTTTGGCGCGTTTTTTCCTGTTAAACACAAATATGTGGAAGCGAGTTAAGTGACAGATTCTGTTATTTTTATACCCACGATATACACTGCTCACAACAATTAGGGGAGCGCATGGTTTAAACCCTTTCACCTCCAATGATTCCATTTGGAATAATCAGCTTGCAATTTTTTTTCTGACTAAGTTAAGCTCGCACTTATGTATCGTTAGATGGAAGAATACTCTTTTTTGAAGAATTAAATAATGTTTGTTTTAATTAAATGAAAATATGAAAAACATGGTAAAATAAAATTTACTCTGAAACAGTTTTAGCAAATAAATTGACCCTATATTCTTCATACATGCATTTTTTAGATGTTTTAAAAATTGATTTTAGCTATTTGTAACAAATAAAGTTTAAAAAAAATGATTGTTAAAAATTATTCAAAAGTTATTTCAATGTTTCCCCTTAAATTTTAGTTTAAATAATTTGGATTTTCCCACCTGTTTTTTACCATTTCATTTTGGATGCATAATGAATCTATTTCACAAATTTTAGATTTTTAGAATAAAAATTGCTACTACTACTATTACATATATATTCCGGCTTGTGTGCTTGATCAGAGACCCGCTTATGAAGCCGAATAAAAAATAAAAAGTTGAGACTGAAAGGTAACAAAAGCACGCAAAGTTCTCCCCTAATTCTTTTGAGCAGTGTATTTATCTAGATTTAAGATTAAGATTTATTTTTTAGAAGTCTTTTTGTTAAACGAGATATGGTTTATCACCTCGATTTGATAAAAAAAAAAACTTAATCAAATCTCATATATGCTTTAAGTTCTCAACATGAGTAGTCATTTAATGATTTTAAAAAAAAATTAAATTTCATTTAATTTGGTGATTTTACAAAATATGATAGCTGACTTGTTTGGGTTTTTGAATTGCGTCAATTATCATGACAAATGTATTGCTTTCAAATTTTTAAAATGATTTCTATCATGCAAACATGATTAGTCATTGGATGAAATTGAATAAAAATGCATAGTATGATAAAAAAATTTATTGGATTACAAATTTCTGATGTTGGTTTATTGGTAATTTACAATGAAAATATATTAGAAATATTCAAATTATATAAATTTGGTGATTTTACAAAATATGATAGCTGACTTGTTTGGGTTTTGAATTGCGTCAATATATTGTATCCAATGCATGTATTGATGTTCAATTTTGAAAATGATGCAATTCTATCATGCAAACATGATTATTCATTGGATGAATTGAATTGCGTCAATTATCATGACAAATGTATTGCTTTCAAATTTTTAAAATGATTTCTATCATGCAAACATGATTATTCATTGGATGAAATTGAATAAAAATAAGCAAAGCTATGTATCAAAATAAATAATTATTATTATTAATCTATAGATTGAGGAAAACATTACAAAATACTTTTGGATTGATTTTAAATAAGTAATTATTTATATTGCGTTGTAAGTTTGGCAAACAATGGCAACTCATCATTTAGACGTTCATAAATACAAAAATGATAAATATAATAGGAATAGGGAATTTTCCAATAAAATATTGTTCCAACTACTTTTTATTTATTTTTAACTAGGTGTAAGGTCCCGCCTTGCTGGGAACCCATGTAACTTGGGAGGGGGGGGGCAGAGGTGCCCACGGGGCGGGGGATCAACGACGCAGACTGCGTCGTTAAAATTTCATGGGGGGTTGAATTTTTTTTATAAAAGTTATATTAATAAACTGTATTTTTCCAACAAAAAACCCTCAACGAACTCTTATACTTTCCAAGTACCGAGTATCTGCCCCCCCCCCCCCCCCACCCGGTACGCAACAACGGGGGGTGGGGGGGGGGGGTATAGGGTCATACAAGCGAAACTATCGCTGTAAACAGTACAAAACAATTGATTTGTTTAATAATGTTAAATATGTTACTCTATTAGATAAAAAGCTATGCGAAGGGAAGCATTTTTGTACATTAAGACTTAAGAATTAAGGGGAGCCATTGGAGGTCGGGGTTTTTTTAGGGGGGGGGGGATCGGCACCTCTGTTAGGGAAGTCTATAAATTACGTGATGCTATTTGACGATATTTTGACCCCCCCCCTCCTCGCGTTGATATTTCATGATATTTGGCTAGACCCAACCCGACCGTCACATTACATTTTTCAAAAAGTTCGTATTTTTGAAACTTTTGATTTGTACGTTTGATACCCGGAAAACTTCAACATACTAATTGACGTCTCCAACCCCCACCTTGCATTGGCCAGCCAGCAGCTGCATCATCTGATTCTGATTTTCTGAAAGTACTTAAGAATCACATACGATGCACATGTTGTTTACTTTTTCTTTGTGAAGTGCGAAAATACTTTGAACACGTTGTCCGTTGGTCTGAATCGAAACTAATAAAGAAAACCGAAAGAAACGAACGACAGGTGAATCAATATAAAAGTATGAACCGTTTTTTTACCCTAACACTTTAAAGATTGGTTCGGAAAGCAGCGATTAATATTATCATGTAAGAGTTTGCAAATTTTAGTTCAGAAATAAATTGACTGGAATTTAACTGAATTTTTTTCGCAATTTTGCGTTGATATTTCGCGGGGTGAAAAAATTACGTGACTTTTGATGCGAGAGAAAATAGTATAATGTCTTGTCAACTGTTTTTGAACAACAAATAATTTTTCAAATTCAACGGTTAAAGTGGAAGCTATAACAGATTATCAATAAAAAGAAAGAAAAGCACACAAAAAGACAAAACAGTATAAACAGTATAGAAGACATAAATGTTTAGAATACTATCTAATGTCATACTTTTTTAACAAAAAAAATTACTTGAGTTTTTTTAAATCCGTTAATCCAACGGTTTTAACGTAATTTAGAAAGGTACAGTTCCAGACAGACGGACGTAAATATTCTAGATTTTTATCGGAAATTAAAACTTATTGGATCGCCTTATAAATGTCGTATACACGTTTGTCACCCCAAGGCCTCCTGGTGTCCCCTACAACTTGCGGGCCGCCATTGCTTTCCATCACTTGGAAAATGAGGGGAAGAATGTACTACTCGCTTTAATATTATTTTCTAAATAAAATAACTCTTTAGAACTTTTAGTGGTCTTTCTCCTTCCTTGACGTAAATGAGAGCTAGACAGAAAAGCGTACTAAAAACAGACAAAAATGTATAAAATAATGGTATTTGATGTCATACTATTCTAACAAAAAAAACTAAACCCCTCAAATTGATAAATTGTAAAGGGAAAAACAATGGAAAAAAATCTACAAACTCCTCGGCGCATCTGCCCAATAGTGGGCCAAGGCCTGCCGTGCCCATTTCAGCTTTCGTGACCTAGGGCTCTGGGGTGCTGGCATATGTCCCGGTAAGGTGGTCAGCCTCACGCGGAACACCCAGTGTTTAGTTCCCAAGCACGCTTGGTACCCATTTTATCGACCCACTCAAGGGATGAAAGGATGGGTCAACCTCGCCCAATCCGGGATTCGATCCCCGGACCTGTGGCGTGGCAATGCGAAGCACTACCACATAGTCACTGGGCCTCGTCATACTATTCTAACAAAAAAAAAATTAAATCCGATGGTTAGAGCGGAATTCGGAAGGGGAGGGGAGGGGGGTACAGTTACAGACGGACGTAAATCTTCATGATGTAAATACCTACTTTTAATTTTAAAAAAATCTTCAGGATTATAAAGGGGAAATTAAAAAATGATAATGATAATTTTTTGCATAATAAATACACACAGAACTACAAATTAAAATATAAGGTTTTGATGCATTTGGCGGTTACAGCAAAATCCAACAATGTTACGCATGAGAATGACGAACAGTTGAATACAATTTGACAGATGTTACTTTCAATGATAACCATTCTTTTTTGTGTTCAACATCAACGACCTGGGTTATACTAAACTGAGCTTGCGTTTTTAAATTTTAACATTTAGCAGGTTCCAAAATTTATCACTGAATTGGATAAAGAAGATACTACTTTTTGCGAAATTATGGGTAGCTTTGTTTAAACAACAATATATTTCACAGTTTTTTTTTCTATCTTACGTATACCTATGCATTTATTCTAAACAAGGATTAAGTCTTTTCTGAATATTAGCTTCCACACTACGTTTATAACGTAAAAAGTGGAAGGTTTTATAATCGTTCAGTCCGTCTGTCTGTCACCCACTTTCACAGAACGAACCGTAAGTCTCACAAACAAGTTAGATACGTCATGTCATTTTGAAGCAAAAAATCAAATTAGGCTACATTCCAAATTTCATTAAAAAATTTAAATTAGAAGTTTATTTAAAATTTAAATGACTAAAAATTTTATCTACATTGAAATAACATTCACATTCCATTTTAATTTAATATTTTTACTGTTGCCATTTCGTTAAACGTACGAGAAACTTTATTTAAAATAAAAATAAAAACTTTTGAAAGAATATTTATTTATGTGATTTATATATAATTCAGTTTGGATTGTTGTAATATCACAATACAGTTCTTTTGATGGCTCATTATATATGTATGAAGAAAGATGCATAGAGAATTCTAACTTGGCATAAAAAAAGATGAAAAGTTTCGCTTTTATTTTTAAAGCATAAATTTTACTAATTATTTATTATTTTCTTTTTCGAAAGAAAATTAATGAACACAGGAAATTGGGGCGACTAAAAGATATTTATTAAAAAATAAATTGCATCATTATTCTTCGAATTTCAAACAAATGTAGCAAACGATAATGAGTAATTATTAATTTGCGAAAGAAGATTAATGAAAATAGTTATTTTTGGCGTTTAAAGTTTGAATTAGAAACAAATTATTAGCTAAAGGCCCTGTTTGGGGAATTTCTTTCTGAGGTGTATAAATAGTGCGTTTTTTTGTTGAGCACAAATATTGGGTGGAAGCGGTTTAAGTGACAGATTCTATAACAAACCTACTTGTTTAATTTTTATTTTGTAAAATAGAAAAAAAAATTGAAAGAGTAATAGTCTGTTGTAAATAATTTTTTATAAATATAGCAAACGTAAAAACTCTATTGTCATTTTTGAAGGAGTATATATATGTTTTTTTATTTTTGATAAATAACTTTTTAAAACGAAGTATTTTGGATCCTTAAACCCGATACATTTAAACAATAGTTCAAGATAAGTAATCACATTCATGGTTACTTTATAAATGAAGACCAAAACAAGGAAATAACTTAAATAATGTAGGTTCTACCGCTGAAAGTAATCATGAATATTATTTTTAAATCTTAAAAAATCAATTATAAATTATTTAATTTTGCAACTCAAAGAGTTATTTATTGCATAATAATTCAGACTTCAAGAAAAGGATATAAAAAATAGCTTCATATATCCGGCGTTGCACGGGTGTACCTTTAATGATATATACCAAACAGCTATGATATATCGACGGATCTTAATTTGATGATTTTCCCTACGTTACCAAGTAATGAAACCTAACAAATCAAATAAACACTCAACATCAACAAAACTTCATATAGTCCTCCCACCACTTCTTGGCATCTATGACGTGTGTTTCAGACGAGTCCAAACTACCACTCGTAAAACGAAAAGGGGTAAGGAAGCCAGAGTTACTATATTTGGCGATTCATTGCTTTTGCAGGTGCATATTTCTTTAAAGTTTAGAAGCAGTTTCTCAACTGAAGGGCAGTTCAAACTTTCATGGGTTCACTATTATTGCATAGCTATTTTTTTTAAACTTATAGCGTTCTCCGAAGTGATACTGAATATGGTAAATAATACATACTACAGATGCAAATCTATTGACGATCAAGTCAAGATAGAAAAGAAATGCACGTGCAATTGATGACGACTTTCAGCAATTAACTATAATCATCCTTTCCTAATAAACTATGTGTAGTTGTAGTGTGCCACATTATTTCCAACCAAACTAACCCAATAATCGGCAGGCTCGCCAAACACCATGGGATTGGCAACCCTGCCTCCTTTAGGTTCTCTACCTTTTTACAAAGTGGACGCTTCCACAATCAAAAAATTTGGGATGCTAAGTTGTGGCAGGCGGACTATATATATAGCAAGCTTACTTTAACTTTTTGTGATCGCCAAACGTCTCCAATAACAGACTCTATCCACACCACTTATCATATCATAGCTGTATCCAAAAAAGGAAACAACAACCAAACTATCAAACTAGCACTAAATAAAAATCGCGGATAGTAATAACATATCTTTAATAGAATATGAAATTTTGTAAAATTGGTACATTAAAAAAATATTCATCTGATAACTTGGACAATTAGTAGTATAGTTTTATGTTTTGCTAATGCTCAAAATGCTAAAGTGGAATATGTCGTGGCACGTACTAAAAAAACTAGGTATTGCATTTCCACGGAAGAAATAGGTCATTAAATTTTTTTAAAAAAACTAACTACCAACCAAATTCAACTCAGCGTAATAACATTATAATTCAAACGAACGCCGAAAAACCCCTGCAAAACCACAACACTCTCTCTATCTCTCTTTTATTTTCTTTAGCAATTCAAAACTGTATTGACACAAATTAAAGTTCTTAAAATAAAATTTATAATAACACATGCACAATAGGGTGGGCCGAAAATTTTATTTCGGATCGCTATAGTGCGGAAAAGTTGCCATTGGTAAAGACATGAAAAATGCACTAATTATTATTTTTTTATTAATTTATCTTCCGGTCTCGCAATGCCATCAAAGTTGGCAAAAAATGTCAAAACCCGAATTTTTTAATAATTTTTTTAAGCACGATAGATGTTTTTAATTGCGGTCCTATATCATGAATTAACTACTAAAAGTATTTAAAATCAATATATATGCACTTATTATACGTGCATCATATCTTCCGGCCGCACAACGTAGTAACAAAATGAGGTAAATTCGTAGTTTTTGCAAAATTTCAAAGTTTTACCTTTTAGTACATTTTAATTATACAACTTTTAGATATGCTATACTTTTATTATATTAATAGAATAATCTTTAAAAAAAATACAAGCATATAAGCTTCGTCAAAAGCAGCATAGTAGCCATAGAGGCGAGGTTTATGTGACGAATGCCAGCGGTCACAGCCCATTATCGTTGTCTGACAATGTTTCTTTTCAGATAATTTAGAAATTTTCTAATAGTACCTAAATATTAGGAAATATTTTTGTTCAATGTTCAATTGTTGGTGCCTTCGATTGTTTTGCTTACAAAAATGACCCAGAACTCACCACGGAGCGGTAGCTGCATTTCGAATTCAACTCACACCCTACTTAACCAAATATCCAATGTAGGGTGCGTCATTTACAATAAGTACACATTTATTCCGCATTCTTCCTCTTTGTTTCATTTTTAGTCTTTATCAATGAACATCGAAATTTGGATTTGTGTGAAAAAGTCATCGTTGAGCATCACAATAATGAGGTTCTAATATAGCCATCTCAGGAACTGTCTTATAGAAGCTTCGGTCACCAGCTTAACGCATCTTCCTTCCAACAGCCGTGTAACATAAAAAAGCGTCAATACTCATAACGGGCTTGAGGACATTGCTCACATATATGCTGTTTTACCTTTTCATTAGTCATTGCTCTTAAAAGTGAAGGAGGAGTCAGTGTACGGGTGTTTCATTTGATAATTTCGGTATTGTCTTTAGCTTCAAAGTTTAGGTTTAGTGATTTAAAGATTATGATGAATTCACTTTCAGATATTACTTGCTTCGCCTTCGCGATACGCCTAAAGCCCAGCTCTCGTATATGGTTTATTTCTCTCACCATCAAACCTTAACTTTGAAGTTAAATACTATACAATAGAACTCCAATTATCTGAAGTAATTGGGACCTAACCACATTCGGATAATTAGAAATTCGGATAACCAGAGATACATGGAAGAAACGGTATACTCAATCAATTGTAGATGTATTGTTGGGCTGTGAGATCATGTAGTTCTAGTTCTGTTTGTCATCAACCCAACCAAAACCAAAGTGTAAGGTGCTGCTTTAGCAGTTTGATTGAGAAGTAACAGTAAGATTTTTTTTCCTGAAATTCGGTTAATCAGCAACGCTTCGGATATATGGAGTACTTCAGTACCAATTTATCAAATGAAACACCCGAACACTGACTCCTCCACTTTTAAGAACAATGACTCTGCTGTTTTTCACGAAGTTTATATGCTTAAATTTTTAATAGATTATTCTATTAATATTAAAGTAGAGCATGTCTAAAAGTTGTATGTTTAAAATGTATTAAACGGTAAAACTTTGTAATTTTGCAAATACTACGAATTTTCCTCATTTTGTACTACATCTGACACAAATGTATAATAAGTGCATTATATTGATTTTAAATACTTTTAGTAATTAATTCATAATATAGGAACGCAATTAAAAACATCTATCGTGCTTAAAAATATTATTAAAAAATTACGGTTTTTGACAATTTTTTGCCAATTTTGATGGCATTGCACGACCGGAAGATAAATTAATAAAAAATAATAATTAGTGCATTTTTCATGTCTTTACCAATGGCAACTTTTCCGCACTATAGTGATCCAAAATAAAATAAAAAAAAAAATTTGGCCCACCCTAATGCACAACTTACTCGAAAAAACAAGTATTTTTTTATAACAGGTCATGTTACTTAATAACCGCCTGCCATATACTATTCACACGGCTTAGAAAGAAAATCGCCAAACAACTTTAGCTACTTGTAAACTTTGAAAGCCAGAAATTAACCCTTTTCGTTAGATTTCTTTCTCGTATTTAAATATTTGTCTTTATAGTTCGCTATTAAAGCTCGATGAATAATGATGTAATTTTTTTGCTATAAAAATGGAAGCGAAACTTATAATAATATTATTTAACTTTATATTATTTTTAAAATAAAAAAACTAAATTTAAGCAAAAATAAAATAACGCCTGTTGCTTTCTTAATAAAAAAAATTGAAGTCGTCTTAATTGCCCATTTTCATTAACTTTCTTTCACAAATTCACTTAATATTATTTACCGTTTGCTAAATTAATTTGAAGCTCAATATATAAATATTTATTAAAATTGAGGCTCAAAAATAAAGGACAAACTTATCATAATATCATTATTGTTTATATTTTTTAAAAGAAGTATTTACGATATTCCAACAAAACATCTATTATTTGTATTTCGACGTCGTTATACAATTATACATTAATAAACTCTGAAAAGTATTAAAAATACCCAAATATTTTTTTTGACATATCACACTTGCCTTTAGCTTTTGTAGTTTAGGCTATGAAAATGGGCGATAGACAGACGGACGAACAGAGCCTTTATAAAATCTTCCACTTTTTACGTTAAAAACGTAGCGTGAAAGCTAAAAATTATCGTCGAATATCCCATCATTACAAAACTAATAAAGAAAAAGTATAATACTTTCTAATAAAAAGCGAATCGTAAATTATTTTTTTGATTAAACTCACGTTTATATTGAGTTCGTATTTGAAGAAAATTTGTTTAATGTGTGTATAAAACAAATTTCATGAAAAATAAAAATTTCCATACCTCCATGTCCATACCGTTCACGTCCGGCAATGCCGATCCGGTAGCTTTTAACATTATTCAGCCTGTGCAGTAACTTCCAGCAGTATCAATTTCCCTTTCTCCATTTTAAAAGGTGGGGATATCAAGGAGCATGCGCCAAAGAGGTCGTTGAAAAATTGCTTTTTATGCAAGATTAGTTTATGAAACTTTTAAGTGTGTAAATGTGGAAGAATATCTTAAAAATTGTCAAAATTGCGACGCTGTATTATTGGAAGAATGCTTTAATTCGTTTTAAAAAGTGAGTATAGAATATTATAAGCTTGATCCAGTACATTTTCTTTCAATAAGCGATGTAACATTTTCCGTTGGTTTGAAGAATAGAAAGAATAGAACTCCTTAATACTGTGGATGACAATTTATTTTTTAAATCACAATTAAGAGATGGGGTGAATATTCTTTCAAAACGTTATGCTGAAGCGAATAATCCGTATTTAAACGTAATGATCTTTAATACATAATTTTTCCTTAAAATATTTTTAAATCTAACTTATTAAATAATACCAAGATTTTTTGAAAAAAATACTAATGTTGAAATGCAAGCATTGAAGTACAGTCCATTGAAGTTCATTTAAAATACATTGAAATGCAATTCAGTGACAGATAATTCATTGAATTACTTGAAATACATTGAGTAAGGGAGCCTGGGGAGCCTTGGCCATAGTTTCAGAATTTTATTTTTTTTTAATTTATACTTACACTGAACACTAAACAATTCATATGATAGCTCATATTAAAGGAAATTTTATTGGTAACAAGGATATAATGGTATAATATAAATAATATATTTTTTCATTTATAAATTTATGGGTTTTTTTTTAACATAGACACCTGGGCCAAGCCTCCCTTCATAAGGGAGGCTTGGCCCATGGTAAGGGAGGCTTAGCCCATACACAAATGCTTAACTTTAAAATGCAAAATATTAAATGTTTAAATTATTTTTGTAAGCATTAAATACAAAAAAAAATTCTTATAATTCGACACTCTGGAATCATTTAAAAATCATGTTTACCATAATTAATATTTTGAGTAATACATTTTTATAGTATTATATCATACCTTCAAAGCTACTCGTTCAAGTGCCCCCCCCCCCCCCCAAGAAAAAGTCAGATAATATCTTTATATTAATCTGGAGTATTATTATACTTTAATTAATAATTTAGTTTACACCGAAGAAGTTTGATATTTGGTCATAACTGACACGTTAGTTTCAGTTGAGGTTTTGCTTTTATTCTTAACAAGTGCAAATATTGATAATCAATCTATTACCTAAATAAAGTTATTATCTTACGTTACTATAAACTGTGCATTTGATAAACATTATTTATGGATTTTCATAATTAGTTAACTTAGGAGGCCTTGGTCCAGAGTGGCCAACCCTCCCTTATGAGCCTTACGTAGAGTGGGCCAAGCCTTCCCATCTAGCCATTTTGTAAGGAATGGCACATGGTGATTTGAAGCCTACTTCATTGCACAAACTTTATAACTTAAATAAAACCTTAATATAACAGTATTTATAAAATACCACATACTTAAGCTGAATTCAATTGGTTCGTCTAAAAAAATCTTACAAATTATGTCTAAAATGTTTACTTTTTGGAATGAGAAACTTTCATTTTTTATTTTCTCCTCACTGCTAATAAGTAGCTCAATGAAACTTTGGTGGCTGTCTGCTGACAACAGTAGCTTTAAGTACCATCTATTGTGAAAATACTAAAATATTTTTAAATACTAAAATTTAAAGGTGGGCCAAGCCTCCCTTATGGCCAAGGGTCCCTAGGTATCTACATGCAATTTTGCATTTAAATACGTTCACAAACAGCTCTACAATGTAATACACTAACATGCAATAAATGAATTTTTTTTAATATTTTACATGTAAAAAGTCAATAATGTCAAACATATCGTCAGTTACAAATCTAAAAAGTCTATAGTTTCTTTCACAAACTCATATCGTAAGCAATTTCTTTCAAATCCAATTTTGCCAAACAAATATATTTGCGTTTCGATAAAAATTTCAGTTAGTATTTAATTAACAGGAAAGTAAGTTATTTTAGTTATTTTAGAACGTCTCTTTTTTACTTAAATTCTCCTTCCGAATCTATTTTCTTAAGGATCCCTCTAGAAACAGTCAAAACTTCTTTAAGTTGAAGGAATTGTTTATCGTGTCTGCATTTTTTTCTTTCATAACCTCATAAGTAATTTAATGCTCATTATGCACCAAACTGACAAATACAGAATTAAAACATACGCAAATGCTAAACTATTTCGATAGTAGATGGCAGCACCAAAAAATCCTTAAACTCCAATTACCTTTAGGGCTCAAAAAAAAGTATTCCGAATATCTAGCAATCTAGCTAAATTTAGGACTTTAACTTACTTAATTTACATATTTTAATTAAATGACACATTTTAATAAAATCTGTTGAACAAATTTCTTGGATTTTAGGGATTAAAACCTTGGCTTTATAGTTAATAAAACCATTTCAAATGAAAGGGTTGGTTCTTTAAATTATTTTCTTTCCGGTAGATGGTAGCACCACAATAATCCATTTTTAACAAATCCAAATTGTTATTGACAAAACGCTTAGCTGATGCATGGATGAACTGGATTCGAAATGTATAGAACATATAAATAGTTTACTGCAAAAGCTAGAACTATGCAACAGCATTCATATGACACTACTACACTTTAAATCTGTTGATTGTCCAAATTCCTGACGTTGCACTGGGAGTAGGTCGGGTTCAAAATTAAGCTGATTGAATTTGCTGCGTTAAAGCTCTGAAAAGAGGCTACACAATAAGAGGAAGTGAGGCAAAATGATGACGTGGTACATGATAGGGGAGCTGCAAACTTCATAAGTATAGATAGTAGTCAATATACCCTAAGTGAAGTCAACTTAGCATGGTGCGGCAGAACAAGAAGACATAATAAAAGTACATCGCAAATAAAAGTGGCCCCGTCATGGAGATAGGAATAAGATATAATTGTTGCCAAGTCAAAAACCAATTCAAAAACATGCTTGCTAAGTGAAGCTATTGATCACTTCAATATTAAGCCCAAATAAACGTTTGGCGAAATAGTTGCCGGCAACTATGCTATCGCTATGGTTTGACAAGCTAGTTAGAATGCAATATAAACTGAAGGTTTTGTCCAGCTGTAAAAAATAAGTTCCCGCTAGAGATTATTTCTGACGTTATTTATCCTAAAGAATCGCACCTTTATGTTTTTGTAACACACAAAACCTAAATCGATTGCAAGACACAAAATGTGCATAATTCTTTCAAAAAATTGCATTCTTCACCTGCGCATTGATCAACTAACGCTCTCACTTACGCACTAAAAGATCTGAACTCGCCAATAGTCCATGAGTAGCTCTAATGTGATGCTAATCCCATCCAACCAATGCAAAAACAGGTTTGCCAAGTGAAGCCATTACACGCTTAAATAATCATTTATTTCGACTTGAAGGCTTTCAGACTGCTTCAATAGTTTTCCTCGCCAAGCATCTCAATGCATTCTTATATCTACGCTGCGGCCACTTTTATTTGCTCCACCCTGTATATTAAAGGAGCTTTTCTATAACAAGTCCCTGTGTACTCTCTCTCCCCCCACCCCCTTACTTCTTTCCTTCATATTGAGCAGTTTCTCGATTAAAGTAAATTTTCTACTGCAGTGTAGTTTAATACTTATGGCATAAAAATGCAAACATTAATTATAAAATTGTATACACAGTCGAAAAATATTCTTTATAGCTAGGAGTAACTTGCATAGGTTTCAAAATATCTCAATCGGAAATATAGCAAGTGAAGAGTTCAAACTTAATTTTTCACAAGTGGGACACGACGTTATATTTTGAGTGAGGCGAGATGGGCCCCTTCGTCTCTCCAGCCCATTCAAGTAATGATATAAATTCGCTTTCTTTTATACTACACTATTTCTAAACGTATAAACTTACGTAGAAAGAAACGAAGAAGCGTATCACTCAGTAGTTTTACGTTCACCAAGTGTTCTGGTAGAAGACGTAAGATTCAGCCAGTGTTGTTTATTTTTCCAAAAAGCACTGTCAAAAAGTATGAAAGTTAGATCTCTGATGTCGTAGTTTTAAAGAAAAATATAATTTTTTTTTAACTATGTAGGTTTCAACCTAAGTTGGGGGTACGGACAAATAGCAATCTCCAAGATGTCAATACTAGTCATGTCAAAGCGTCATGTGTTCGAATTTTTAACTGATTATATGTCTTTTTATAGTATTTTTTTAGTGTGTTTGCGGTTTTATTTTCGTGTTTTATATTTGTCAGTGTTTTTTCATTGCACTACTGTAATTGGATTTTTATCTGTAGTGTGTGTTCGTTCTAAATAAATACTTGATTTCCATTTTTTCCCATAAAAATATAAAAAAAATGAAAAGTTTTTTTTTTAAATATTGATATTTTAAAGAATTACATAAACGTATTACTTCTCTAAAATGTGACCTTGTTTTTAATAGTTAGAAAAGGGCAGGTGGGTTTATGCATTTTCGTAACTCTTTAAAATAATATTATTTTAAAGAGTTTTATTTTTATAATTTAGCTTTTTTGAAAAAATTATTTTTTCCCCATTAACTGGATCTCGCTTAGTCACCCAAGTCTAGAACCAATGAGCAACCATTAGGTACGGGAGGATAACCACCCGAGAGAACCACTTAGCTCAAAATACATTTTTAAAGACCTTCTGATATTCGTCACTTTTAGAAAAATTCATTTTCAACTAGTTATATCCTTCAACTATATTTTTAACTAGCTTTATAATACCGGCGTTTTCCAAATTTTCCATCCGGATACTGCCCCCCCCCCCCCCCATCATGCTAGCTAATGTTGAATTTTTTTTGTATTTGGATGTCCGACAGAATCCATGCCCCTCTTTTCATGAAGTACAAATTCCACATCTGTACATAACTATTTCTCCTTCTTCCATTCATGAATAGCAAAATTAAGCAACGATCTCTAAAATTAAATCAAATTAGGAAATAAATAAGAATCCAGTAGTGTAAATTTGACCAAGCATTAAAAATATAATATAGATTTTAAATAAATAAAAAAAAATCAAATAATAATATTCAAATTGTAATCTTGCATATTAAACTTGCGTGCTAAAACGTATCGTTAAAAATTTTTTTTTACTTCTGACTTTTTACAAATAGGAAAAGCAGTAAGTGATTATTCAGAAATCTCCTTTAAATTTCCTTCGTAATTTTAAACTAGAAATAGTTTGGAGATATCTTGCCACTACGATTTTTAGTGTGTTTTTTTTGTTACACAAAAGGATAACAAAACTAATGTCTTGAAATTTTTATAATTTTAAAAATGAGAAACTACTAGACGAGCCACAGAGCTATTTTGAAATCCAAAATTTGAATTGTCCCCGAAAAGACGCCGTAAATTTCCTACAATAAAGAAAACATAATTTAAGCATGGTTATTTGAGAAAGAAGTATAGCTTTTTAAAAAATTGTTTACCGTAACACGTGCAATTCTCAAAAAAGGTTTCGCAAATGTACAAAAGTTTCAAACTGATAAAAGATTGAAATATGCACAGAATATATAAATCCTAATTTCAGCAACTATTGCACAACTACATTCTCAGAAAAACCACTAAATTTACATCGTAATGGAGAAAGGGCCAATGTGTCCAACTTTAATACAAACGGCTGGCTCCAGCCGACTTTCTACTAAGTTGCAGAATGAAGCTTAGTTAAAATCTCAAACATTGAGGATGCAAGCACATTTCATTCATCTCCTGAGGCAGGTTAAAATATATTTCAGGGCTGTTTCACTGTGAATCACTGAATGGGTTTTGTCCAAAAACGAATAAAATACGCCACGCAAGCCCCATGATTACCTCAAATGCAAAAGTTTCTATTCTTTTTGAAGGTTAAGGTAAAACCCGAAGCTAATTTCGACATCTTCAAAAAATATTCGAAACAAAAATATCCTGTCCGTGCCTTTGAATCGATCCCGACCGAAAATTCCGAAACATTTGTCATCTCATCAAGAATTAAACGGAAGCTTTGCCAGCATGAAAGGGCGCAATTTGTCACGGGCCGTCGCTCTGCAACATGTTGTATTTTCTTTCATTTTTTTACTCTTCTATTTATTTTGTCTTTGCTGATTGTGTTCAAGCTGTCATCCATGGTGGTCTTTATGGAGGTTTTTTGCAGTACTTTGGCTGCGAATTAAGAACATTTATTAAATTTTGCTGCAGTTTAACCTGTTATCTTTTTTCACCATCAGCAAGGCGCGCTACACAGTTAAAAATTTCGGCAGAAGATCGGATCGGCATCCTGGTACTTTCTGGCTGCCATCACTATTAATTTACTATTTTTGCACTGCAAAGATAATGTTTTACCACAAAAGTAGTATGGTGGCAGCTAGAAAGTTCCAGGATTCCGTTTCATAATTTTGCACCAAAATTTTTAATAGTGTATCTGAACAGACACGAAATGTCAAGCGATTTTCTTTGATACACTAGTATAAAATGTCACTTTTTTAAAAATGAATACTAAATTTATATTATATAAGTTAAATATTGATATACAAAAGTTCAAGAGGAGAAAAACTTTTTCAAAATTCCAAAATAGTAATGAAAAGATAGTCATCATGTTTTAATCATACAATAAGTGGAGTTTGCTAACATTGAAAAAAGAACTCGGTCCCGTCGATAAAAGAAAATTTTAATCATTTTAATGTTTATTCAAATCTTATTTTAGCGAAGAAAAATATACAATAGTGTTCCTGCTCCTTTAATTCGGGCAATTTACTCATTTCAAACTCGAGTTTGTCTTTTAACACACCTGTGAAATAAAAACAGAAATTATTTACAGTTTATTTAACAATGCATGCTTGAAATGCTTATATAAGACACAACTTTAAATAAGGTAATGGTTATAGGTCTTGCAATTAAATAATTTTTTGCCTCTGAGATATAGAACCGCATTCACATACGGTCAATTTGTCAGATACACGTGCCTCTCTGATGTTAAATCATTTTGTACTTAACTAATTTAATGTATTAAATGTAAAATACAACAAACAAAACAATACAATACTTTTTAAAAAAAAAAATCTTAATTTCAGAGCCAGACGTATAATAATTAAAATATATGTATTTCTTACTTCATCATGTGGTGGTCACTCCATTTTCATTCATAATAATTAAGTTTAAAATAGAGATAGGATAAATATGAATTGATAAGTCGCTTTAATGGTAATTTAGTTGAAAGACATGGGAACAGACAAATATGTATAAGTCCAAGTGACAACCTCGTCGCTTGACAGCTAATCAAACGAGGTTCTTTAACAAAAATCAGTTGCTTTGTTGAAATTGCAGCTGTAATCCAATCCAAACCATGTCGAATAACTTCAAAATTAACAGCTTATTATTTCTTTCACATACCTAGAACACTGTCAACAGCCTGAAACTTTACAATCGGCATCAGAGACAAAAGCCTCTTTAACGTTTTTTCAGTCTTGTGCAAATAATTTTGTTAGGATTTCAGTGTTTCGTTCATTTAATCATAGAGATGAATAAATTTTTAATTTTTCTATCTGTCTGTGCGGAAACTGGTAACAATGCTTACTGTATGTGAATGCGCATAGAGTGAAATTGTATTATATTGAAAGCTTCACCTTGAACAGCTTAGTCGTACCAGGGGAAAATGAAAAGAAACTTGAACGTGAAACTCGAGTTCCGATGCAATCGTTGCTTGTTGTATAAATTTTAATTTGTAAAGTCGCTCTTACTTAACAAAGATATGGTTGAAAGATTTTTATTAAATTCTTTTTTGTCTATATTGTACCTTATAACTTGTAATATAATTGTAATACTCATAAAAATGATAATTGTAAAACTCATTAAAAAAAAGATATTTGCGCTATGAAAAGGGTGATAAAAGGCAAATACTATTTTTCATTATTAGAAATGCAGTACACCGAAGCCATATTATTGCTTTAGCTCCATTTTCATGTTTAAGATTACATAATTTCCTAATTTATTCCAGATTTCATTCCTGGGAGTCCTTCGATCGGAGCTCCCATTAGTGCCATGTTCTCACGCGACATTTATTCGCCAACTGGGGCTCGAGAATAATTTATTTCCATTCAGCATGCCTGTTGCCACCCAAGGACCTCAAACACACATGCCCGTTATACATTAATATATGTTTTTGCAGAAAACCTTTACGTCTGTTTAAAGTGTGTGTTTCCTAGAACTTTAGCGTATCTCAACCCTAATAACCTTAATAATTATTTATTTAAATTATAATTTAAAATATTTATGAAAATTTTAATATTATTATTATTATTATTGTTATTGTAATAATAATAATAACAGTTATGTTGTTATTGTTATTGTTATTGTCATTGTCGTCGTCTTCGTCGTCATCGTCATCATCATCATTATTGTTATTATTATTATTTTGACGTTATTAATATTCCGACTTTACAAGTCAAAACATAAGTACCATTGTAAACAATAAAGTAGTACATTTTGAGCTCCCGATTACTTATCTGTCTAAAAGAGCGTTATTCGAATAATCCTTGCTATCGACACTTTAAAAACCGATTATTCGGAATCTTTTATACCTACAAACACGTTTGATTCAATACTATCACAGGTTGTTGTGACAGATAAGATTCGTGGATGATATGTTATATCTGTGTCCGGTTGAGTCGCATGCAAAATCCCGTTTGCGTCCCACCTTCAATTTTAACATATTTGCATATACAAATGTTTGTAAAGTTTAAAATTGTTTTCGACTGGATCAACTTAACTGGAGTTCCTAAGGTGAAAAAAAGTAAGTAGTATAATTTTAGTCTCAGTTGAAAATGTAAGAAAAAAGTTATTACGTACGAGATTTCTTTCATTTAATTAACTTGCTTATTTTTTTATAATGTACTCATATGATTATCTCAGTTATATCAAAACGTATATATATAACTTTTACGGTAGTACTTTTTAAATATTAATGTACTCCTGCATTTAAATTTTTAAACTATAATCCTCTCACGGAAAATTGCACCTATTAATTTTGGATTTCTACATTCTATATTAAAGGGGTTTTTTTTACATTTTTGATTGTAGATAAAATAAAATAATTAAAAAAAACTCTATTTCCTTCAATCTGACCTCTCAACTCACCAGATTTACACATGGCAATACCATATTGTTAGACCTTTTTCAGGATTTAAGGGGCAAATGTACCATTTTTCGTATTTTAGATGGGGAAAACTTTAAACTTTGTTCGAAAATTGATAAAAATCCGGAATTACCGGGATAAATCCGTAGAATTATGGCATGTCTACTTCAATAGAAGTAAAATTGGAAATTGGGGAAACTCATAAACTGTAGTATGATTTTTCATTATGCATTGCATTTGTTATAATTTATTTAGACAAAGGGAGCAAATATAAATGACATAGACTGCCTAAATTTAACTCTTTTCACCAATTATAAATAAAACAAACACTATGTTTTTATTTGAAATTGCAGTCATTTTTACATAGCTGCTCTGCAGTGACCAGGTAAACTGCGGTATCTGAATAATGATTTGAACCATTATTGTAACCACTCAATAACTCTAACCTACAAGAAAGTATATAAATTATACTGATTATTTCAGGGCAAAAATGGTCTAGTTCTTTATTGCGGTTAATGCAGTTTACCTGCCCACGGCTTAACCCTGAGTATAAAGGGCTGATGACTTGCCCTTTATACTCAGGGTTAAGTACTCAACCCTAAAAAGAAATCCTTCAAAGAGTCGTTCAATCAAAGAAAAGAGCACCGCCGAGACAAAAACCCTGTTCGCGGTTCAAGCGCTAAGCCGAACATGCATTTCAACCCAATTATTACCATTCATTCAAATAACCCGGCTGTCTACCTCCCATTCGGATTTTCTCCTTCTTTTTCCTTCTTAAATTTTCTTTTTTTTTTCTTTTTTTCTTCTTCTTAACACTCGAGAAGAGAGTACCGGATGCTGTTAGCGGTCGGTAGGCCATAGTAGCCCGAATTCCTTTCTTGTTCAGACCCGCTGGGATACGGTGAGGCTTGTGAGGTTGCTCGAATTCTGCTGAAGAAGATTGCATGTCAACGAATTTTGTTACAAGTAAGATATTTTCACGTAATCGTAGAAATATTCATACTTCTATGTTTTAAAAATATTTATATCTTACGTAGTATTCCTAAATTCTACAAATTTCATTCCAAATCAGATGAATTTCCTTTTGATTCCTGCAAACATCTACTTCCTATTCTAAATTTCATTAAAGAACACTCCTCAATGCTCCATATTTTATTACACGACTTTTTTTTATTCCTACAAACATTTTATCTATTTATATCCCAGTTATTCATACCAAACCATACTTTTTAAGTATACTAATTTTGAATTGTTGCAATTATTATTTTACTATGGTAACCCGGTCAATGCAATCATTAGTCGAGAACTGATGTTGGATAAACTGAAAAATCCGTTGATTTCTTACTAAATTTTTTTACAGACACTTTGTTATAATTTAATTTTTTATAAACAATAGTAGTAAAAGCTGTTCATTTCATTAAACTTCGTAATTTTGCAATTGGTGTCTCACAATGTACAAAAATATATATTAGAAAATTGACTGACTCTATATCTCCCTTACACATGATGCACGTTTTAAATCCGTCTAGACACGCTTCTTCAATGTCCAAAAAAAACACCTCGTACAATGCACTTTGTATTTACAGGACTAAGATACCAACTAGTTTTTGTAATGTCAATTATTTCTTCATATAAAAAAGAACTAAATACTTTTAGATTTTCAATGAAGCACTCAAGACATGCCTTAAGACATTTGTTTTCATTAGTACATATTACACAAAAGTAAGTTTTTTCTTTAAAAAAATTTTTTTGGTGTTTGATTTTAATATAGGGTAACCTTATTCTAAGCTTTCTTTATTTAATACATTGCTATTTGTGAATTGCGATTTTTCTTAAATTCTTTGGAAAGTTTTTTTAAAATTAATTTTGAAAGCCGAATACATCAGCCGTGTTTGAGGATTACAACATACATGCGCCTTTCACACACAAAAAATCTAAAAATTTAACTATTTTCAAATTTTCTATAACTTTATTCGGCTTAAAAAAAATCCTCTCTTTCTACTACGCCTTTCTCTACGCCTGGAAAAAAATCCTAATATTAATTATTATAATTTAGGATATCGCTTATTCGCACTGCTTTTCTTATTTAAAGGTGTCACAAATTTAAGTTATGTTATTTAAAGAAACTATTAAGATTTAAATATGCATAGTTATAAATAACTCAATAAACCCAGTTTAATTTTTTTTTAACACAAGTTATTATTGTGACGTTACAGGACAGCATTGTGTGACCATTATTGCAAGTTGTCATGTTTCGTATTTTCTTCGCTGTTATCTCCTAGAGTAGCTTTAGAGCCACGTTATTCTACCAAAATTACTTTTAATTTCAATTTAGTTCTAAAAGCTCTTCATTTTACTTCAAACTTTCGCCATAACTTGGCTATAAAATTAATCTAACAAACCCGACGTACAAGATGAACTACTTTTCGTGGTTCCACGATTTCACCATTAGCTGCTTCATACTTAAAGAAGTTAAAAAGCTGACTTAAGCTGCATATCTTTCCTTCGATATTTTTTGCTTCCCACAAGAAGATCTTTCGTTAAATATGGCGTTATTTGACTATGAAAACGCTACAGACATTTAGAAATGATTGTCATTAATTGCTGTACATAGATAGCTACATGCTTTTATTATCTCCTTCACCAAGGTGTATAGTATATCCGTTGTATAATTAATCCGACAGGTCACTTGGTAGCATACGAACTAGTTGGAATCAATTGATCTTGATGTAAAGATTTGAAGCACCAACGAGGAACTGACTAACGGACTGACAGACGGACACGATAAAGAGACCATTGTTTAGGGTTTGTTTGCATGATTCACGACTTCTAAGTAAACCAGTTTCCCTTTTTTTCCACACTCCAAATACCACACATCCGCGGCCTTTTGTGTCGCGTCTTTTGATCTGCAAGGAACTGTTTCTTGTGTTTTATCGTCTACAGAAAAAAAGTAGTATAACAGGACCAACTATGATGGTATATTATCTACCCAAGTCATTGCTACTGTATCGAGGCTCTTCGTCTCCTTAAAGAATGAGAACATATGCAGTATAGGAGCCAGTCATTTTACTGGTGACTTTTTCCGATCGTGAGATCATAGAGATAAATGTAAGGTTGTTGTACACATTATAATTTGCTGAAGTTGAACTGGAATGATTACCTTACTTTGTTGCTTGGAAACATAGCCAAAATTGCCAATTCAAGATTGTCCCCAAATTTTATCTCTGTTTAAAAACTATCAAAACTGCATTTTAACTCGCCAGGATTTTAAAAGGTAAAGCAGCAGTATTGTTTGGACTACTGTTATTGTTTTTAACTACATCCTGTTATACTCTGTAGATAAGTTAGTTTTAATTTAACAAAAATTAAAAAAATATATGAATACAAATTTTAGGAACAGACAAAAAAATATAAATTATTTTTTAATAATTACTATATTATTTCTAATTGAGCAATCAATTAAAGAACAGTGGATTTAAACTGCTTACAATCCCTATAAAAATGTGTTATTTTAAATTCCCGATTAGTAATCTTGGAAAACATCAAAGCTATTGTAAAAAAATAAATATTTAAACAAACACTTAACCTTAAAACAAATACATGACAATCTTCTTTTGATTTAAGATTATAGTAATTAAGTAAATCCGGTCAAAAACAAAGTAAGGATTTAAAATTTCTTATTGTATAAACCGACTGTCGTAATTCCAGTTTCCTTATACACACGCGATCCAGACATGACATAGAAATTATTCAAGCCTATTCTAAAGAGAACGCGTAATGAATGGGTCTTCCCATAGTAATTTCTTGTATCGTTTTATCTCTTCGAATTTTTATAAGATAATTGTTTTTACGACCAGATTATAATCAGTTGAGCGTGTAGTCGGACAGTTGACAAAAATCTTTGACGGAAAAATTTTAATGGAAATGTGAAATCACGGGAGAATTTGCAAGGAAATATTTACTATGAACACGAATGGTCAAGCTAAAAATGTATCTATATGATAATTAAAATATACTTAACATCTGAAGTGAAAATATACAGTACAAGGAACTAAAACAAAGTATACGTAATTCAATGGTGATGAATATTTAATTGTGTTCAAGGTGAACTTGAATAAAATGGACAACAATGTGCATAGCTATATAACCTTTTATAGTATTTTGTTAAAGAAGTTGGAAATTTAATTTTTATACGTCCCTTTATGTGTCAACACTCATATAAGTCATCTTTCTGAGTTTCCATATAATAATTTCTCCAAATGTTAAAAAGTTTAATTTACGCACAATGTTTGAATACGTAATTTTTTATAATCACGTACAAAAATATTTTAACGTTGCATACAAAATTTAAAAGTTACTTAATAGTTTACCAAAGTTTAAAAGAAAAACTTTATATTCTTAGAATATTGAACCGTAAGCTTTGTATATGTTGCTCCCTGTATCCCCTACCGTCTTATGTATCTTTGTATTCTTAATAAATGTTATAGTTTTAATCATATACGTCGTTACACTTCCCCATAGAACCTACACTTTTAAAACAAAAGAGTGAAATCCACTCATATAGGGGAAGTGCATTTTCGGCACGGGAAAGGAGTGGAAATTAACTCAGACTGAGTTAAAACCGTTCGTTTGTCTTAAGAGTGTATGGCTTCAAACCGATGTGTTTTCGTTGCATGTCAAACACAAACTCATAGAGTTAGTAGGACATGACGCATATGGACCATGTTTGTCAGATGTGCGCCATCAGATGGCGCCACGTCCGGTGTCCTCAAATAAAAAATGGTAAGGGTCGGTCAGGTATTTAATTCCGGAACCTCTTGCATATTATCCCAATGCTGAACCATCTGCGATCATACCTGCTAGTATTAGGTATTGGTGCTACTATAAATCACCCACATACTATTAATAAATGAAAACAAACTTGTACACATACAAAAATTGATGGAACAGCCCCCCCCCCCCCTCCGCCGTCAAAAAAAATAATAATTTCAGTCACATTTAGTTGAATTCATTAAAAAAAAATGGAGACGCGAAATTTTTTACCTATTATCGCTAAACTCAACATCCGAAATTTCATAGAAAATGGCAAAAAAGTTGATATACGGTATACCGGACGCCAGATCTAAAGAAATATGATCTACCCATTTTCAAACAAGTAAAACTTGCATTGAAAATATAACAGTGAATAAGAAAGAAAAGCTTTCAATAAATAGCTTGTTTCATTAGACTTTTTTTTACAATAAAATTGGTAATTGTCTATTCTAAAGGCTGAAAATATCCCTCACGCACTAAAAATGTTAAGCATTACTTTTTCAGAAAAGGTATTGTTGCACGTTTTTCTCCTTTCCTGTTTCCTGTAAATTTCCTCTTTTTCTGACATTGTAATTGATATTGAAAAAGATTCCGTCAAATGTAAGTGTGAGCCAAAGTCAAATTACGTACTTTATGACTAATTTTCAGTGTCATTTAATAAAAAGAAAATGAAATTCATTTTCTACATTTGTTTGAAACTATTCTTTTTGTTTTTTAGATAATACTTTTTACTATTTATTTTAAATTGACTTTTTTTCATACTTAATTGGATTATTATAACTCAAAATAATAGAATCCTGAATCATTTTAATGCGTGTTTAACCTCTTCTAAAATAAGGGAAAACCAGTTGATTAAAGTAACTCAAGAATTCACAGCGGAATTCGACCCACTTTTCAACATTCAAAACCAAGGAACTTGAGTATAATTTATAACATTTCATCTACTTAAACTAAAAGTTCTTATTCAAAAAGTGTTTGATAGCATTAAATTTGATTTTAAACGTAGACACTAGTCTTATTTAAAATTAGCAATTCTATTACGACTAAAGTACCACCTTATCAATCTTCTTTTAATAGATTATTTTATTATGAAGCAATTTATGGAAACTTATCTGAATGTTATATAACTGAAAATAAGAAATAATTCATAATGACGGCTTGGTTGATTCATAAGCTAATGAAGCGCATCTGGGTTAGCTCATATGAGAAAGCCGATTATGTAAGCGAAATTTAGTATTTTACTATGTTACACTTTATCATTTGCACGATTGGGTTAGTTGGTACATATATATTCTGGTTTGGTGTGCTTGATCAGAGACCCGCTTATAAATCTTCGTCAAGTAAGACAGACACATACAGAGTTTTTACTGACACAGAGAGAAGGTTCACCCAGGGCAAAGGCGGGAATCGAACCCGCACCCGTTACAGTGCGCTCAATTGGGCTAATGTAATCGTTTCCGGCTGCCTATTTCTAGCCTCCTTTAGGAGCTTCAACACAGCCAATTACGCCTCGTAAATTAGAACCCTGGTCAAGTGACGAGGTCGACACCTGAGCGGCACCCAACAGAACTTCGAGCGACATCGTACGCTAACGGAATCGGGACTTTCGACTCCACAGATTTAACGAGCACGTATATCGCAGTGTACTCGGGCGCCCCCGTGATTTTTAGAGGATTTTTTTCCACCAGCACGAATAAGTCTATAGTATGGCTAGGATGAGGTCCGAACCAAGAACCTTCTCGGTGAGAGGTTCGTCGCTTACACCTCTCGTCCACCGCTCGTTGGGTGTTGGTTAGGTAATTTAGTAATTTAATCGTTTCCGGCTGACTATTTCTAGCCTCTTTTAAGCGCATTAACACAGCTAATTACGCCTCGTAATTTAGAATCCTGGTCACGTGACGAGATTGACACCTTAACGATCACCCGACTGTAGCCCAGTCGGTTAAAGCGTTCGCCTTGCATGCGGAAGGTCCCAGGTTAGGGTCAGGGCAAATAAATGCCTAACTATAAACGGCACGTAAAGCCAAAAATGTTCGACGAACAATCCCCCGTGTAGAGAGAGTGACCGTTAAACATGCTTCAAAGTCCCAACGCTGCTTACGATGTCCCCCTTAACGGTTGTGTCGGGTGCCTACCCAGGATGCCATACATTATGACGCCCGTCGCCAATAGCAATCGTGTAGCTCTAGTGCGATGATAATTCGAATCGAACCTAAGCAATGCACTCGGGCAACCATGTGATTTCTGAAGAATAGGGATTTTTCCCCAGCACGAATAGGCTAGGACAGAACCAAAAACCTTCTCGTCGATTATCCATCTCGGCTACTGGGGGGACGCTGGTTTATTGTTTCACTCTAGGCCTGCGCTTGTACCATTCATTAGGATCGGGTGGCCTAGTGGGTTTGATCGCAGCCCATTACGCTAATAGTCTGCACACTGTACCTGGTGCGGGTTCGATTCCCGCCTTCGCCCTGGGTGTAATTTCTCTCTCTGTGACAGTAAAAAATTCTTCCTGTGTCTGTCTTACTTGACGAAGGTTTATAAGCGGGTCTCTGATCAAGCACACAAGCCGGAATATATATGTATCAACCTCAACCTCAACCATTCATTAGGATCGGGTGGCCTAGTGGGTTTGATCGCAGCCCATTACGCTAATAGTCTGCACACTGTACCTGGTGCTGGTTCGATTCCCGCCTTCGCCCTGTGCGTACTTTCGCTCTGTGTGTCACTAAAAATTCCGTCTGCATCTGTCTTGCTTGACGAAGGTTTATAAGCGGGTGTCTGATCAAACACACAAACCGGAAAATACATGTACCAAAACTACCTACTACCTACCTACCAGTCATCATCCGTATTATTTTGAGTATGTTTGGTTTTTGGTTTTTTTGGTTGGTACACATATATATTCCGGTTTGTGTGCTTGTTCACAGACCCGCTTATAAACCTTCGTCAAGTAAGACAGACTGAATTTTTACTGACACAGAGAGAGAAGGTACACCCAGGGCAAAGACGGGAATCGAACCCGCACCCGTTACAGCGCGCAGACTGGTCTGCGATCCAAACCATTGGCCATCCGAGGACCACTAGGCCCCTTGAGTATGTTGTCACTTGATTGTCAATGGAGATTTTTATAATTTGGACGTGTGAGTGATTTAGTTCAATTTAACTAATGTCACACTAGAGCAACAAAATTAGCTAATTTTATGAAATGCCTTCTGGCAATCCTAGAAATATCCGAGAAAACTGCCAGTGAAACCGAGTATTTTAAAGGAATTTGTTTGGTTATTTCAATCCGACACCTACAGCTCACCTATAAGCTCTTCATATCGGCCATCATCTGACTGATATTTAAAATTATAAGACTCAGTTCTTAAGTGCTTCTTTCATGGGACACCCTGAACCGTTGCCAATAATCCATAGAGCGGATTGTGGTGAGTATTTAATTGACAAATCAGACCTACCCGAATAGACATTTATTCTATTAATTCCTAATTGGCTTGTTTCGGGGGACATATTTCCTTCCATCTATCATTCCTGCTTTTCCTTCGATTGGGCTCCAATTGGTGCCGCTGTTGCCACGTGGTATTGATACACCAATCGAGGCTTGATAAAGAGTTTATTTTCATGAAGCATTTATGTTGTCACTCAAGACCTGAAACATGTCCATTCAGCTATTAACTGGCTTTCCGGAGATAAATTGCAGTTTTTTTTGGAAACGATACTCGATTTTTTTTGTAACTTGAATTAAATTAATTAAAAAATGAAGCGTCGTCGATTGTCCATTTTGCAGCTCTACTATATCGTCTTTTGAATAAGATAAAAAACCTCATGTAACAAAATATATTAATTTATCTCCATATAAATCCAAAAGCCAATTGGGATATCTCTAATTAGTGACGCAAGGTTTTTCGCACAGATTTTCCCCTTCCACCATTCATGATGACGTCACAAACTTCTATCCTCCATCCCCCCCCCTTCGCAGTTGCGGTCCGTCGTTCCCACCAGCTGTTCAATTCTTTTTCTGGATTTTGTTCCAAACTGCCGTTCTGTTTGTCCGTCCTTCCGCATCCCCGAAGAAGGCTATGCACTGCTGTCATCGCTGTTTCTGTCGTCTCGCCGAAATAAAACCACTCCACAATCCGTACGTAAAATGATTATTTGCTCTGAAAAGTTTTATAGCATTATCCTGTTCTGTTTGTATTTGTTTTGATCGTGTGTTTTGATGCTCGTTTGAAAGCACATACGTGAAGTTGACAAGCAAAAACTAGTCGGGATTCATTTCTTAAAACAAAGTTTATAAATCGCATGTGAAATAAAAAATTTTGTAACATCAGCTTTTAGTATCCAGGCTAGGTATGTGTTTGATCTTCGAAATTACAATTAATGATAATCATTTGAAACTAACGTACAAAAAAAACCGCCGTGGTCTAATTTATTAAATGTGTCTTTTAAGTGGAATTTTCTTTTTAGGGTACTTTAACTCCTTTTCTCACTTTTTTATGCAATCAAAACTTCTTAAATTCAATTAGCTAAATCTAATTTTCTATCTGTACAAAGCTATAAACAGTTAAAGTAAAATCCCTTTTAAACAAATATGCACTTTGATTTTTATCTTATTCGATTAGCGAAAGAAAACATGCAAAACTTAACCAAACAAATTTTATTGTAGTGAATTCATAAACAAGTGGGAAATTATTGCCATTATTTGCTTTTTGTTACAAATTTATTATTATTAATAAATATCAGTATACTTTGTGCATTAGACTTAACTTTTTCTAATATTTGATATTGATCATTTACCTGTGTTTTATTCATTATTGAATTCGTAAACAAAATAGAGTGGCGGAACATTAATGTTTACTCACGCACAAAGAGTATTATTTGTTTACATTTTGTAAATAAAAGAAAAAAATCGTGATTACTTATATTTTCAAGTATCTATATAACTTAGTTTTACTATATTTACCGCGTTCAACTATTTTTATCTGTGAAAATGAGTTCTATAATGTTTTAAAAACTGTATTTTAATGTACTTGTGACTAGTTGCAAATAATTGCATCGTAATTTTTAAGTCGACTTTCATATTTCTTTATTAAATATACTGAAAACTGTCAACTTGGGCCAAATTTATCATTCCGCTTATCTGATGTGCTGCCGTGGGCAGGTAAACAGCAGCAACCACCACAACAATGAATGAGACCAATTTTGCTCTAAAATAATCAGTCGTTTAGTATATTTTCTAACAGGTTGGAATTATTGATTTTTTACAATGGTCCAATCGGAGCCTCCGAGAAGAAGAGAGAGAGGGGGTAAATTGGCCCTATCTCTTTTCTCGGTGGCCCGGTCCAATTCACTTGTCTAGATTCTGCAATTTACCTGCCTACTGCAGTATGGTTTGGTGATGGTTTCTAAAGTGACATTTCAAAAGTCATACTTAGCAGTTATTGTGCGCAGCCTATCCGATCTTACAGTTCCATGTGCTCTGTTTGGACTTTTGCTCAGCTCCCACATAGCATGGAAAGCTTGAAAATGTTGATATAGTACGTAAAGCGAGACCACCAATGAAATTTTGCAAGCATTTTATAAATTTAGTATGAGCAAAATATTTCTCTATTTTATTTATGATATCTTATTATTGCCATACCAATACAGTGTGAATGACCTGTTTGTGGCCATTTTCCAGTTCATTTACTGTATTGGCATGCCAATTAACTTTAAGATATCCTGAATACATATCAAAGATATTGCTTAATATATAAATAAATGTATTGAAAGATGATACGTAAAATTTCATCGGTGGGTCTGCGGACTGTAACAATGTCAAGTATAAACCATGCAGTGTGCGAACAACGCCAAATTTCACGCCAAAACAACATAGACAAAAGTGAACCCTCTTCACTTGGAAACAATGTGGAAAGTCTACGTTTAAACAACATTGAGTACTTCGGCATTCAACGTTAAAACCACATTAAAACAACATAGTTGTGCTGCTTGGGTTGTCAAAACAATAAGAAAATTCTTCCTACAATCAAATAGCTATATCATTTTTACAAAAATAAAACTTCAACAAGATTGAATACTTTCTAAAGTCTTTTTTTTTATTAAAACTGAAATTAGCTTTTAATGCACAAAGCGAAATGTAAGACAAAAGATTTTCCAATTAAAAAAGTATTACAATACAAATCCTGAAAGAATTTTGTCTGTAAAAAGTTTCTATCAAAAGACTATTCAACTTTGGAGCTTTCTTCTTTTAACCGCATAACATGCCATCTTAGACACAATAAAACGACCTATTTCTGAGTATCTTGTGTCTCTACTTGGTCTACTTCTAAAAAATTCGCTTGAGATCCAAAGAAACTTATCATTTTATGTATCGAAATATGTCATTGTTCAATTTCTATTCCTAACGGTTTTTCTCCTTTCTTGTAGTAATTATGTACAATTCTTGAAAGTTGAAGTCGGTATTTTTATTATTGAATAAATTGGTTCATTCATATACAACTAACAGGGGAGAGTAGTGGAGGGGGCATCCCCCACTGATATTTTTTACGAATAAGTAATAATTAACACTGGAAATATTTTTTTTGACATAACTTTTATTTTTTAATCGTAAAGGAACTGTTGAAAAATCTCTTCAAATTGCTTTGGATACCTCTAACTGTAAGTTGAATGGAAGAGATGTTGGCGGATGATAACTTCAATAACTTAGCAAAACTAATCAAATAGGAAGTAAACAAAGTTATTTAGCTTTTTTTAGAAATTTAAGAATTTTTAGAGTGCCGTGGCAAAGGACTACGGAATACAGCAATAAAAGAATGTTTTAATGTGTTAGAACCAAAATAATGAAGGCATTTTGTAAAACACTTTTCATTGTAGTATTTCACAAATTTATGTTTAGTAGACTCTTCAAATTGACGGAAATTACATTGTTTAGTGATTCTTTTTTCCTTCAGATGTTTAGATTATTCTTTCAATTTTTTTTTTTTGCTTTGGCTGGACAATTTTATTATTGCTTTATAATAAATTCTCTGTTCTTTAGCTATGACAATCTCAGCATAATTCTTATGAAAATAAAATATTATTCAAGAAAAGACGACTTTTCGATCGTTTAGAGTGTTACGACATTTATGTTATCTTTATTTCAGTAACTCTTTGAACAGGTGCTTTAGCTTCCACAACTACGTTTATAACGTAAAAAGTGGAAGGTATTATAATCGTTCAGTCCGTCTGTCCGTCGCCCACTTACATAGCCGAAACTACAAATGCTACGGACAAGTATGATACGTCAAAAAATTCAGCGCATCGAAATTAGAATACATTGAAAATTTCAGAAAATAATTCGAATTCGAAGTACTTCAATTATTTAAAATACTGCAAAATTTAATGCTCATTTAAAAAGCATAGGAAGCCATTTTTATTAGAATTAAATCACCATTGCCATTAGCAACAATCGCTCGATGAACTTTAATTCTTTTAGACAATAAAATAAAATAAATTTATTTTTGCGACATCGATTAGTTTGAAATGACGTCAAATATATTTCACTAGATTCTTTGTACGTTGATATGAAATGTTTTAATTATATTTAAAAGCGAGGAATATTACATATTTATTCTTTGAAATATAAATTAATTTTTGCAAACGATAAGTAATAATTATTGAATCAAAGAACTGACTGAACTGACTTTCGAAATAAAATAAATGAAGCTAGCCAAATTTAGCATGTAAATGTTTAATATAGAATATTATAAATGCTCTGTTTATCGCCTTTTTACCTGTTAAACACAATTGTTGTGTAAAAGCGGGTTAAGTGACAGATTCAGTTACAAACCTACTTGTATTTTTAATAATTTTTCTGTAAAAAATAGTGTTTGCTACAACTAATATCGGAATGATGTGGTTCTCTTTACTTGATCACCGTTTAAAAAAATTTCGTTTATACGATGCATTAAAGGTTTTTGCAAACCTATAATATTCATATTCACACATTTTACTAATACCGAAACAGGTCAGCTATAAGTTTAATATGTTTCAAGCATAAAGTTCTCACCAATATTCTAAATTATCTATAAAGCATACAGTATAAGACACGTATCAAAACACCTTTTTTCCTCAAAAAAATTTTTTATCACACGGTTAAGATGTCAATTTAACTTAGTTAAAAATAAGTTGGATTTTCTTCAAAGTAAGTATCTTGACGCATAGAAACTCACTGAATTTGTATATTATTCGATTAAAAAAAGTGTGGCAATTTTTTTAAAAAAAGCTTAATAGACCTAACAAGGAAATTTTTTTTATTAAAATAAAGGATTTATCATATCAAGATAGTTTTGCTGAGAAATTGCGTTTGAGGGGAGATTTTTATCATATTAAGAATAATTGACATCACATACTTTGAGGTTAATGAGATTTATTCGGTTATTATCAATAATAACCACGGATTTTTTATAATGAATAATGACTAATGACTGGTATTTATTAGTAACTAGCAAATAAATACCCGTAAAATCTTCCTCATTATGAGCTTACTGTTATTGCGATTTTCCTGATAATTTCAAAATTAACCATAATTGGCACTTCAATTATTTTTCAAATCATTAATTTAGTTTCTGAAGGTAATGGCAAGAAAATAAAAGCAATTTCAATTTTAATTATTTTTTGTGTTCATTTTAATTTCTTCTCTCGAATGGCAACACGAAAGGGAAAAAATGATCGGATTTGATCGAAAGTGGTGTATTTTTTTCAGAAAATTCGAATTTTCTCTAAAAATCGAACAAATATGAAAAAAACTAAGCCTCAGGTGCACACGCTATCTTAAAAATTTCGAATTTCTGAGGGCAGTATAAGTAGGTTTATTACGATTCCACAGACAGACTCCTTCTTTTATTATTATAGATAACCGTGCTTGCATTAATCGTATAACACATATAATCTTTTGAAATTTTACTTATTTGAACGTTTACTGTATCTTTTTGTAAAAATTGTTAATCATACTAATTCAAATTATATGTCCAGTTGTTATAAGATTGGAAATCTCGTGGATGTCTGTGTGTCAGTTTAGAGAATGAGTATTATGTAATATGACAACTGTTCACAGCTACCATTGATTCCTCTTTTTTTTCTTACATAAGTGCAACAATCAATATATCACTCGCTTATATACGAATCATAAGCATGAGTGGGTGCTATCAAAATGATAATCTAATGAAATTGTGATATTGAAATTGTTTTATTTTGAATGCCAGTGTGAACGATTTAATTTCTTTATAAATTTATCTTTTCCCTATGACCATTAAAAAAATGAATGCCTTTACTTGTAGTCTTCTCGGCAGTGCGCTTAATTTTTGAGTTATAGGTGCAACATTGTTAGATTCAGTTTAAATTAATCAGCAGTGTTTTATTTGCCTTATACACGGAAACAAATATTATCTTACTTATAATACAATATTCAGATAAGCGTCCGAAATATTTTCTTTACAAATTAAACATTATTTTGAAAATTTACCTTAGCATATCCATTGTCCAACATTGGTCTAGCCCAACATTGCTGTTACCTTTAGTAATAAAATATTATAATTTGTGAATCAATATACCAACTTAATTATACTAATTACCTTTCTGGCTATAAAATAACGTCCGTCCTGTTTTCTTTAACCGAGTCAGTATCTACATGTTTTATGCTAAAAATAGTTCTTTTCATTAAAGTTTAAATATAGTTCCGGTTTCAACACTTTCACTTGCTTTGCAGTTAATGTTAAAAAATACTTTAATCCATTTTGTTTAATAAAAAAACAATTTTTACCTAATGAATATTGTCTTTAAGGTTAATAAACAATTTAACCTCATACGTTGTCTTTACGGTTCTAGAATTTAAAAAAAATTAATTTTGTTAATTATACAATAAGGACATTTTAACCACTGATTTTTTTTAATTAAAAAAATATTTTAAGGAATTTAAAGAAACCAACTAAACTGTGAAGACAGTTATCGTGCTTAAAATATTTTAAAAATTAAATCCAGAAGTATTTCTCAGCATATAACTTGTTTGGCATTATTTTATAATGCAAGTTCATCCGTCACAAAAAAAATAATGTGAAATGTTGCTGCCATTCAGATTAGGTATATCGTCCTTGCCCTTTTCCGGTTAGACCTTCGCATTGAAGTTCATTGGTGCTTTGACCTCACCAACATTAAGGGCGCCTCCATAACCACTAAAACAATGTACAGAGATACTAAAACAATGTACAGAGCGATTCTGTGCACATTAAAAAAAAACGATTAAACATTAAAAAAAAATACCCAGATTGAAAATGAAAGTTCCGTGTGAAAAAAAGCATGAAAAGAGACTCCATTCATTACGTTTGATGCTAATGAGCATTCAGCGGATATTCCGTTGTCTGGTTAGGTTGAAAGTCAGGATGTGCACTGATGGTCGATTCTAGCCATTGTACAAAAGGTTACCACAAGCGAATGTCACGACCGATTTGGGAATGGTTTTAATTCACTGTCTGCGGCTGTTGAGTTTATGTTGCGAAAAAAAATCTTGATATGATTTGTGTTCTTATATGTATGTATAATAGAACTATTTCTCATTACTTTCTACTGCTTTATATCCATATTGATTGAAAAAATTTAATGAGTCGATTGTTTTCAAAACTCCTATAATTATTTCTAAAATTATTTTTTAAATGATAGGTAAGTTTATTAAGATTATTTAGGTACATAACTACGGTCGATATTTTTATAAGGTCGATGATTTAACTAGAATCGATAAGTTTTTATAGTTTTTCCTAATACATAAAACATACTTTAACAGGAGGAAAGAATAACAAGTAAACAAATACATGCGATACATAATGAGAAAGCGTAGAGCGTAAATAAGTCTGTTCACTAGTACGGAAAAAAAATTTAAGAGCAAATTATTTGACCGAAAACAATTTTCCTACTAAAATACTTTTTTATGATTTTAAATTCCACTTTCAATATGTTTTTTTAAAAAATGCTGTTTAATTATATCGTGACAAAATAATATAAAAATATTCACCAGTTTATCATCAGTTTCATTTTTTTTCGGAAACTTAATGATTAATTTATGTGGGGTTTTTATTAAAAGTACTATAATATTTTGTATTCTCTGAATACTTAATATAGTAATATTTAATGCTAAGTAATGTAATTTTACTGCATGAATAATAAAAAGACAAAATAAGGCTTCAGAAATGTCATGAATTGGCATTAATAATTTTGTTTATAATTTGTTGACACATCAATAAGAACTTTTTTTTACTTTAACGAGTGTCGACATTAAGTGGGGAAAAATTTACTCATTTGGAGGACTTTAGGTTTTAATTGATACACTTGCATCATAATCCTTATACATGGTTAATATATATTTTTTTTTAATTTTAGAAAATAAAACAATCACCACTATATTCTGAAGTAAAAATAATCATGAAAAAATACGAGATCATAACATTGCTACTTAAAAGAATTATATATTGCATAATTTAATAAAAAAGGATAATGTAAATAAATACACGAAACTAAGAATTACTGTTTAAAGTTTAATGGTGATGAAATTGAAAAAAATTGTTTTATCATAAACTTCCAGAAGTTCTATGGAAAGATTTTTAACTATATTTGTCTAATATAAAGAAGCTACAAGCATATAGCATTTTTGTGACATGTAATCAAATCAAAATCTTTTTGGATATTGAAAATTTCGTATACTGGTAAAAAGGCTTTGTCCAATGTTGTAAATTTCAACAAGGTTGAGGTATACCTCTTTTTTTTTCATTATATAACTTTGGAAAACAGGTATGTTCTTTTTCTAGCTTGGTGTAGAATTATATAGCGTTACATAAGTAAAGATATGTACATGAAATAGAGCACCCTGTTGTTGTTGTTGTTGATTGGATAAAAGATTTAAAATCTATTTGCTTTGAAATAAAATCACTTAGTTGTTGAGCCAAGCTTACTTAACTGAAATACATGTAGTCCATACTCTTTTTTTCCGCTAATCCGTCGTCCCCTTCAATATACCGAAGGTCTTGGTTGATATTTGTTTTATGAACTGAAACGTTTGATCTGACAATGGTTTGAGGCTATTTATGAGGAAACGACTTGTGATTTCAAAAGTGTCGGGAGAAGGGCTTCAAAAAAGTCTGAAACAAATCTCCAAATAAAAAATTTTAGCCATCATCAATACCTCATAGCCTCGAAGAAGATTTAAAAAAATACACGGACATAGAACAAGGTATGCTTTATTGCGACGTATTTTAAAGCTGACCAACCACACTCTTTAATGGCGCTGTCGGAGAATCCGACGCGATTTTATACCGAATGCGACGAATAAGCTAAAGAGTGGACTGTATTCATCTAACTGTTAGTGATCCTCAAATTATATTACAATTTACTTTCAGCTTGTTCGAAAAAGTTTTTATTTAAGTGGGCTGTTATTTTTGCCTAAAGAACATTTTTTCCTAACAAAACTCATGAATAGAGAAAAGCTGTAGTTCTACTAAAATAAAAGTTTATACACAACATTCGTTTTAATAAGGTAAGAAAATATTGTATTGCTCAAAACAAATATAATGGGGTTGTTTCACGAAGGATCTGGCAATAGCTCTGACTAGCTGCATTTTGGAATCTTTTTAGTGACTTGAAAAAACGTTAAACGCTTTGCTAATATTTTAATGGTATGTTTTTGTAATTTTAGAATTAAATGGTATTTTTCGTAATGTTTTTCTCCTAAAACTGGTGGCAACACTGTTGAAAGACATCAAAATATACATGAAAAAAAAACGCAGAGCTATTGCCAGATCCTCCGTGGAACAACCCCATTCCAGAAAGACGACGTAAAACATGTTCATACCCATTATGGAGACTTACAGTTGTTTGTTATTTTAAGAAAAAGGCAGAGAATATTTTTTCCATAAAAATCGAGTCTTTTAATTTTCAAAATAATATACAATTAAAATGATATAAATTTTGCTACCATTTTTAGAGCAAAAAAAATCATTATTCTTCGAACTTTAAAACACTTCAGCAAACGATAAAGACTATTAATTAATTCTACGAAGGAAAATTAATGAAAATGAATAATTTTTGGCTTTAAAAGTTTAGAACTAGCTGAAGACCGTGTTTGGCGATTTTCTTTCTAAGATGTATAAATAGTGTGTGGAAGCTGTTCGAAGTAGCATTTACTGCTACAAAACCCTACTTGTTTATTTAAAGCTAATGTCACTAAATTCTAAACGTCAAAGCTAAACTTTCCAAACATAATTAATTTTTTTAAATAATGATTTAAGCTTTTTATTCGAATCGAAACAGATTAGAAATAATGCATCTACTTCAGAAGAAAAGTTGTCTAGTGTTTTCAGCTGTACTAAATTAGAATAATCTTTGTAAATAGAACGTTTTATGTTCTGAAATGTGTTTAAAAACATAATCAAAATCGAATGTCACCTTGGGGCTAAATTTCTGGAAAAGAACTTTTGTAGTCTTTGTGACTTAAAAACACTCACATTTTTTTTTATAGGTTATACACAATGAACTTTTGTTTTTCCGTTACTCAAATTTGATACCATTTTAACTAAGTAACTTAAACTAGTTATTAAACTGCTATATTGAATTTTTTTTCTCTTTTCTACTTAAAACTTGTTTTGCGTATTACATCATAAGAAAAACATTCATTGTCTTCCAAGTCAAGACAGTCTGGCTGCCTCCAAGACTCCACAATGCACTGTGGTTAACTTTTATAAATTCAGAATAAAATAATACAGGGAGAAATTGTACTAATGGGCATGTTTTACGTCGTTAGTGGCAACAGTTCCAGCGGAATTGTTTTCATTTTTTTATCTATCGAGAATTGCATTTATTTTAAACAATACGAATGCTGTGTACTAACTTTATTTCAGTAGAACTAAATTTTGTACACATCGAAAGAAAAGTTTTTCTCTGTTCGTGAATAAAGTTGAATTACTGTCACACGATTTCGCTTAATTTCTCTGCATTAGACAAAATATTATCTAAAAGTTTTCTGACAACATTGACGTTTTTTGTAATGCTTTGCATACTTGAAATTTAATCGAATTAAAACCGATAAATTTTAATAAATATCAATAACAAAAACAAGTTACACGTAACGAAATTATTCAATTTATTTTTTCTTATTTACTTTTACATATATGCGGGTTTAGAAATAATAAAAATTACTATGCAACTATTTCATTTCGTCGAAATGCAACTATGTCATTTTCAGCGAGAAATCTTTATTGGTCGTTTACGACTCGTTGTAAACCCTATTTACAAAAAAGTCCAACCCTTATCTTAAGAAAATAAACTATAGCATAAACGTCAATATCATACTATTTTTATTTAAAGAATCGCTGCTTTAAAATCATGTGTTCAATTGAGAACAATCTCGAGTCGAAGCTAGGTATCAATAAATCCTTTGGTATTTAATTTGCTTTAAAGATAGAAGTTTTTTAATTACAATATAGTTAATCAGCAAAACTATTGCCTGCCTGCATAAAATTTCAGTTCGCAATGTCGAATAAAAGTTTAAAGGTTTGTTTATTTATCATTATACATCTTTAATTTACTTTCGTATCTCACTAAAAATGTATAAAGCTGTAATATTGTTACTTATAAAAACTGCTACTCACGAAACTTTTATATAAGCATTATCTTTTTAAAAAAATATTCGAATTATGTATTGCCAAAATAACCTTTTATATTTAAGCAAAAAAAATTTCCGAGCTTTATAAGGTTTTTTAAAATGTTTCTTTATAATATTTAAGCTTTTCAGTTGCAAACAGTTTAATGTGATTCGAGAATCTTTTATAAAATACATGAGTTTAAGTATCATTAAGAAACATAATAAATTTAGATACTCTTAATGTGTTATTTAGCATTTATTCATTAAATTAAAATCGTAATAAAAAAAATTCTTAAAATTAAGTGTTTAAGCATTTATTTTATCAAATCAAACGATAGCACCTAAGTATGCCCAAATATTTCTCTTAACTTATTATAACCAGAGTAAAAAATCATTTTTTTATTTAAAGTTAATCAAAATTAACAACTTACACCTTGTGCCAGCTCAAAAGTTATTTATATTTTAGTACTAATATGGAAATTTTAAGTGGTGATTCTTCTCACGAATTTTCTCATTGTGTTACTGCGGTTTAATACGACATACGCAGTTGCTGATCTTAAATAGCTACATAGTTTTCAATCCTAATTAACTGATGAAATATTTTCCGAAAATAATCTAGCGGTATTTTGTCCCATCGTTTAATGGCAACTGAACATTTAAACTCATGTATTTTTGGCAATTGTACTATGACGATTCTGATACATCTCCCAAATATATCCACAGAATGTCTTTCATGACTCCATTACATGTTTAAGGCAGTGCTTCTGTCAGCTTCAAGTAAAATAATTATCAGTTGTCTAGTAAATCGTTCTTCATCGATGGTTAAGAGATGTAGAAGTTTTCCTAGCATTTAAAGCTTATGTACGAAATGGTAAATTAGATTTCGTGTGCGGTTAATTGGCCTTGGCTTGCGTAATTCGGTTTTTGGAGATATTTCTTGTCTGTGTCTTCCGTTTTAAAGTTGGATAGATTACAACGCTCTTCTCTCTTATTTGATGGTAAGTTTGTCACAATGCTATTTTTACTTTCACAAAATGTTTAAAAATATTGTTTAAAAAATAGTTTCAATTTTTTTTACATTGTTTTGTTTACCGAGAGAGAGAAAAATATCGTTTATATATTACACAATTTATTACCGTCGAAGTGGGTATCTTTGGCCATGGAGGGTAACTTTGGTCCACACTTCGGAAAAAGATTTCTTTCTTAATTTCTCTTCAAAAAATGACCCCATTTTAAATTGTTTGACATTTTTGGAAAGGTGGAAACATTGCCTTTCATTTCATGTATAAAAAAATTTCATTCTAATTTTGGCAATACTACAAATGACTTTGTATTCTTAGGAGCATTTAATGGCAAAAATCTATTTCTTCCAAGTTTTGTCTTGAACACCTAAAAAAGTATTGAAAATAGCTAAATAAAACACTCTATACTATTGTTTTATTTATGGGGATAAATATTACACCATTTGTTTTAATCTAAGTTGAATACTCTTTATGCTATATTTAATTATTGGTCCCTGGGAAACTTTTGACGATGAATACGGGTAACTTTGGTCTAAGATGTAAGGATTTCTTTATGGAACTTTGCACTTTCAAAAATGTATGTAGAAGTGCATTCTGTTTTTAACTATTGTTGCAGAAGTCTTAATTTTGTGATTACTCATTTTTGAGATTATTACTTTTAATTACACGATTTTAAACATTAAAAAGATAGAGATAAAAGGCAAGAACCGTACAACATTCAAAATGGCTAATGTTGAAATGTAAACATTTTCAAATTCCTAATTACGATATATTATTTTTTTTCCTTTTTATTAAAAAAATCGTTTTCTTTTTTTAAAATGTAAATTTGTTTATTTAAATTTATATAAAAAGTTTTTTTTCCTTATAAAATTGAATTTACTTTTCTTTTAATGCGACAATAATAAGTGGTATCATAGTTAATGTCATTCACGATGCACTGCCAATGTAAATTTTAAAGATTAAGATACATAGTTATTAAAATGGTAATAACTTTTTATTTTAATGTTTAAATAATTTTAAATTACTATTTTATTCAGTAACACAGCCTTTTAAGAGTTAAAAAGTATTTTCTTATGTATTTCATCTTGACAAATTTACCCGCTCGGATTAATCGTGTCCAAATTTTTATAACTAAACATTTTTTTAATTTATTAATATGTAACAAATGCTGGAATTATTCCTAAAAGTACAATCTTAGAATGCATAATGATTTTATGTTTTAAATCGTTTTGTAGTTTAATTTTTCTTTTGTAAAAAAAACCTATGATTTTGGACCAAAGTTACCCGCACTGACGTTACTTTTAAATATTTAAATCTTTGTAGCGCTGATTTTTTGTCTGTATATTTTTAAATTATTTTTTTTTAATTTATAAAGTTTTAAATAATAAAATAGATTGTGTTGATATTCTTAATTCTGTTCATTTTGCTGTTCCATGTAGACTTTTAAGAAATCCTCGTTTATTTTTTAATGTTCTTAAAAAATCAAATGTCATGGAAAAATTTATTTATATCATTATTATGATATAGCTTCTCTATATGCTTAGCTCTTGGTGTTTTTTAAACATGTATTTATCAAGGGTTTTCAAAAGCTAAAGTTTTCAAGTAGTTTTTTTATTATATGTTTTTTTATAGTATTTTTTAGTGTATTTGTGTGGTTTTATTTTGTTTTATTTGTCTGCGTTATTTCTTTGCACCAGTGGTAATTGGATTCTTTTATCTGTAGTGTGTGCATTTTCTAAATAAAAAAAATAAAAGCAGAATAGCAGCAGTTTTATAGAGCTAAACGTTTATTTTCTTAAATAATTTTAATCTATAACATTCAAATTTTTCTAGCAAACAAATTAAAGTGAATAATACTTTTAAATAAAACTTTGTTTAAAAAAATATATCTTAAAGTTAAATTTTAAAACATACTAATTATATATTACATAATAGATTACCTAATAAATCATTTTATGTTAAGTATATTTATTAAAAATTATATAATTAAGGGGAATCAGGACACAAACAATGTTTTATTTAAATGGATTGGCAAGAGAGTGGCATAAATATTTTTTGATAAATAAGTTTACATGGTATTAAAACAGTGATTTATTATATGGAAACTTAAAAAAGAATCCTTAATTATTAAAAAATATTAAAAAATTGACCCGTATTTAAAAAATTTTCTTCTCCTTCAGATTTATTTTTATTCTGAGAATTTTTTCGTAAGCAGTATTAATTCATTTTTTATTACTTTTGATTGAATCATTTTTATAAGGGATTTAAATTTTGAAGTGAAGCGCAATTTCGAAATAAAAACATGATAGTGCGTACTCCCGAATTACATAAAATGAATACAAACTATTTTATTAAAAAATGTCAACTATTTTCACTTTTCCATTTGCAATTGGTATTAATAGTTAAATTACTAATATATTATAATTTACCGTATTAACTGAATAGTAATCAGACCGCAGTAACTGAAAAAGAATTACCATGCAGATAAAACGAATTTGAAGCATAACCAACATTATGTTGTAAGAATTTTTTTCTACTAAATTAATTTTATGCAATTACATTATAATTATTAAAAAAAGGTTTTCCTTAACTACGGATTTTTCTATAACAAATCTGTTTTATAGGTAAAAAAAACTATACAATTTCTTGGAACTATACACTTCTGATATTTCAGCACTAAGACTGAGGTTTTGTTTAAACAGTTGTTCTTATTTGATATGAGAAATGATGAAAATGATATAAAATTCTAGATCTTCTTAATATTTTTTTCTTACATAGTCTTATGGCTATTATCGGCTAGTTTCAGGTGACGTAATCCCTTCCAGCTATTATTCCTGCACCCCCTTCGACCGTGCTCCAATTAGTGTTATGTTCTCACGCGTCATTTATTCTCCAATCGAGGCTTGATGAATAATTTATTTTCATACAGCACTTCTGATTGCCACTCAAAACCTAAAACATGCCCAATTATAATTAAATTTAGACAAATTCTCTGCAGATATTTCGTATTCAAACTGTTCGAAGGGTCTCATTTAAATAAAACACTATTGCCATGTGCATTTGAAATCATCCCATCTTTATTCAGTTTAGTTTTCCGTCGCACAAAAATGTCTGACGAATAATACCCCGTTTAAAGGCGTGCACGTTAAATATGCTCCAAAGCACCGACGTTACGTACGATGTCGCTCCTAAAAGTTGTATTGGGTGCCTTTTCAAGTGTCGGCTCGTCACTTGACTGTGGTTCTAAATTCTGACGCATGTCGCCAATAGCCTTCGTGTAGCTCTAGTGCGACTTTAATTCAACTCAAATTTTCCGCCCAAAGCAGTTACACAAGAATAATATATTTTTACGGAAAATTTATGTACTTTCATTAAAACCAGAAATTGCAACAAAAAAAATTCTGTTTATCTGCAAACAATAAAAAGTCAACTGGCAAATTTCTACATGGTTTGTGTAAGCACCTGTATGATTTGATGTTCACCTATTGCAAAATTAAACTTGCTAAATTTAGGTTTAGAAACGGTAGCTCGTGAATTCATTACGTTAAAAAGTGGTTTATATACAATGAATCTTACTAAAATTGTTTATGAAAATAAAATACATTAATGTGGTAGTTCAATTTTACTAAATAAAATATATTAATAAAGTAAATATTAATAGGTTTGTAAATGTTTAATTTTAGCGCGTTAATTTTTTAATAACTCCAGATCATTTTATGTTGATATTGCGACTTTCTGTTCTTATTAAAAATGCAATCAATATTCTTTGGGCGTTTCCTGAAGAGTCTGATGCAGTTTTATCAAACTTATTTAAAATGAGTAAAATATTTCTAATATCTTTGAAGGTTATAACTCATCTTGTTCATATCTTTTTAAAGTAAACTGCAAAATTATTTAGCAAATTGTGAAATATCTTAATATTCCTAAAAGTTGTTATAAAATTTGAATTAAGTTCGTGTATGTAAATTTTTAATTAGGGAAAATAAAAATCATTTTATATGCACATTTCTAAAAATTGTGAGTAAGGTTAATAATTTTTCTAATTTGGTTGTATATTCTATATTTTTCGAGATCACAAGATCAAAAAAAATTCTGAATCAATCCTTCGTATTTTTTAAATCATTTTCTAGTTTCTTTTTTTAAAACTTTTTAAAATCACTTCTAAAAACTTCATGTTAATTTTTTATTTAAATTAAGTTTCGTAGTTATTTCTATTTTTTGTCATATAATTAGTTATAATTATTCAACGTTTAATATTTTTATTTCATAAATTAATGCACGTTTCATTATTCACGTAAGTCATTATTACTGAACACTTTCAGTCTATGTAATGTTGAATTTGAATTATTTTATCTCTATAGTTGGCTTAAAGTAAATTTGTTTGCTTCACCCTCTGAAGGACAAGCAAATTGGATTAAGTGTAAATTTGTTTTTACTGCTTGAGGTTTGTAGGCATGTTAGGCACGTGGTTTGTGTCCCATAGTAATACGGCTTTTATTTCCTTCTTAAAATACTATTATATAGTTCCTTACTACGAGTAGAAATACGAGTAGTTCCTTGTAACGAATAAGGGACTTTGGTGTCAACCTAGAATATTACCGTATACTTTATGGTTTTAACCTGGACATCCAAGTGCCTTATTTCTACCTTAAAACTCAACGGGTATTTCTTAGAGTTCTTGATGTAGAAAATTTCGGAGTATGTTTCCTTTAGTATCTATAATATCGTTATAGTTTCAAAAACAATTTTTTTCTGCAAAATGGTAAGCATGTTAAAATTTTCCATGCTCTTTTTACTATTTATAAATCATAGTAATAGTTCCAGTTCATGCTAAATATTTTCATGCTTTTCAAAAGGGTATAGAATAAGCAGATTTTAAGTAAGTTTTTTTTATTTGATAAAAACTTATGCTACCTATTTATGGTTTCAACCTAAACATTCAACACAAAAATAGATTACAAAATTTATTATTAATCTGTACAACCGTTTTGAATAATTATCATTCCTTTCTCATGGCTTTTAACAAGGAGTTCAATAATATAAATAATTGTACTTTAAAAGCAAACCACTATATGCAGCTAAGTAAGTTTTTTTGGTAAATTCGTTTCAAAACAATAGTATCTACTTATTTTCTATTCACAAATTTTATTATATAAAAAAAATATTTTCTCTCCCCTATCACCTCTACTTATAAATATTAAGTTTGCAAAATAATAAGGAAACTAAATATTCTATTACATTAGCTGAAAATCATTTTGTTGAATTTCTTTTAAGATTGTTCGATTATTATATTTCAAAGAACTAAGACGAGACAAAGTTTTTCTCTTAATTGTAACGCAGTTTTCTAAACCCTCGTAAAATAATCAATTCAGCTTGTGTGTAATTTCTCTTGACGCGCAGTTGCCGGAAGTTCTTCAATTTTTATCCCATCACTTCCAGTGCAAATGACATTTTCAAAGAATTAGTTATCAGATATTTGTATCGTCTTCATTACTACAAAATATTGTGCTGTTTATGCTTGGTATGAAATTCGCAAAAAATTTTGTAAAACTGATATGTATATCCAAGTTTTCGAAACTTCTGAAAAAACTTTCATATTAAATGTATAATTAAAATGTCGCTAAACGAAGCGTAATAGCTCAAATAAAAGAAACTGTATTTCCAGAATGAGATGGTACGAATTTCGTTATTTTTCATATTGTGATATATTTTACTCGAGATTTACTATTTCTGTGAAAATAAATTTAATTCAATGCCTTCTAAGATGTGGAAATTATTTCCCCGAAAAAATTTCAATTAAGCAACATTTTATTTCCACGGCTGCAAACTTGAACGTGAGTATAATGGGGTCATAATTGTCAAATACAAATGTTTTTTCAGATCTATTAATAGTACCAAGTGCGTAAAATAAGTTGCAGCCTTCTGGACAATGTGCTTTCCATTTTATGTACTTAAGCATTCTTATTTTAAAATTTTATTTGGTTTTATGAAAGTTGTTTTTGTTTTCAGAAAATATTAGAAAATCCCAGAGAGGTTATTTGAAGAGGATAGATTCTTTGCATATTGTTTTTTCGAAAATTATAAACCATAGTTTAAAAATTTAAAAATATGAATTAAAATTGTTATGAGTTTTGCAACTATTTTTAGAGCAGCAATTTTATGTATTCTGGGCCATTCCATGGGTAACTGACTGACATTCGGAGGACGAAATTACAATGTTTTACGAAATAGCGGGGCAATTATGTAGTTTTACAAATTAGGTTTTATATATTTTAAAAGAGAATTTTCAGGTGAATTCAAATATGGTTTACAATTTTAGATAGCCCTTACAGAAATTGTTAGAAAAATTATTGAAGTTGTGGTAACTGACTGACATATCTGCAACCTTCATTGAAACTTCAAGTTATTCAATATCATTTTTTTTCTGAATATAAAAGAGGTGGCTTTTAAAAGTCAGGCCTATATTAAAGTGTAAGAAATTAACTATCCAGTACATCAAATTTTATATCAAAATATTGAACCCTGAAAAAATACCAGCTTTTAGAACGCCTTGGTAACTGACTGACATCTCTGAAATACTTAACATATATGATGAGTTTAGTTTAGTTTGAATTATCATCACACTAGAGCTACACAAGGGCTATTGGTGATGCACGTCGTAATTTAGAACCACAGTCAGGTGAAGAGTCGACTCCTGAGTAGGCACCCAACGCAACCATTAAGGGCGACATCTTACGCAGCGTTGGTACTTTGGAGGATATTTAACGTGCACTCCCTCTAAAGGGGTATTATTTATCAGACATTTTCTTCTGCACGGGCCGTTTATAGGTCGGCAGTTATTTTAGAGATACCCGGACCCGAACCTGGAACCTTCCGCTTGCAAGGCGAACGCCTTAACAAACTGGGCTCCCCAGCCGCCCATGTCTGATGAGAGAAAACCCACAAATTAGTTGCACATTCATAATGTATGAGAATTAATAAACAACACGGGTCGACACGGAACATACACGGGTCGACACGGAACATACACGGGTCGACACGGAACATACACGGGTCAGTGAGACAAAAAAGCGGGACTGTCCTGCTTAAAACTGATCGTCTGTTCACATTAATAAAAAGACAAACATGTGATTGAATCAAACATGAAAGTTGAGTTGTATTATAAAAATAATTTATGCATAGGGTCAATACTGGGGTAAATATTAAGTAAATTAGATAGAGTCAGTTACACCTATGTCAGTCAGTTACCAAGTCAAAATGTCAGTCAGTTACCAAGCAATTTTTACCTGTACAAGTTCATTTTTTAAATTTTGTCCCATTTAGTATTATTTAGTACTTATTGAAAACAGAGAATATCTTTTATAAAGATCCTGCAGTCCAAATTTCTATTCTGAAATTAAAAAATTAAAACAAATTTGGTAACTGACTGACATTTTATGAAAGGTTGTAATAAATGTATCCCATTACAAGTAATTTTGCAACTTTTGATTTGGGTAAGAGCATAGAATGTTACTTTACAATGTAGGGAACAATTTAATTTTTAAAAAATTTAAATATGGAAAGTTTAGGAAAAAAATGCTTCGAAAGGGTAAGAATCTAACACTTAAAATTATGGATTTTTTCTACAGTGTTCGTTAAAAATTCTCTTCTATAAAGTATATATTTCAAACAATGAAATTCAGTGTGTTAAAACAGATTCCAATCTTTAAAATAGTATGTGACACGAAGTATGTACTGAATTTTGAAGTTTTGGTACCGAGGTTGACATTTTTGTGGAATAGCCCTTCTTCTAACTACAAATAAATTAAGCAAACGATAACGAATATTTATTGAATTTGCAAAAGAAAATAGACAATTTTGGCTTTTCAAGTTTAATTTGCAACTAAATGCTGTGTTTGATATTTTTTTCTTAAGTGTATAGATTTTGTGAGGAAGAGGTTCTAGGGATGATAGTTCCTTGTTACAACCCTACTTGTTTTTAATAAGAATTTCAGTATATATTAATGTAACAGGAAAGTAGACTATTTTAGTTCTTTCAGAAGTTCATGTATTTAATTCTAACTACTGTTAAGTAAAAATATTACTTTCATAATAAAGGTACTGTGACATAACATTTGCGTTCACCTATTGACGGAGATTGGGAAGAAAATATACCAAGCGGAAATGAGCTTTCTGCTTAAGTTCGTCTACATAAACAAATTCTAAGAGGAATAAAGTACGTAATCCTAAATAATCCTTATGTAAGAAAAATTAAGTTACACGAAAAACGAATTTGAAAAAGTTAACGTTTTTATTTGGAAATTAAGGTTGTATTCACAAAGTCATCTTTAACCCTCTGAGGGATAAGAAATTGGCTGAAGTGTAAACTTGTTTTCACAGCATGATATTTAAATTCAAAATTTTAACTGAAAATTTAATTTGTTAATTTTTTTAAACTTTAGATTTCTGTAGTAAATGGTTATAAATGGCTATTTCATGCTTTAAAGTTCAATAAATTTATTGAATTTATATAATTTAAAAAAATTATGTTTGTTGCTGGAACACCTGACAGCCAAGTAACGGGTTTATACGTCTGTATCCCTCAGAGGATTTTAACTTGTTTGTTATGGTATTAAAGGTTTTTAAAGCGTTATAAATGAGTTATCATTGTAACCGAGGTACATGAAACTTGATTTGACTGCTGTATTCTTCCAGGTAGCTGCCGCGAGTGGCTAGATGGCGCGCTTACTGGGCATCCGGCGCCTTGAGCCCTTTGTCGACTTCAATTCTTCCGCGTCGACAGCCAACCTCACGGCACTGCATGGCAAGGAACAACAGGAATGCTTCAACAACCCAACCTTTGAGGCCGACTACGAGAATGCAGGTGAAACAGAAACAAATTATTTGAGGATATATGAAAAATTAAATTTCTCTTGAAATTCTGTTCTTCGAATGCTTAAGCAGGGTTTTTATTAGAAAATTGCAATGTTTTTTTCTCAATTTTACATAATATAGACCAAATGCTTATACAAATCATTAACAAAAAATTAGCCATTTTTTGAGAACTACAGATGCAGATGAAAACCTGCAATTGTAAATTGTGATTGTTAGGCCATGTATAAATCAAACAAAAAAAGAAATATTTGATATAAAAATAACTGTCATATAATTTAGTATTTTAATGTATCCCCAAACAAAATCCTGATAAACTGGTTCTTGCACAGGTGACGAATGGTCTTCTTCACCCACAGTCACAATCTCCCTCCACAGCGACGACTACCCATTGTCTCGAAATAACAACAACAATCACACCACCAACAACCAAAACCAGAACAAACTAGGACTCGCGTCCACAGACTCCGGTATCCTCATCTGCGTTGCACAGCCTCCATCTGCGACAGATGATTCTTCATCTGTCGGTGGCAAGAGCCTGGACTCAGGAGTGTGTGAAGACGGCCATGGCCCAGTGAGGCAAACTCCTCAAGATAACGATAATGGAGGCTCTGGCGGCTGGTCAACGTCAGCTCCAGTGTCCAAGGATGGTGCTAAAGGTCATCGGGGTCCTCAAGAGCATAAACAAGAGACACTTTTAGCGATCTGCATTCAAGTCTTCATACCATTTCTCATTGCTGGAACGGGAACCTGCGGTGCGGGCATTGTATTGGATCACGTTGAGGTAGGTAAACGTTTCAATTTTCTTGTACGTTCTCAATTTGACTTCTCAAAATCATTGTCTTTGATTTCTTTTGTCTTGTCAGTAAAATGCACTTTTATACATTTAATAAACACATGGTGTCAGTTCACAAATTCTCTATGCATTAAAACTTCAGGTTAAATGAAAACTCGGAAACTACAAAATGGCTTTTGAAACAAAAAAAAATTAACTTCTATTTTATTTCAATTATTTGGACTCTGAATAGAAATTTGTTTGGAAATGCACTTTCTTTTTTCAAATGTTTTCTCTAAATTTTTTACTAGGTTCAATTTTTTTTTCTTTTTTTCCAAGGAATGGACAGTGTTTAAGGACATAAAAGAGCTATTTATTCTCGTGCCGACTCTCCTGGGTTTGAAGGGAAACCTGGAAATGACTTTGGCGTCGAGAGTCTCGACACAGGTAAGGCAATCTTTTTGCTTTATGAAAATACGAAGGTTCTTATAATGGTAAGTAGAGAAGATTTTTGAGGCCCAGGGGCTTAGTGGTAGTGCTTCGCCTTGCCAAGCCATAGGTCCAGGGATCGAATCCCGGATTGGGCGAGGTTGACCCATCCTTTCATCCCTTAAGTGGGTGGATAAAATGGAAACCAAGCATGCTTGGGAACTAAACACTGGGGGTTCCGGGTGAGGCTGACCACCTTACCGGGACATATGTCTAGCACCCCAGAGCCCTAGGTCACGTAAGCTGAAATGGGCACATCAGGCCTTGGCTCACTAATGGGCTGTTGCGCCGAGTAGGAAAGAAGATTTTTATAATTCCAAAATATGATAAAAAGATTTCGTTGAAAGTACATTCTTCCATCGTTTCTATTGGGTTATGAATGTTCAAGATATTGTTAACTACTCCTTAATTTATGTATATGATTAAACATAACCTATATGATTAAGCATCATTTGGCCTAAGCTGCCATGTTAAATGTTACTTGATGACCATGATGAAACTTATTCCTAGACAATTTTAAGGATAAACTCCCGAGCCAATGACCCTCAAACATTTTAAAACATTATTTAACGAAAAATATTTTCAAAAGTACCTACAAGTTCATTCAAAATATGAATAATTTTTCAGAGACTACTTACATACTGAAACATTAAAAAAAAACTTAAATGAAAGCACTAAACACTTTAAATTATTTCTTGAACAAAACACAATAATTTTAGAAACTCAATTTTCTATTTTAGGCCAATCTTGGAAAGCTGGATTCTTTACGAGAAAAATGGCAGATGACCTGGGGAAATATGTCAATTGTGCTGGTAAATATTACTTAACATAAAACGTTATGAAATAAACTTTGATCTATGCAAAAACGCAGTTAAAAGTATTTTGGACCTGATCTTCATATTTAACGATGTTATTGTGTACACCTGCTAAATTTCACTAAGGTAAGATAACTTTCTAAAAAATTAAGTTTATCGTCATTTATTCTAAATTTAGTATAGCATTAATAAAAAAAGATTTAAGATTATCAGTACTTTTTAAAGAAAACTATTCCTTCTTTGATGGTGTTATCTTAAATGACTGTCGATGTCTTTTCCTTGAATTCAACAATTTTTTCAAACAAAATCGTGTTTTATTTTATTATTTTTAAGAATGGGGAAAAATTGAATGAACACCATTTGGAATAAGGCTCTAAATTCCAACCAAACTAACTAAATAACGTTCTTAACATTCACTCAATCGTAACATTATCATAAATAGAATAAATATAAAACACTCTAGCCTAGTGTGACACAAATCCAAACTAACGAAAATAAACGATCAAGTTCGAACCACTAACTCAAATTTTTCCATTAATACTACGCTAATTTGCTACACTAACCTACCTCAAAAGCATTTAAATCGTGTAATTAACTTCCAATGTCTTACCTGTGGTGTCCCTGCTCTGATATAGGTAGCTGGCGACTTTTGTCGTTTGTAAAAATAATGCACCTTAATTCAACAGAACGGGAAAAAAATACTAAATTAGGTGGAAAAGTTCCAAACATTTTCAACTGTAAGCTTCTACATTTATGGGTGTGTTTTTTCTTCCACTTTTTTTTGTTCATAAAGCATGTAAAATTATTTTGGATACGACTTTAACCTAACAGCTTATGAAAAGTTTAATTACCTTATTTTTCATATTGGGTAATGGGCATATTTCACGTCTTAAGTGGCAACAGTTCCAGTGGTATTGTTTTCATTCTTGGGGCTCTTCTGGAATTACATTTGTTTTGAATAATACAATATTTTCTTACCTTACTGATATTAATGTTGAGTACAAACTTTTACTTTTCTTGCAGTAGAACTAAAGCTATTCTCTTCTCTGATCATGAATCACGTTAAATTGCTGTCCCACAATTTCTCCGAGTAAGACTATATATCATCTAAACCGAAGTTTTCCAACAACATTGCCGTTTTTGCAATGCTTTGCATACTTGAAACATAATCGAATTGAAACCGATAAAGTTTAAACCGATAAAGTAAAGAACTTTAAAATAGAACACAGCAGACGGAAAAAAACGCACATTGTGAGTGAAATCAAAACAACCAATGAATTCTCGGAAATGCAATAATGAAAACTGGATAGTAACGTTACCTGAAACAACCAATTTAAAGGTAAAAAAATTATCTTTCCAGTGCCAGGCCACAGTGATGGGCTTCCTTGCCGCCGCCTTCGCCACCGTGATGACCATCTCCAGCCGCGGCTTCCAGCTGCACAACGCACTCTTACTGTGCGCCAGTTCCCTCTTCACGGCCGTCATCGCCAGCCTGATCCTGGGGTCCATAACTCTGGCCGTCGTGATCGCGTCGCACAAGTGCAACATCAACCCGGACAACGTGGCCACTCCCATAGCAGCTTCCCTGGGAGATGTCACCACTCTGGGGATACTAGCAGCTATTAGTAGTTATTTGTATAAAATGAAAGGTGAATATTGAATAATGTGTGTGTGCCTTTATTTTCTAGTAAAGTGTCAAGGAGTTGTATAGCTTGAGGTGAAAAATCAAGTATAGTTTTTGCTTATTTGATCTAGTTTATTTTTTAAAATTTAGATTGAAATAAATATTATAAAATTAACATTGAAAACATAAATATAAAAGGAAATGAACTTTCTTTATGATTTACAATATTTTTAACACGTAACATTTTTGAACTCGTATTGTGACAAATATAGTCACAAGCTTTATTAATATTTATTGGTCAAAATCAACCTCATAAATGAGCATGAAATGAAATGTGTGGGTTTTTGTCAATTACGTATGCGTGAAGAATTTTGTGTTAAAATTTGGATGTGTTATTGCCATTCTTATTATCCGAAAATATATTTACAACCAGTTTAGTTTATACTCAATATTTTTTTTCTATTACTATTATTTTTTCAATAAACTTTTAAATTTCATGACTGTTGTACAGGATATAAATATAAGACTACTGCGGTAACGCCATGGAAATAAAAATTTAATGTCTTGTGAGGTAAGGGGAAAGGTCTTGAAGAAAGGGAGGAAATTTGCTGCTCCTGCCATCTGCTGGATTTTATTAGATCTAAACACTAACCCTACAATTACAAAAAATTCTAGATAGTTCCTGACCATACCAGTGTAAATACTGCAAAGGGGTTTACATTAATTTGATAGTGTTTTATATTACTTTTAACTAGCTCATTTAATGAAATTAGCCCCTGCTAAACCCGGTTCGTACAGCATGTGTCTATGCAACTGGGGATTTCAGAAGCCATTAGTTTAAAAAAATGAAATTGGGTGACCCGTCGTCAATAGCCCAAATGTAGCTATATTATTGACCGTGAATCGATGTAATCTGAAGTATTTAAATTAACATGGGTTTTTTCCCCTCATTTGGTTTAGAAAACTATGTTCCTGCCTCAATCGTGATTGCTACATTCATATTCCTCATTCCTTTGTGGGCTTACCTGTCTTATAAGAATGCATTTGTGAAGCAAGTTTTAAAAACAGGGTGGGCCCCAGTCATTGCTGCTTTAATCATCACCACGTATGTTAACTTTTTGATCATTTTAATTTTCTGAACATGCTATATTTGCAAGCGTCATATTTGTATTGGTGAAATGTTTTTTAGATGGACTATTTTCTTTTTCAGAATTGGGGGATTCATTTTAGAAAAGTCGGTGTCTCAGTTCAAAGGATTCGCCATATTTCAACCGGTTATAAATGGTAAGATTTTATATATGTAAAATAAAGTCGGTAGGATAACTTCGGCGTAATTAAAAACTCTTTTATTTAACAGCTAGTCATCAGGAGACGATTGATTTGTCGTCCGCAGTTGACGAGAAAGTCTGACCGAATGCCCACAAAAATGGCGGAAAATCTCGAGCCTCAAAGCTACCCCGTCTCCCTATCCAATGATTCGGGAAGGTCAGATCCAGGTATCGTCGGACCACCAAAAAATAATGCGGTGGGGCACCGTCCTGTTGAAAAAACAACTCCGCAAAGTCGGCCCGTGCTTGCAGTTGTGGGACTACAACTTGTATCAACATTTCCAGATACCTGGGACCATCAACGGTTCCATCGAAAAAGACAGGACCCACGACACCATCACAGGATATGCCACTCCACACTGTGACGCCTGGCTGATTCTAATGCGTAATCAAAATGACATATGGGTTTTCGTCGGCCCAGTACACAGTTATGTCTGTTGACGTGGCCAGACAATTTAAAACAGGCTTCATCTATCCACACTATTTTCGAGCCTGGTTGCTCAGTCAGTTGATAGCGCATTATTTTACAGAACTGTAATCTGCGGTCAGGATCGTCCTCAAGAAGGCCATGTAACAGTCTTGGGCGGTACGGCTTAAGGTTCAGCTGGTGCATCAGGCGTTGTAATGATGCCCTCGGGTACAACAGCTCCTGAGACGCTTGTCGCGTAGACTTCTTTGGACTGTTTACGAATGTAAGGACTACATTCATCTCATTTTCCTGTGTCAAAGTCGTGCGTTGTCGTCCAGACCTCGGTGCATTGGCGACGGAACTCGTGGTCTCAAACTTGTCTCTGAAGCGGTAAATCGCTTGACGGGACGGCGCAGGCAAATTAAGCTCATTTTCCCATATCGTACGCACAGTCTCCGCATTTTCGTACTTCCAGTAGGTCTTAAGGATCCGCCGTCGGTGCTCCTCGCTCATATTTCCAGCCATGGTTAAAACTTATAAACAAAAGTAAAAAAATTCACCAGCACAAATCCTTTTTATATGATATTTGGCAGGTGGCGGGATTCGAAGTTACGTCCTCTGATGACATTATTTGCATATTTCTAGAGCATCAAACCAATAAACCGAAGCTTTCTCGAACCAAACAAAGTCCACAAATCGCCACTCTTTGGTTTCGATACGCTTTGGATTCGCACGGCTTAATTTTAGCCAACGAACAAAACTAAACACGGCCTTGTCAAATACCTGTTCTAAATAACCCAAAGTTCTTACCAATGGCACATTTGGGCCAGCATTAACTGTAAGCCTACTTTTGGGTCACTCTACTACGGTGCATAATAGCAAAATCAAAATGAGCTAATCCTAACACTCTCTCGGCACACAAGTCTTGTTTTATATTTTATACACGATCCTGAACCTCAAATGTGAATGCGATCGAAATTCCGAGGCTAACTACGAAGAAACGCTTTGAAAAAAGAGTGGGGGTCATGACCCCCTTTTATTTTACAAACTTGGTTCTTGGTCGTACTCTCAAAAATGAAGAACCACTCTCAAAGGATATTTGAGAATGGAACACTGAAGAGACGTTTTTACCAATCAACCATCCCTCGACAATCCGAAGGGATCCTTTTTTGCAATACATTTTCAGATTAACGAGGGTCTACTGTATTAATTTTTTTTTACATTATCAAAATATAAAGTACTTTTTTTCTAACGTAGGTGTTGCTGGCAACTTAGTAGCTGTCCAAGCCAGTCGCATATCTACCTACTTCCATCAAAACAGTGCAAAACCTGGGGCCCGCCCACCAGATGGCTCTGCCTTATGTGTTTCGCCGTGGGCGGCCTTCTTTAGCAAAGGTTAGTTCAGATCAAAACATAAAAGTTTCTATCAAATATTTTCTATAGAATAAATTTTTCATGGCAGCGGATATTTGAAATCTGTTCGTCTAATCTGACTATATTGGATGTTCATTTTTTCTGTAAGCGTTTGACCCGTTAGTTCTGATTACTGGCGGTACACTACTTGCTCACCCAGCCACTGTTTCTTACAAGTGGACAGTTTGAAAATAAATCCACGCTAAACTTCTATATCGAATATTGAGTCAATCAATATCAATCGCATTTTCCGCTCTCAGGCTACATTTTTAACTTTTAAAGTTAAAGGCCCTAGGTTTATTATCTATAATAATAAAAGAGTGTGTGTATGTGTGTCTGTATTCGGATCGTAAAAGACCTACTTATACTGCCCTCAGAAATTTGAAATTTTTAAGATGGATTCCCTTTAATACTAACGTGTGCACCTGAGGCTTAGTTTTTTCATATTTGTTCAATTTTTAGAGAAAATTCGAATTTTCTGAAAAAAATACACCACTTTCGCTCAAATCCGATCATTTTTTCTCTTTCCTGATGCCATCGGCTGAAAATAAATAAAACTTTTAACGAAAACTTTAAAATTCAAATGTTTATTTTATTCTTTTGCCATTCTTCAGAACTAATATCGTAATACTGTAGTTAAATGTTATTTATTTTTTGCAATACTTTCAATATGCATTATTAACTAAAATTCCCAATATAGGCAATTAATTGCTAGTTTATGAATATTTATAAGGGGATCTGATGTTTTTTCAAGTTATTGTTGTTAGAGCTGTTGCAATGGCATTGTGTTAAGCATATTCTAACTGTTGTTTACGCCAAAGGTCTATTGTTTTATGCTATTTTTCGCCAAATCGTATGCAAAGGTTATTAAACGCTGCAATAAAAGGTTTTTGTATTTTGAGGAATTGTGATGACATTTATGAGTGCATTTTATAGCTTATTTTCATTTTGGAATTTTTAAGGCAATGAAACAGATTTTATACTTTATAACGACGGAAACAATATAAGTTTATGATCCTATAACAGGTTATATGGTAAACATATTTGGAACGATTTGATATTTTTTTTAATCCGTGCGAAGAACGGGTATAAATTTGCTAGTTACAAATAAGACTGAGACTTCTAATTGAGCGTCACTTATATAGTTCGTCAAAGACTAACTGTAAAAGAATAAGTTTTTCTCTCCATCAGAATTAGGCTAAATCTACCAGCGTATACTTATTGCCAGTTAACAACAAACATTTACCACCATCAGTAACTTTAAAAAGATGTATTCAGTACAAATCTTATGTTAGGTACAGAAAATAATCTGAAACAGAATAGGAAGGATTTATGTGATCCGAAAGAAAGATGGACATAATTTGATTCGTGACGTGACGACATTTATTATAATGTGTGCGTGGAAATGATAGCGAGAGCCGCCTAGATGGTAAGACAAAATTTACCTTCTGTTCTGCGAAATTTGCCGAGTCTACAAATGAGCCTAATTAGCCAAAAATCAGACTCACTGAAAAAAAGGGCTTGCTACATTTCCACCAAATTGTAACATTAAAAAAAATGAATATAATTTTCTTTTGTTTTAAAATATTAATTTAGCCATGCCGATGTTATAACTTGTCCCACAAAACTGAAATACTTTTTTCCATTTAAAATTTTTACTTAATTTGCATTTTATAAAGCTTTATATGTATTCACTTACAGGTCCTCATTCACGTACTGCTCTTATTTTATTGGCCATGGTCATTCCTGGACACTTGTTGTTCGGCTATGGCATCACACTAATTAAAGGGGGCGATACTGTACTCACTCCCACATTCCTACCCATCTACCTCACATCAGCTTTCATACAGGCAAGTAACTTAAATGCAATACGTAAAACTCATTTTGTCACACCTAAAATAGTTTAATTATATATTTGAAGGATTTAATTGCAAAACTCTCATTCTCCGAAGTATAACTAAGATAAAGTTTCCGTTCATTGGCGACTTTTGATAATGGTAAATTCAAATGGACGAAGTCGCTAATGAAGGGGCCGGCCTCAATATCTTAGTTATATTGTGGAAAATGTTTAGTTTTACAACTAGACCTTCATTTTAAATCTTCTCTTTATTATTGGAAACATTACTTTATTAGTTTCTAAATATTACCTTGTTTAAACGATTCTTTGCAGATCACTTTACTGTTATACATTGCCCAGTGCATGATCCAAATACTGTGGAGGCTAAAGATCGATCCAGACAATTCGGCTATTCCTCTTCTTACAGCCTTAGGGGACTTCAGTGGCATGTGTTGTTTAACAATAGCTTTTTATATACATCACTACCTGGTCTCTTAATCTTTAAGCTTTTCTTCAGAACCACAATATTCCATTAGCCAAACACAACTAGTAATTTATTTTTTCCACAAGATTGGTCCTCAAAGGTACACCAGGTAGAATTATTTTTACTTTTCTACTTATTTTAGTTGACAATGAACTTTAAACCGATAATAACTTTCCTAAGGTCTTTGATCGGATGTAAAGTAACTGTCTATTTAGTTTGAAACTGCTGGCAGCAATGTAGCGATTCAATAAGAATACCATTGGCATGGTAGACTTCAAAAGAAGGTGAAAACTGCCGGTGTATAAACTTTGCCTGATAGTACTTGCAATTAAAACCGTTAGTCCCATACGTATTTTAAACATGTTAGTCAAAACATATGTATTTAAAGAGAAAGGAGTTTACTTGTTATTATCAACTTCATTGGACTATACTGTGTTTGCAAGATATAGCGGCTTCATAGTAAATTGTTTCCTCCCTGGCATGGTACTGCTGTCATTGATGGTGTATCTATGATAACCATTGTGGGAGAAACAATAGACCTTAAGCTTCTTAATTATCCATAATATAGTAATAACCTTAAAATTTTGAATTTAATGAGTCTGAATACGAATAACTTATCAAAAATCTTATGGCCAAAGGATTTTAATTTTTTTAATAAATGTGATAATTTTTAGTTATACTTATTTTTATCTCCTATGAGGCACCAGGAAAATCAAGATGTCTTGTTTTATCAATTTTAAATTATTTTTATCTATAGGTAGTTAATGGAAAGACAAGTTTTGCTCTCAAACTCTGACATTATTTGACATGTAAGAGTGTCTTTAATTATCCTACTGGGTTTTTTTTCTGTGATAGAGTTGTAAAATTATTTGACGATTTCATTTGTAGACATTTTATTTGTATAATAATCCCCTTATCATAACTAAAAATATTAATTACTCGTATTGTTATTCTTCCAATTATTGTTTTAAAAAGATGCAGGAATCTATGTAAGAAAACTAACTATGATGGTTGTAAAAATTTAAGTGCAAGAATATATAAAGTGCAAAAAAAACTATTAAACTAATGTCCTTGTTACTTTGTTACTGATTTTAAATCATTAATGTTTCAATGTAACTCTAAAAGTTAATAAGTATATAAATTAAATTATTTTTCATGCTTAAAGTGTTTACACAGGGACAACTTAACCTACAGTATGAAAATCTAAAAATATAGCTTTTCCATACTTCAAATTAAGTTGTACTTGGTTTTAGATGTAAAATCTCTTGAAGTATTTTTAATAACTCAATCCAAGCAAGAATATTTTGTACAAAAATTGTATATTTTCTTAAAAAAATAAATCTATAAAACCTGGATATTTTTTTCTTTATACTAAACTTAAAAAAGTTTTCAATGAACCTCGCGCTTGTTTATGGTTAAACATTTTTCGTTTTTTATACAATAAAGTATATTAAGTGGGCTAATCGCCACAATTATTTAGAACAGCTTCAACTAAAATTTGACTTTGTTTTTTTGACTTTGTGAAGTTGTGAATATAAAGAATCGTAACTATCTCATAGTTTTTACTTTGATATTTTCGAAAAGTTCTCTTAGTTTAACTGTGATATTTTTGAAAAGTTATCTCATTGTAAAATTATTGAATCTTGTTCATTATTTGTGAAAATATGCTACAAGGAAGACATACAATCATCATTGACCTTTATTTTGGAGTATACAATCCGTGCTATTCAAATTCTTTAACCATTGCTGCAGCAACCTAATAAAAAATGAATATTGGTGACCAAACAATATGACTATGCTCCACGGTCCGCATAGACAAATGCAGCTTTAATGACGACTTTTTGGTTAGTACATTAGCACTTCAAGCAAACAATTGAAGAGCTTAGTGGAAGAACGTGCTGAGTGACAAAAAGATGAAAATGAGCTTTAAAGTTTTTAGTTTGCACCAAGATCTGCCGAAAACGGTACTTACAAACCGTAAAAAATGAACTAAACTTAAAGTTTATGAAAAAAAATAGAAATTTTATTGTTAAAGAAGGTAATATGTTCATTGACACAAAAAAACTCTTTAAAAAATGTCACTTAGCACGTTCTCCACTAAGCTCTTCAATTGTCTTCGTACAAGCTGTATCAGTTCCAAGTAGACAGGGGCCATGGAACAGAATCTTATTAATTAAAGCTCCAAATTTAAATACATAAAACAAAGTCAGGTTAAACATTTATAACTCAAAAACAGCTTGACCGATTTTAATAATCTTTGATTTGTCTCCGCCTCGAATAGTAGGTTTTGCGAAACAAATTGTGGTGCTGCCATCTTTTGGACTCGTCAGATAATTATTTTTCTTTATACATTGACACCTTCTTAACCGCCGGTTAAGTCAAAATCCGATTAAACCGGACAAGTGAAATCGGCTTGAAATTGAATGCACGTTTATGCATCGATGATACTTGCCTCAGAAATAAATACGCAAAGTATTGAGTCATTTTATTCAATTTTTTCAAACATTGCAAGTTACATAACCATCAAAATATCCGAATCTTTTTTGTTGTTGTTGAAGCTTAGAAAATTCAAAAATTGCCACAGAGTTTCACCATTTTTTAATCAGTATCATATGATGGGGATCGATAACGAAACAAGTAATGTTTACCCTAACTTTTTAAGATTTTAAAAATAAATTCGGCCGATTAAAGTGGAGATCTCTCTGGTAAAGTGGGAGTGTCTGTTGTATTATATTATTAATTTTTTATCTTTATAAAATATTCTAAAACTGTTTTTTTTTGTAATTTACTTATGACAATATTAAAATGGAATTTTATTGGGATGCAAAGTGAACTTTTGAGAAGCCATTATAAACTAGCATTCACAATTCGAAATAATTATTTTCTAAGTTGACCGGGGTTCTTCTAAAAGTAATAGGAAATCTTCATAGCTATGCTTTAGCTAACTATATCAGATTTTGGTAGAAGGTTAAAAATCGTATAACACGGTAGTCATTAAATGAACGATGCATTGTATTAAGTATTTACAAATCTAATTTTGGCTATACATGACTCAAGGTTAACGTGAATCAAGCTGCGTCAGTTTGTGTTTTTTCACTTGGTGTGTTTTCAAGACCAGACACTGACGATCTTAACAATAAAACACATAGTTTGCTTATACGTATATACGACTCAGAAAGGCTTCGTAACTACTGGGATGCTAGGGAGCTCAGTCGGTAAAGCGCTTGCCTCGTTTGCGAAAGGTTCCAGGTTCGGTCCCGAGCATTGCCAAAATATGCCGACCCATGAAACGGTCTGTGCAGCTAAAAATTCTGACGAATACTCTGTGTGGAGGGAGTTACGCAAGGGCTTTTTATGAATAGTATCATCCCTATCATAATAGATCTATTCTTTTACTTTTTGTCACCCAGAAAGGAAGAACAAGATCTGCCATACTTAGCGTAATATATTTAAAGAAAAAAACTTTTTTAGAATAGTTGAAATAGGTGTTCGGGGAAGCACACACACAGCGTCCAGAGATGATTTTACAGCAAAGCGAGGATGGATCGATTACAAATTAATCAGATATGTTTTTTATTTAGCCTAAAATTTACTTGCCTTTAAATTAATCACTGACATCTTGCAATTACCTGTAAAAACATTATTTTTAGATTAAAAAGTTTGTGAATACTAAATATTAATTTTTTTATGCATATTACATTTGAAGTGTCAAGGGGAAGAACCCCTTGATTGATTAGGAATCTTCCTGTATTCTGATCTGCTTGGCGGACATTGGCAACAGGAAACCGGTTTCTCTCTTGTTTCTTCTCTCGCGGTGCAAACGTAGACTCTTGACTTGCGTGAATCAGGGTTGCTGCGAGAGAAGAACAAGTGAGAAACGGCTTTCCTCACACCAGTTTAAGCAATGACTCGCCAAAGAGGCCTGATGCAGACAGATTCCTTTTCAATGAAGGGGTTTTTCCCTAGTACTTTTAATTTGTTTATATAAAAAATAACTACTTCCATGAATACAGAAATATAGAAGAATGAGGCTATATTTTAGATAGCGTCCATTTTTTAGAATTTGTTCTAGATATGAGCCATTTAGAAAAACTGCATATCCTTTGCTAGTCAACTAGTTACCTCAAAACCAATAAGTGCCATAAGACTATGGTTTATATGATGAAAGCCTACTGGTTCATCATTATTTTTTTTAACTACTTAAATTTGCTATCTTTAAAAATTACGCTTATGAGACGAAAAATTTCATAACCTAGTGGCCTAGCATTGAAAAACTCACAGCAAATTTTAATCTATTTTAAATACAAAAATTGTTTATACTTACACTACAGGTTAAACCCTCTTGGCAAGGGCAAGCAGTCTTGTATGAGCCGGCACTGTTTGGTCTCTCACAGGGTTCACCTAGAAAACGTAAAAAATACGGAATGTAAAATTCTCATGATACAATTAATCTGTAAAGGAAGAAGTCCTAACTGACCCACGCATCCAAAACTATTGGAGATATAGATTTCAATTTTAGGAGCTTATTTTTTGTGTACTGAAGGGGTTATTTAAGAGGGAGGGGAGCAAAACGCGAGCCGACTTCTTCAAAGGAATAGCACCGTGCGTTGTGGAAAGCTCAGGATTTATGACAACTTTAATTTTTATTTTGAAAAGAAATTCAGTGAAAGCGAATATGAAGGATTTATGCACATAAAAGAACGTATGTGTTCATTGTAAGGTTGTAATTGGCTTGTTTTAGATGACGTGTTTCTTTTGCAGCTTTCATTCCTGCATTTCCTTCGATAAGGTGCTCCGATTGAAGCTCTGTTCCACTCTGACCTTGATTTTCTAATATATCGAGGCTCAAGAAAGAAAAATTTTTAGCATTTCTGTTGCCACTCAATATCTGAAACAAGCCCATTTGAACAGTATTTGATTTTTTTTCTTTACTTATTTAAAATCTTAACTTGATTTTTAATATTTGATCAGATTTACTCAACTCGATTTAAATTTTATGTTTTCTGGGTTTTTTTGTAAAAAAAAATGGAAATATAACCATGTCTGTTTAGTTCTTTGTCTATTGTCATGTACAGTACAGACTTGATGTCTACGGAAGTCCTTGAATTAATTTTGAGACAGGTTGTAGAGAATCGGGAGATATTTGCTATAATGTCCCATGACTGGAATGAAAAGAAAATCTATTCAGGTTCTGCATCTTTTGCATTTTCAGAGGGGTTTACGGGCAAGCCCTCATACTCCTCGAAGGGTCAGGATCCTGTTGGACTTTCAATTTAAAAAAAATGCTTACATCAGTGTGAGAGCGAGATTATATAAAACTCAAAGTTTTATAGAACAGTATATTTTGAAATTAAGGATGCGCATAATATTACCTCTTTCAGCAAATCTTCTACAATACCTATGATAGAATCCACCAGTACAACATTGATCTATTCCACAAGAAGGTAGTGAACCACAGTATTCTACTCCACTTACTCCGACGCACACCTTGGTAAGAAATTATTGGTATAAATTTTCACGAACTCTAAACCGTGATAAAATAACTAAAGCACAGCCACAGTATTACTGGTTAAATAAAATATTTTCACTTCAAAATAACTGGAATTGAGTACACGTGTAATTAGACACATAATAAACACGAAAATTACATAAATATCAGGGCTTGAGATCGCTAAAAATATCATATATGCATTGGGGTTTGTAAATCAAAATAAAAACTATTTAAATGCACAATGGAATGTAGTACCTGAAAACTTTTAAGATAATTTACACAAGCATTGGAAAATACTTTTTGCTTCTAGTTTTCAATTTATGGCACGAGAAAAATGTATTAAATTGTTCTTTAAAGAAAGTTTTTGTACTTGATTACTATTTTGAATGTCATAAAACCATATTTTTCAACTAAATCTCCAATATTTAAAATAAAAAAAACTCAACTGAAAAGTAATTAATTCATCTAGTCTCTTAACTAATTCTTACTGTAATTCCTCCTCTATAAACTTTAATTTTTTATTTCTCTCAAAAAAATATTTCTTAAAGAAGTGTCTATTAAATTTTCAGATATTTGTAATAAATTATATAAATAAACTGTTTTCTACATTATTGAATTAAAAAATCAGTTGAAAAGAACAATCTTTTTATAAATAACCCAATGATGCATTAAGAAGTCTGTTTACTTACAAGGCACGCCAAGAACAATAAAACTAAAGCTTTCTGCATCTTTGAAGTTGAAAAATCAAAGTGAAATAAAATGTCCCAAGGTGAGTCTTTATATTTGAATAAAACTTTTAAACAGGTGCAACTGAGAAGATAACCATCTGTAGAAACTGATAGAAAAACCTTGATTGATAACTTTCCATTCGCAGACACAATGATTATAAAGATATTCGTAAAATGTTAAAATTTTTAAACTGATACTGCTAAGAAGGTAACCATCTGTAAAATTTCAGATTTTCCTATCACATCCGACACAATGTTTATAAATTTACTTATCAAATGTCGATTAACTGTTTAAACAGCTGTAATACTATTCAAAATTTCAGCATATTTGTTGTCTAAATGTTTTAGTTAAAGAAGTTAGCTCTAATTAAAAATAAAATTTTATAATACATTTTTAATATAAAAGTAAGTTTTAAATATTTTTTACAATAATTGCTAAATGTTTAAATTGCTTAAACTGTAAAATTATCAAGTATGGGTATAAAATTTAAAAAATAAGAATCTGATTAATCATGGTTTCATCCATGGTTTCTTGCTTAAACCTTATGAGACGTCAGCAAAACCCAATATATATGTTCTTTATATTATTTTTTTTAACAAATCGAAACTATCAAGTGTGTTTTCAGAGGAGTTAGAAAAGTTACACTTGTAATTTTTGCAGGGTGAGCAAATATATTTTAATGGTTGGGGCTAAGGGCATTACGGATACGGACTTCCTAACAAGGTAAATAAGCTGAAAATTACTTTTTTTCGACTTTGATGTAGAATTTTCTGAAAAATTGACTTCGTTACATTTTTTTCTGATATTGTATTCGGTTTAAAACTTATGAAATTACAAGTAAAATATTAACTTCTTAAAAAGGTTTTTATTTGTACTCGTATTTAGAACAAGGAATCACTTAAAATATCAGCTAATAAACAAATATAATGTTATTACTCACATCAGCTAATAATGTAGGGAAAAAATTTAAAGATGTGCTGAAAATTATTTGAAATTCTATTCATATTAACAAACAGCTCAAGAACTATGAAAATTGAAAATTCATCAAAAAAAAGTCCTGCATTTTTGAAAATCGGTTTACGTTCAAACGTCCCATCCAGTTCTTATTCGTATATTAGTACCGTCAATGCGGGTAACTTTGGTCCAAAATTCTAGTTTTTTGTACAAAAGAAGAAAAATTGAAGTACAAAAACTATTTAAACACTTTAAAATCATCATGCATTTTAAGTATTGAACTTTTAGAAATAATTTGCAAGCATTTTTTGTTAAATTTTATATTTTTTTTAAAAAAATGGTGTTAGTTTAAAAAATTAGGACAAGGTTAGAATCCGGGCGAGTAACTTTGGTCTAAACTGAAATACATAAGAAACATACCTTTTACCATCTTTAAGGGCTGTGTTACGGAATTAAATAGCAAAATTAAAGTGTATAAAGATATAATGACAAAGTTATAAGTTACAAAGTTATTAAAAACGGCTTGTAACTTAACATTTATATAGCAATGCATCGTAGAATGACATTACATTGTTAATAACGAGATTGATCGCAGCTTAAAAGGAAAAATCTAAACTTCAATATTAATTCGGGAAAATTAACTTATTTATCGAATCAAGATTTAATAACAAATATCTTTATAAAAAGCAAACGATTTTATTACAAAAGGAAAACAATAATATATTCGTACTTAGGGATTTGAAAATGTTTACATTTCGAAATTAGCGATTTTGTTATGTCTTAGGGATTTTCGCAATGTTGAACATTTCTTGCATTTTATCTTTATAATGTTTAAGATCGATTTTTTTTGTAATCATATTAAATTTGAGTAATCATAAGAGTAAGACTTCTTCAAAAATAGTTAAACAGAATACACTTTTACATACATTTTTAAAAGTGTAAAGTTCCTTAAAGAAATCCTTACATCTTCGACCAAAGTTACCCGCATTCATCGAAGTTTTCTAGTGACCAATAATTAAATATAGCATAAAAAATATTCAATTTAGATTAAAACAAACGGTGTAATATTCATCCCCTTAAATAAAAGAATAGAATAGAGTGTTTTATTTAGCTATTTTCAATATTTTTTTAGGTGTTCCAGACAAAAGTTGGAAGAAATAGATTTTTGTCATTAAATGCTCGTAAGATTACAAACGTCCTTTGTGGTATTGCCAAAATTAAAAATGAGAATTTTTTTTGCATGAAATAAAAGGCAATGTTTCCACCTTTCCAAAAATGTAAAATAATTTAAGATGGGATCATTTTATGAAGCGAAATAAAGAAACAAAACTTTTTCCGACGCCTGGACCAAAGTTACCCACCATGGCCAAAGATACCCGCTTCGGCGGTACTCGTTAAATTTAAATATATAGCGTAGATAAACTAGTGACTATTTGAATAGATATCTGAAATCTTTATAATCGAAGGTAAATAAAATTACTGATAACAAGATCAAGTATAAGAAAATATTGGTTGCGTTAAAGAGCTGTTGGTCAGACGCTAGAATTGGACAGTCGGAAGCTTTTATTAAACTTATTTTAACCATTTTTAATCCTTCAGGGACATGTCTAAATTGTAGAGGTGGCGATATATGGCAGCATCTGTCTTGTATGTGTGTGTATGTCGTGACCGTCCTTCTTGACGAAAGCTTATAAGCTGGTCTCTGTGACCAAGCACACAAGCCTGAAAATATATGTCTACCAACCAACCAACCAACCATTTTTAACATTTTAAATCATAATGTTATTTCGATCATGCATTGTGTAACATCCGAAAGTTGAAATTTTCAAATTGTTCAGTTTGTATTGCAATGTGTCTCTTTGTCAGTCAGTCCAGGATATGCCGCATTTGAATCGTTTTCTACTCAACTATAATTTTTTTAATTTTTAGCTTATGAAATCCCTTATTTATTAAAAACTCTTACGTAACATTTTGAAAAATTAGTTTATATTAAAGAAACATAAAACTCAAATGCATGCTATCTGAGATTAGTAGCTGGCTCCTAAGTGCAGCAGCAATACGACATTTGCGGCAAACTGTAAGTCGAAATACAGGCTTTACGTCAAACAAATTAAATTTCTTATGTAACAATGTAACACATGTGTGTCAAAAATCTGGCAGAAATTCATGTAAAGATAATTTTGGACATGAGTGTAATTCCAAATTTTCAAATAGTTTTTTACTTATTTTAATTTAAATTTCACACCAGGAACAATAATAACCATAAATAGCTAAACTAATTAAATATTTCTTATATTTGGTATAAATATCTTGTAATTCTTAATTTAACAGCCTATTATTCATCAAGTCCGTAGTCCGGGGCAAAGTAGTCCCGTCGGGTAGACTGCTAGATTTTTACATTTTAAAATTTTATATACAAATTCAAATTTCATGATCTTGTCATATGTTATAAAGAATCCTATATATCTAGTTGTTTGTAAGATCATTTAAAATCCTAAGTTTGAAGGGGTTTTTCGACAGAGCGTTTTACTTTTCTGTAGTCTAATTAGTCATTTTTTGGATCATTTTCCTTTTACTTATTTTGTAGTATTGAATATCTTCGCAAATATTGCTTTCCTGATAACATAAACTAGGATTTAGTATATTCTGCTGGTACTGGGGGGAATATTTCTAAAAATTGTGTGTTGCAATTAAAAAAAATTAAAGTTTCATGTAAGGACGACACCTTGTATGCAACGTTTCCCGACTCAGGATATTGTAGACTAATAAAATACCGAATCCGCAACTCCACACTGTTAAAAAGTTTGGTGCAAGATTGCACCGAAATTCCTAGCTGACACCGCTATTTGGAGCGTGGATTTACCAATTTCATGGTGAAACCATAACTTTGAATCACCACAAAGTGGTATATCAACTCTTCAAATCAAAATGACAGCTAGATAGTTCCTGGATTCCAGTACAATCTTGCACTAAAATTTTTAACTGTGCAGGATGAATAACGGCTGATTAACCAGGGTGGTTAATTTCTTGTAAACTTTCACTGCAGTACATCATTGATTTTATTGTAATTTTTCAAATAAGATACATTTTTGAATAAGTTAATTTTATTTTTTTTAATAAAATATGCTTAATTTTTACCATGTATAAGTATATTCATGAAATTTAGCTTAGTTAGTGGGATGACATTTGAAAGAAAATACAAGAATTTCTTAAAAACTTTATTCAGAAATATTCCTATGATACACTCTAAACTTGCCTTCCAGAAACCTATAAAAATATGAAATAGGTGTAATGATATTTTAAAAGAAATGTTTAAAAAATAAGTTTTTTATTGAATATACTCACATTTTTATTGATTATCTTATGCATGTTTTTAAGATACTGTACATCGATTAATTACCTGAAAATGTATAAAATCTAAGTGCTAAACATATAAAGTAAATAAAAGATTTTTTTATAAGTTGTATTACTAATAGATTTTAACATAATAAATATTAATTTTATATACATTACATTAATAAAGTTACTAGTGGTAATTGGTTTTTAAGAACTTACTTTCACTTTTAAAATGGATTGGTTCTATTTGAACCCGTTCAGTTCTAATAATTTTTAACTTTCTGATCTAAATGTGAAGTTATATCATTTTCTTTGTGCCAAGGGTAAAGGTTTAAACCATTAACTTTCTATTTTTAATTTCTAAATTGAATTTTAATTTGAAATATTGAGAACATCAGTAGCATAAAAGTCAAAAATGTGAAGATGGCAATCAAAGTTATTGGAGTTCTCTAAAAAAATCTATTATTCGTATTAATGCTAAAAATATGATAAACATGTTCTCTATTCATAAACTGTTCGAATAAATGCGGTATATATAGCATTATTTTTATAAAATAAAAGAAATACAGTGATGTACTTACAAACTGAAATCCAAATAGATTCTTCAAAGTATCGGCTCCCAAGCTCTCCTAAAAATTCAAAATGAATTATCAAAATACAAATAGAATGAGTATTTATTAACACATTGAAGACGGGTCACCATAATTATGCTTCCCGTAAGTCAAAAGTAACTGCGCAGAAAAAATATTTTGTTGAAAAAACGAAATTTTTGATCATTGAACAAACTTTTATATGTAGTCAATATAGCAATTTTGTGTTGTCAGTACCAAATAATTTTGTTGGTTCAACAAAAGTTTAAGAGGTTTTACCAAGTGATTTTGTTGGTTCAACAAACCCTTGTTGGAACCTCCTCAGTGAGATATCTATCGATTATCCACCACGACCACGAAGGACCCAACAAAATGGAGGCGAAACAACCATTTATAACACATTTATTTTCAAGGTACTTTATTTAAATTTTTAAAAATACTTGCATTTTACAATTGTTTATTTGGGCTAGGGTGAACCAAGGCCTTCTGTTGGAGACTCCTCCAGGACAACCTACTCTTGGCCTAGGTCTTCCAGTCTTTTACTTTTAGTATTTTAAAATCCGACTCCACTGAGTCAATCCATCATAGTTTAGTCTACCTCGTCTCCGTGTTGTGAGAGGTTTTATTTGATATAATCTTTATTAAAACATATTTTTACTTACTACGCATTTTAAGCCTGCTTGGCAAGGGCAAACTGCCGTGTAGAGGCTTGCCCTGTTTTTTCTCTCACATTGTTCACCTAGGAAACATTAAAAATCGCAATGAATGAATTATCATTAAAACTAACATTATCATTCCATCTGCACATTTTTAGTCAGGCTTTGACCTTAAACTTTTGAGCATACCAAAATACAAAATTTCTTTACTATACTCATTTCTGTTGTTGTTCCTTATCCTCCTTGTCTGACGAAGACAGACAAGATTCACGACGCGTTTATACACTTCAAGTTCTTTTTATAATTTTTAAACACTTTTATCACAGTGAAAGATTCCATAAATTTGAAAAAAAATATTAAATAATCGTAATCTACACAAAATGGTTATTTATGCAATAAGTGGGAAAAGTAATACTTTTTAAAACGAGTGAAATAATGCACAGTGTAATATGTTTGCATGATATTAAAATAAATTTCCTCTCTAATGTTGTAATCTATATGTATTACATTTAAAAGAATTTACCAATATATAATGAACTATAAATGTTGAGTGCCACTTCGTTCAAAGTTTTATGGATGTATCTACTAAAGAATTTTACACGCATGAACTTTATAACTTAAGTGATTTACTCTTCATTAATGGAATCAAAAAATAACATGTATTATTTGCAAATCTGAAAGGTTTGTAGTTATTCATATACGTCCACAAACAAGTATTTATTTTTTTTAATCTAATCATTTATATTATAAAAGTATTTTATAATATATCTATACTTTTTTTACAATCGTTGTCACACTAAAAAACTGGAATTTCAGTTTTCAGTAGCATAATAGTTAACTTGTAAACAAAGAAAAAGTTTTGGATGTTTGTGACCTAATTCATTTAATTTCCTTTTCTATAATAAATTAAATTTTATTTTCAGAATAATGCTCTAAATTTTCAAATGTAAAGTACAAAGACGCGAAATTTTCATTTTACATACTAAAAAAAAATTAATATGGTTTTAGCATTACCTGGTCCAGCAATTTTCCTACAATGCCTGTTATAGATCAAACCAGTACAACATTCATCTACTTCACAAGAGGGCTTTGAGCCACAGTCTCCGCTTACTCGTACGTACATCTTAGTAAGGAATAATTAGAATTAATTTCAACTAACTACACTGATCAAAATTTCGTTTAGTCACAGGATTGCTATTTAATCATAGGATAAGATGTATTTCAGTTCATTTTCCCTGAAATGGTCTCTAGATATTCATAGAGATAAGCTTTAAATATTAGAAAATATATTCAACATAAATTTCCAGAAGTTTTAAAACGCCTCTAAATGACTTATAAGCATACAAAGATGTGTATCGATATCGTACAAAGCCGTTAAGTTGTGTTTTTATTGTGTGCTTATTTTTAATTTGTTCCCATTTTTCCGACCAGATATCGGCTCGTCATTTGACTGTGATTCGAAATTACGAAGCCGGTCGCAAATAGCCCTCGTTTACCTCTAGTGCGACGATAATTAAAACTAACCCTAACCCACTGTTCCGGTCAAGCCATACCATGTCCTGGAGCCTATTAATGAAGTTAATTAACAGAAGGTAATATATATATTCTCCCTAGGGGCCCATACATTCCTGTAAGCACTTGGCTGAAACATGGTGTTAGTAATAAGTTGAGGAAATTGCATGGACTTTATTATCCTCAAAAACAATAGGTATTTAAAAAGGAAGCTTTAAGTTTGTAATGTGTAACAATCCTAAATCGATTTCTGGTAATGTATAAAGATTGTAGGACTACAAAAAATCCTATGCCATTACTAAAACTCGTTAAAATAATTTTAATATTATTATTACAAATACGATATAGGAGTTTCTCACACAAAAAAACTAGTGTAAAAAGGTAATAAGTGCTTTTTTATATTACTTATCAAGTTTATCCATTTTACCTTTTACATACCCAGGTGGACGGCATGAGAGTCCAATTTGCAAAGTGGTCGGCCTTCGGAATTTCAGATGCTCGAATTCAATAAAGAGAATCGACGCATCTTATAAACGGGTTGTAGTTTAAAAATGGACTGAAAAAGTCTCTATGTACGTGGGGTTCGAATATGTTAAATTTATCTTGGCTCAAATCCTTAGGCTATGCACGATGTCACTGTTAGCTGGAGCGAAAGCTTTCTCAACTGTTGGCTTCGTCAATTGAACAAGGTTAAAAGTTACGAAAAAATGCCAAATGCACAAGTGTAGCTCTAGTGGGAAGTTATCTAACCAACTGACAGTGTAAAGTTCTCATACAAAAAAAATTAGAACATCTGCGCATGTCTCACGGAATTCTCAATAAGAAATCATATTTAGGGAAACCTAATCAGGAAACCAAACATGTGCGGCCAGCCTTAGATGGAATCCATAGAATGTTGGTATCAGAATATAGGGGTTACGTCAATTTTAAAATAAAAACAAGTTTGTTTTGTTACAGAATCTGTCACTCAGCCCGCTTCCACACAACATTTGTGTTCAACAGGAAAAAACGCGCCAAACACAGTGATAATTATATATTAAACATTTACAAGCTAAATTTGACTAGTTTCATTTATTTTCTTTCTAAAATCCAATGATTATTTCTTATTGTTTACTAAATTAATTTATATTTCAAAGAAATATGTAATATTCCTCGCTTTTAAATAGAATCAAAACATTTCATATCTACATACAATCAAAGAATCTCTTTGTGAAATATATATGACGTCATTTCAAACTGATTTATGTCAAAAAATAAATTTCTTTTAACTTATTATTTAAAAGAAATAAAGTTTCTCGAGCGATTGTTGCGAATGGCAATGGTGGTTTAATTCTAATAAAAATGTCTTCTTTGTGCTTTTTAAATGATCATAGAATTTTGCAGTTTTCAATTTTGCAGTTTCTTTTCTGAGATTTTCAATGTCTTCTAATTTCGATGCGCTAAATGTTTTGACGTATCACACTTGCCTGTAGCATTTGTAGTAAGGGCTATGAAAGTGGGTGACAGACAGACGGACAGTCGGACTGAACGATTATAATACCTTCCACTTTTTACGTTATAAACGTAGTGTGGAACCCTAATATGCACTTCAATACAAAAAAAATTTCAGTGGGTTTGTTTATTTTTTTAACAATTTTCTTGAAAGCGCACGATGAAATTGCTCATATTTTTAGCCTACTTTTCTTTTTTTAATTCGAAAGAATTAAAAAAATGAAAAAGTAGGTATTGACATGCGGTCGATGTCCGTCTGTCCGTCTGTCTGTCTGTCTGTCCGTCTGTCCGTCCGTACCCCCCTTCCAAAATCGGTTCTAATCATCGGATCTTAAAAATTCTTTTTTGTTAGTAAGCTATAACCTCAGATACCCAACTTTCATACTTTTTGTCCGTCTGTCTGTACGTCCGGACGGACATAAATCTACTATCTGTCGGCGAATTTCCCATTGAATTAGCATTGAAATTCAATTTTGAGTCATTTAAATCACTGTAGGTATTGAAATGCGGTTGATGTCCAACTGTATGTCTGTCCATCTGTCTGTCTGTTCGTATGTCTGTCTGTCCGTATGTCTGTCTGTCCGTATGTCTGTCCGTCTGTCTGTCCGCCTGTCTGTCCGTTTGTCTGTCTGTCTGTACTTCCCTTCCAAAATCGGTTCTAATCATCGGATCTTAAAAATTCTTTTTTTGTTAGAAAGCTATGACCTCAGATACCCAACTTTCATACTTTTTGTCCGTCTGTCTGTACGTCCGGACGGACATAAATCTACTATCTGTCGGCGAATTTCCCATTGAATTAGCATTGAAATTCAATTTTGAGTCATTTAAATCACTGTTGCCAAATCATCAATGGCATGAGAAACTTTATTTAAACATATTTGAAGCAAAATAATATTTTCATGAATCAGTTTGGAATGACGTCATAAAATGTAGAACAATTTGATTCTTTGATTATTCATTAATTATCTACCAAGAAAGCGGCAAGGCATACTTTTGCATGCAATTATGCTTAGTTTTAATTTACATTTCTTGTTTTTTAATGCAGTTCGGAGTAGTTTCATTACTTTTGTTATTAATAAATATTTATTCTTCGAACTACAAATAAATCACGAGCAGATGATAAATAACATTTAATTAATTTGCGAACGAATATTAAGGAAAATAGTTGATTTTGGCTTTTAGAAGTTTAAATTATAGCTGGGTGCTGTGTTTCGATTTTTTTTTCTAATGTGTATAAATCTAGTGTAGAAACGGCTGTTGATGATATTTACTTTAGGAACCTAGTTTTTTTCCCGATTAGAACTTCAGTAAGTATTTAAGTAACAGGAAAGTAGGCTATTTTAGTTCTTTATGAACTTCTTGTTAATATAATTGTTGCTGTTTTTAGAGTCATACTATAAAAATCATTTTCTATACTTTAAATGGTGTTGTTAAATAAACTCTCATTATAATTACCATTAGTACAATTCTGACATATACTTAAATATTTAAAGTGTTTACACACCAGTTACTTGATTATAAATATTATAAATTTTATATAAGTAGCTAAAAGTTTAGTTACCGAAATCCGGGAAGTTGCATATAAACCTTTTTGGATATTTTTCTGTTTAAAAATACATGTTTAATAAACATTTTTCTTGAATAATAATTAATGTAGATGTAATGGTCAAATATTTTTTTAAAGGACACTCCTGAAACATTGAAATACGGGTTGTAGAAATTTTGTTCCAATATCTCTATTCTACCATTAATTTAGATTTAAAATGAATTCAAACTTAACTAAGCTATGAAAGCTAAATATAAGCATATTAAAAGTTAAATAAACACTAAATTTCTAAAAACTTTAAAGTTTAAATTACAACTAAATGCTGTGTTTGGCGATTTTTTTCCTAAGGTGTATAAATCTTGTATTTTTGTGATTCTAGGTGACAGTTACTGTTACAAACCTACTTGTTTACCGATAAGATTTTTAGTGATAATTAAAGTAATAGGAAAGTAGTCTTTTTGGGGTTTTTTATAGCTCCTTGGTTTTATATTTATACGTTATTTTATATTACTATTTTTGCTATATATAGTTCGGTTTCAACTAAAATATCTACTTTAATACAAAAAAAAGAACTTTTCAATTTACTTACGATGCACGCCAAACACAAAATAATCAAAGCCCTGCGCATTTTGAAAGTAAAAATATACCTAAATCAAATGTCCCAAGATTTGCCTTTTATAGATTTAGTAAAAAATTTAGCACATTCTAGTGAGAATTCAAACATCTGTAGAAACTGATAAAAAGCAAATATTTATAACTTTGAAAACAAACTATAAAATGAGACCTATCATAGCCGACCTTACTTATATAAGGCCAGAAAAGCTCTTCGTGACGTCAAGCTTTCCGCATGTTCTCAGTGTCAGTTGTTGCAAAAAAAAAATAGAACGAAACCACTTCGAATACGGCCAACTATACTTTTCAGGGGTTCTGAACATGTTTCTTTCTTCTTCTTCGGAACAGCAAACACTCCGAACTGTACGGAAAGCTTTTCTGGCCTTATAGTTGAGTAGGACAAGGACTTGTTCTTAAATTGTAACTATAGGATCTCAATTATTTTTGAGAACATTTTGAGGACATATTTTTGAATCAAAAAAGGATACTGAATATGAGTCCCCTCACATTCCCAAAAATGGGTACACAACTATTCTCAGTATGTCGATAAAGTACAAATTCTACGTTTGAAACTTTAACTTGTAATTAAGGTTATTTAAACATAAAATTTTATTTGTTTGGTTTTTATCTACGTGGAAGTATATGCGGATGCTCCTTTTATTTTACTGTGGCGTACATTTTTTTTAATATTTCTTGTTAGATTTAATAAAACAAATTTTTGTTGACTAGTTTGATAACTTATTTGTATGTTGAAGTTTAAAATAAACCAAATAAAAACGCCAGATGTCGGATGACAATTGAATAGAATTATTCAAAAGAAAATTCAAAAGAAATAATCTATATATATAATACTCTTATACGGAACCCAAATTTCCTTATATTTCTATCTCTAGAATGGCAACAATCGAAATGAACAAAAATGACAAAAATACTACTAATTTCAAAATGGCCGACTGAGAACAACAAAAAAGTGTTTCTTCACGAATGGCTGGAAAAAGGGAAAAATAACTATAAATATTATGCACAAAACATAGTTCGATACGGCAGAAAAACGTCTATATATATAATTCTCTTATACGGCTCCCAAATTTCCTTATATTTCAAAATCTGCAATGGCGACACAATCGAGTTTGTTTACACTTTCGACTACGGTAAAGAGAAGTTGATTTTGATTTACTCTAAGCGTTATATAAGATTCGTTATTAAGTTTTAAAAAAAATTTAGGATAGAATCAGTAAGTTTAAATTTAAACGTGCATAATATTAGGGACGTTTAATGTTTGAAAATTTAAATTATAATTTCGATTGACTGATCTACCAAACACAATTGTTAATAAAATAGGAAAAAATTCAAATTGGTTTTAAATATAGTTTCTAAGCGTTGACGGCTACCACGGTTTCCAATTTATTTACAAATATGGATCTTAGTCAAGCAGCGAAGTATTTTCTCAATAATAACCATTAATTTATAAGCATTAATTTGTAATTATTTTATTTTAAAAGGATACTAAAGGCGGTTAACCTAAAAGATGTCCGGATTGGGCGCCAGTCGAAAAATGTCGCCAAGTCAAAATGACAACAAACCGTGCGTTTGCCAAGTCTGTGAAATAACAAATAATTACTTAAAATGCTGCTCAAAACTGAAAATGCCTGCTGAGAGAACATGAAAGATTTCCTTATTAATAATTATCGTGGCATTTGCGATCGTAGATCGTAGCGATATTTTAAAATTAGAAAATCAGATCTCAACAGTTCGCTGCAAGTTCAAAAACAATGTGCACAAACAATAATTTAAGAAATGAGTTATTTTAATAATTAATGATTAATAATATTTTAAATATATTAATACGATTTAAGATTTCTTAACGATGAAAGAAATGGACAGGATCAACTTATAAACAAAGTAACAAAATAAATTCTCTAATGCAAACAGGATACATAGAAAAAAACTAAACTATTTCATAGTTAGTCGCTTAAAATACAATCTTTGGCGATTTTTGTAGCCAATGGCTGCCATAATACGAATTTGGCGAAAAAATTGCCGGACATGTTCCTTAAGGTAAGGCTACACTAAAATATTTCAATGAACGGTGAGCGAGCGAAGCGATCCAAAGGGAACTGCGCAAGCAGTTCCCGGGGGTTGGCGAGCGATAGCGAGAAGGGGGCGTGCCCCCTAGTAAAATATAAAATGATAAAAATTGCAAATGGACATGTTTTAGGTCTTGAGTGACAACAAAAATAACAGAAATGCTGAATGAAAATAAATTATTTCTCGTGCCTCGATTGGTGAATCTATGTCACGTTTGAAACAGAGCCTCAATCACATCACCAATCGAAAAAAAGATAGGAATGATAAGTAGAAGGAAACCCGTCACCTGAAACAAGCTAATTTCAATTCTTTTTTAAATTATGATAATTTTATTAACCTAAAAATTTCAATTTTTTTACATTTTTAACTGATTATTATTATGAGTTTTGAATTGAAAATTGGAATTTAAACTTTTATTGACATTAGTTTTAATTTGACAAATATCAATGGGGTTGTATTACGTCGTGGATGGCAACAGCTCCAATGTTTATTGTCATTTGTTGCCTGGAATTACTTATGTTTTGTATTCGAAAATAAGCTTTCTAAGAAAATTTTACTTAATAAAATTTTTTAATGCCAACTTCTTGCTGTGCTGTTGGTTGTTATAAACATTTGTTAAAGAAAGCTTGCAAGAGAGAAAAAATTATTTTCATCAATATCGGTCATTTTGAGAGTAAAACCGAAGCAACCTATGAAGTGAAACCGAAGCAACCAATGAAATCTAGTACGATTAAAAATAAAACAAGAGAGTTAGATCGTCTGAAACATTCCCATTCTTCTTAGAAGTTCTAGTATAGATGTGAGAAAGAGTAAGCGATAGAAACCATCTATATTATCTCTTTACTTTTTATAAAAACGTAGTGTAGAAGCTAAAATAAAACATCTAAAACATGTTGAGTTATCTAAAAGATACATCCATTGACGTAAAAACGACACGAGAATTTTAATCTCGCCATACGCGTAGTTTGAAACGTAAAAACCTTGCTACTAATTATCTATTTACATATTTTGGTATTACAATTTATCTTATATATAAATTAAAGTCCCATTTTTTCGTTGTGACGGCATCACGCCTGAACGGCTGGACCGATTTCACTAATTCTTTTTTCGTTGTGTTTGTTATTGTCAGAAGAAGGTTCTTAATGAATGAGTTATTCGAAATTCGAACCCGAACGGGTGTAGGAGTGCAAAACGAGAGCCGATTTCTCCATAGGAATAGCACTGTAAGATTAGAATTTATACTTTTTATTTCAGCACGTTCAACGCGAACGAAAATTAAGTATAAGCACGTCAGAGCACGTGAGTTTAATTTGTAGGATTTTTATTTGAATATCATTATTTTATTTTTATAATTGCGTGAAAAAAACCCGATTTTTACACTATAATTTTAATTTCAGACGCGTGCGAAAAGTTATACTTTTTAGAAACAGTGATAAAAAAAAATACTTGTTATAATTGCGTGAAAAAAATCCGATTTTTACACTATAATTTTAATATCAGACGCGTGCGAAAAGTTATACTTTTTAGAAACAGTGATAAAAAAATTACTTTTTTTCACCCAAAAGCAGTGAAAAAAAGTACATTTTTTCACTCTTTTCATAAGATGCCAACATTTCAAGTAAAATTTCTATTTCACATTATTCATAAAATCCAGAAATTTATTGATCTGCTTTATTTATAAATATCATGCGCGTGAATGTTATTATTTTTTTATTTTTTGAATCAGTATCCATGTTCAAATTTTGACTTTAAACTAAAAAATAAGTTTGCCTTTTGTAGTTCCAGAGATTTATAGATGCTGATCTTCTTTACGTAAAAAAAATTAGCACGTGAATTATTTTTGAACCAATGAGATTTTATTTTTTTCACGTAATTATAAAAAATAGTGTATGGAACACGTGTGAAAAGTAAACTTTTTAAAACACGTGTCATTATTTCATTCGCTCGTACCTCGCTCGTGAAATAAAACCCACTAGTTTTAAAAAGTGTTACTTTTCACACTTGTTGCATAAATAACTATTTTTACACCCAAAAGCAGTGAAAAAAAGTACTTTTTTTTCACTCTTTTCATAAGATGCCAGCATTTCAAGTAAAATTTCTATTTCATAATATTCATAAAATCCAGAATTATTGATCTGCTTTATTTATAAATATTATGCGCGTGAATGTTATTATTTTTTTATTTTTGTATCAGTATCCCTGTGACCCTCTTCAAATGTTTGACTTTAAACTAAAAAATCATAGACATAAATAGAATGGACTGCTCATTGCTCTGTCAAGTAGCTTCTAAAAGCGTACCAATCATGAAAATCGCCAAGAGGAGAAAGATTGCAACTTATGGCAACTTATCGCGACTGTTTCGTTAGAACTATGCAATTGTCGCCAGACCTGAAAATCAGGTAAATCTAGCCTGGCAAACCGCAATGGTGACTCACATCAATGTCTAAGTCACGTGGGTTTGCTGTTGTGTTCAATTAGAAATATTTGCTTCCATTCGTTTTATCTCTGTTAGATGCCTAATTTTTGTGCAGTTTATAAAATGTAAACATAAATTAAAAAAGATCTGTGATACTTTACAGGTAAGATTGTTTAGATAGGTATATTTATAGTAATTTATTCCTAAAAGCCTATACTTTGATTAGAGTAAATTATTCTATAATCTCTTTTTAAGGTCAGGGATTATTTTCTTGATAAAAATATTCTGTAAAAATTCGAATTAGCCTTCTGCGCCACATGCATTGATCAGATCCACGATAATATAACTATCAAAAAATATTGTTTAGCTTTTTTTATTAAAACAGCTGCTATAAGTTGCCAAAAATAGCAATCTTTTTAACCGAAATAGCAATTCATCTTTGTTCCTTTCCCAACTTATTTTTCATACCACTAGATGGTCGACCTCATATATTCAAGTCGTTGTGAAAAAACTCGCCAACTGGTCGTGATCACGTGCTGAGGTAAATCTTACCCCAGCTCGTGACCCATGAGGAGATCGCTTTAGGTTTGCCAATGCGCAGTCCATTCTATTATATGTCTCTGTACAAAATAAGTTTGCCTTTTGTAGTTCCAGAGATTTATCGATGCCAATATTCTTTACGTAAAAAAATTTAGCACGTGAATTATTTTTGAACCAATGAGATTTGATTTTTAGCCTACTTTTCTTTTTTTAATTCGAAAGAATTAAAAAAATAAAAAAGTAGGTATTGACATGCGGTCGATGTCCGTCTGTCCGTCTGTCCGTCTGTCCGTCTGTCCGTCTGTCTGTCTGTCTGTCTGTCCGTCCGTACCCCCCTTCCAAAATCGGTTCTAATCATCGGATCTTAAAAATTCTTTTTTTGTTAGAAAGCTATAACCTCAGATACCCAACTTTCATACTTTTTGTCCGTCTGTCTGTACGTCCGGACGGACATAAATCTACTATCTGTCGGCGAATTTCCCATTGAATTAGCATTGTAATTCAATTTTGAGTCATTTAAATCACTGTAGGTATTGAAATGCAGTTGATGTCCATCTGTCTGTCTGTCCATCTGTCTGTCTGTTCGTATGTCTGTCTGTATGTCTGTCTGTCCGTATGTCTGTCCGCCTGTCTGTCCGCCTGTCTGTCCGTTTGTCTGTCTGTCTGTACCCCCCTTCCAAAATCGGTTCTAATCATCGGATCTTAAAAATTCTTTTTTTGTTAGAAAGCTATGACCTCAGATACCCAACTTTCATACTTTTTGTCCGTCTGTCTGTACGTCCGGACGGACATAAATCTACTATCTGTCGGCGAATTTCCCATTGAATTAGCATTGAAATTCAATTTTGAGTCATTTAAATCACTGTAGGTATTGAAATGCGGTTGATGTCCATCTGTCTGTCTGTCCATCTGTCTGTCTGTTCGTATGTCTGTCCGTCTGTCTGTCCGCCTGTCTGTCCGTTTGTCTGTCTGTCTGTACCCCCCTTCCAAAATCGGTTCTAATCATCGGATCTTAAAAATTCTTTTTTTGTTAGAAAGCTATGACCTCAGATACCCAACTTTCATACTTTTTGTCCGTCTGTCTGTACGTCCGGACGGACATAAATCTACTATCTGTCGGCGAATTTCCCATTGAATTAGCATTGAAATTCAATTTTGAGTCATTTAAATCACTGTTGCCAAATCAACAATGGCATGAGAAACTTTATTTAAACATATTTGAAGCAAAATAATATTTTCATGAATCAGTTTGGAATGACGTCATAAAATGTAGAACAATTTGATTCTTTGATTATTCATTAATTATCTACCAAGAAAGCGGCAGGGCATACTTTTGCATGCAATTATGCTTAGTTTTAATTTACATTTCTTGTTTTTTAATGCAGTTCGGAGTAGTTTCATTACTTTTGTTATTAATAAATATTTATTCTTCGAACTACAAATAAATCACGAGCAGATGATAAATAATATTTAATTAATTTGCGAACGAATATTAAGGAAAATAGTTGATTTTGGCTTTTAGAAGTTTAAATTATAGCTGGGTGCTGTGTTTCGATTTTTTTTTCTAATGTGTATAAATCTAGTGTAGAAACGGCTGTTGATGATATTTACTTTAGGAACCTAGTTTTTTTTCCCGATTAGAACTTCAGTAAGTATTTAAGTAACAGGAAAGTAGGCTATTTTAGTTCTTTATGAACTTCTTGTTGATTTTGTGATCGTAATTATAAACAAGAAGTTCATAAAGAACTAAAATAGCCTACTTTCCTGTTACTTAAATACTTACTGAAGTTCTAATCGGGAAAAAACTAGGTTCCTAAAGTAAATATCATCAACAGCCGTTTCTACACTATAGATTTATACACATTAGAAAAAAAAATCGAAACGCAGCACCCAGCTATAATTTAAACTTCTAAAAGCCAAAATCAACTATTTTCCTTAATATTCATTCGCAAATTAATTAAATATTATTTATCATCTGCTCGTGATTTATTTGTAGTTCGAAGAATAAATATTTATTAATAACAAAAGTAATGAAACTACTCCGAACTGCATTAAAAAACAAGAAATGTAAATTAAAACTAAGCATAATTGCATGCAAAAGTATGCCTTGCCGCTTTCTTGGTAGATAATTAATGAATAATCAAAGAATCAAATTGTTCTACATTTTATGACGTCATTCCAAACTGATTCATGAAATTATTATTTTGCTTCACATATGTTTAAATAAAGTTTCTCATGCCATTGTTGATTTGGCAACAGTGATTTAAATGACTCAAAATTGAATTTCAATGCTAATTCAATGGGAAATTCGCCGACAGATAGTAGATTTATGTCCGTCCGGACGTACAGACAGACAGACGGACAAAAAGTATGAAAGTTGGGTATCTGAGGTCATAGCTTTCTAACAAAAAAAGAATTTTTAAGATCCGATGATTAGAACCGATTTTGGAAGGGGGGTACAGACAGACAGACAAACGGACAGACAGACGGACAGACATACGAACAGACATACATACGAACAGACAGACAGATGGACATCAACCGCATTTCAATACCTACAGTGATTTAAATGACTCAAAATTGAATTTCAATGCTAATTCAATGGGAAATTCGCCGACAGATAGTAGATTTATGTCCGTCCGGACGTACAGACAGACGGACAAAAAGTATGAAAGTTGGGTATCTGAGGTCATAGCTTTCTAACAAAAAAAGAATTTTTAAGATCCGATGATTAGAACCGATTTTGGAAGGGGGGTACAGACAGACAGACAAACGGACAGACAGGCGGACAGACAGACGGACAGACATACGAACAGACAGACATACGAACAGACAGACATACGAACAGACAGACAGATGGACAGACAGACAGTTGGACATCAACCGCATTTCAATACCTACAGTGATTTAAATGACTCAAAATTGAATTTCAATGCTAATTCAATGGGAAATTCGCCGACAGATAGTAGATTTATGTCCGTCCGGACGTACAGACAGACGGACAAAAAGTATGAAAGTTGGGTATCTGAGGTTATAGCTTTCTAACAAAAAAGAATTTTTAAGATCGGATGATTAGAACCGATTTTGGAAGGGGGGTACGGACGGACAGACAGACGGACAGACGGACAGACGGACATCGACCGCATGTCAATACCTACTTTTTCATTTTTTTAATTCTTTCGAATTAAAAAAAAAAAGTAGGCTAAAAATAGTGTATGAACACCGTGTGAAAAGTAAACTTTTTAAAACACGTGTCATTATTTCACTCGCTCGTACGTCGCGTCGCTCGTAAAATAAAATCCACTAGTTTTAAAAAATGTTACTTTTCACACTTGTTGCATAAATAACTATTATTGAATTGAAATCTTTTGATTTTTTTTGGTTTCCGAATTTAATTTAATTGATGTTTATAAATGGTAAGAAGTAAAGATATTGCTGCAATGTATCATGGCAGTAAAGGCGATTACTATTCTAGATCTGATGAATACTTCTAAGAAATGTTAATTCCCTTTACGTATAGCGTAAAAACTTTATGTTTATGAAACTGTCAATTTGGTACAGCTATGATATGGCCAATTGAATGTTGGCATTGGCGGCTTTGGCGAAGTTAAAAATTTAGCGTAGGGTAGCTATTCCCATCCAATTGTATGGTTTAGGGTTAGTTTGAATTATCGTCGCACTAGAGCTATACAAGAGGGATATTGGCCACGGGCGTCTTTATTTAGAACCACAGTCATGTGACGAGCCAATACCTGATTAGGCACCCAATGCAACTTTACATCGTACGCAGCGTCGGGACTTTGAAAAATATTTAACGTCATCCACCACATGGGTATTATTCTTTGGACATTTTTGGCTGCATTTGCCAAGGATCGATGGATTTTTCGATATACCTTCAATTAGAATTCAATATTCATAGTAAAGACAAGACAACGTCTGTCAGGTCAGCTAGTTATAATATAAATTTATTTTTACACTTAAAGAAGTCAAAAGTTTTTTGTTTTTTTTTATGTCGTTTACCTACTCCCAATCATTCTTTGGTTCGGTACCTTTCTTGTGTGTGAGTAATTTTCTAGTAATCAATTCTTTGAGGTAAGTTTATTTATTTTTTATGTTATAATTCGTAGTATTCGTTTTATAAACATTTATTATTAACTAGCTGACCCGACGGTGCCTAATCAGGTGTTGGCTCGTCACATGTCTGTGGTTCTAAATAAAGACGCCCGTGGCCAATATCCCTCTTGTGTAGCTCTAGTGCGACGTTAATTCAAACTAACCCTAACATATGGGTGGGAATAGCTACCCTACGCTAAATTTTTAACTTCTATAAAAGCCGCCAATGCCAACATTCAACAGGCCATATCATAACTGTACCAAATTGACAGTTTCATAAACATAAAGTTTTTACGCTATACGTAGAGGGAATTAACATTTCTTAGAAGTATTCATCAGATCTAGAATAGTAATCGCCTTTACTGCCATGATACATTGTAGCAATATCTTCACTTCTTACCATTTATAAACATTAATTAAATTAAATTCGGAAACAAAAAAAATCAAAAGATTTCAATTTAATAAATAAAATAATGATATTCAAATAAAATCTTACAAATTAAGGGGGAATGGGCGTGCTGGAGCGGGGGTCTCCAAAGCAAAGTGCATCAGTGTTAATCCAATGGCGAAAAAAATATTTTCTCTGCCACATTTCTCCGGCTGTATTGAATATTTTTTCAAGCGGACTTTTTTATATGATGCATGTAGCTGACTTACAGGTCCCGACAATCCCACTTTTTGAAATTGATTAGAATATTTTTTATAATTTTTAATAAACAATTTTACACAAAATATTCGAAGCAATTTCAAAAAGTGAGATTATAGAGACCTGTAAGTTATCGACATTTATTATTTTAAAAAAAAGTTTGTAAAAATATTCAATACAGCCGGAGAAATGTGGCAGAGAAAATAGTTTTTTCGCCATTGGATTAACACTGATGCACTTGAGTTTGGAGACCCCCGGTCCAGCGCGCCCATTCCCCCTTAAACTCACGTGCTCTGACGTAATTTTCGTTCGCGTTGAACGTGCTGAATTTTTTTTTTAAATTGAAATTCTAATCTCGGAGAAATCGGCTCACGTTTTGCACTCCTACACCCGTTTGGGTTCGAATTTCGAATAACTCATTCATTAAGAACCTTCTCCTGACAATAACAAACACAACGAAAAACGAATTAGTGAAATCGGTCCAGCCGTTCAGGCGTGATGCCGTCACAACGAAAAAATGGGACTTTAATTTATATATAAGATAAGATAACATACTCTAAAATTACAGAAGAAATTAACTCTTGAAAATTAGTTGTTTCTGTTTCACAATCGATTTAGAATATACCAATTAAAGGGAAAAATCAAGCGATGCAATACAATGCAACGGAAACTTGGCGATACTTGCGACAGGAAAGAAATGATGAAATACATTTCTGAAAATAATTAACTGAAAATTGATTCTGCGATACTCCTACAAATTGTTTTTATAATTTTTTTTTTAAAAAAACATTTCCTTACGTCAACATATTACTTCATTTCAAATACATATTTTATTTTTAAAAAATTGAAAAGTACTTTAAAATCAACTGAGAGATATAGATGTATAAATCAGCCAAGATGCTCATTTTTTCCAGGAACATGAATAAATTATTTTTAATGTATAAATTTATAATTCATTAAATTTTGAAAAGTTAAGTAATAAGATTGTACTGACAAGGTCATTTACTACTGAAACACAACTAATTTATTTTTTTAATTATTAAGTTAAAACTTTAACTTGATATTCATACAGTATAAACAAAATTGGATTTTTACGAATTTTCTTATCTTTCAGATAGTTATTTGTTTTTAATGAAATGCAAATTTCACAAATGAAGTCGATAACAATAGAACAAATAAATAAGTTTAGAATACAATTATAGCTTTTTTGTATAGATACAACATATATCTTATATGTTAAGCAATAATATTATATCACCCATTATAAAAATCGTATTCTAACTGGTTAAAGTTTTATCTCTTTTTTTCCCATTGAAATTTGTCTCGCCAAACACTCTAATGCGAACGCAAATTCGACAACAAAGTAAATAAAATCTAGAGTTCAGCAGTCGATTTCGTGAAACTTGTGATAAAAAGAGAATTACTCTGCACTTTCTCCTTACTCTTTAACTTTCTTTTGAAGTCCTTGATTTCAAGTGTTCAAACACAACAGTGCAAAAACTCAAAACTATAATATCTTTTGAAAAAAGTATTTTTAAATACTTTATAGGCGTTTTAAAGATTTTTTTTGCTTGCTTACATACCAGTTATTTTTTTAATTTTTGTTTTGCACACCATTCCAATTTTTTGCAATAAAATGTCCCTTTATAAAGTCTGTTTAGAATATTTCTGGAAGAAGTTCTAAGCGAAAAATTTGAGTTGCTCGCCCATTTTACTTAAGATGCAACTCTGAGAAGTGTGACGATGCTTCAATTACAAATATCAACAGCACCAATAACTGAGGAAGTGAGTGCATAAAAACCAATGGTATGCTAAGTAATAATATTAACATTAACAAAGTTTTAAAATAAATTTATACTTATACTTTTAAAACTTCTTATCGGTTTGTCCGTGCGGACGGACATCTGCCTGCTTGTCTGTTGGCTGCCTTCCCATTAAAATAGCATTGAAATTTATTTTTTTTTCATTTAAATTGCTGTTGCCATATCAACAATGACATGAGAATATTTATTTATTTAAAACTAATGCTTGAAAGAAAATTTATTTTTGTCATATTAATCAGTTTGGAATGATATAATATGAATCAAAGAAGAACAATGTGATTGTTCGATTATTCAATATTTGTTTACCAAGAAAGCAGCAACTAGTGTTCAATTTTTTTGCATACAAATCTAGTAAGTTTTAATTAACATTTATTCGTTTTTTAAAGTAAGCATAATTCTATAATAACGTCAAAATAAAAAAATTTCACTTTAATATATATTTTTGTGGGACTTGTTTTTCCAAAAGTATCTTAAAATCGCACCGTTGAGAGATTATTTGAAGATGTTATATTTTTTGCATGCTGTATTGTTGTTGTTTTATAATTATAAATCATTGTTCGAAAAATATAAATTAAAATGATGTTATAAGTTTGGCTTCGGTCAATTCCTATGATCTGTTTCGGAGACATTAGATCTGTTTCGGAGACATTAGGCAATAATTTCGGAGAGCGATGGAGTTTGTATTGTAAATGTTTCTTCGTTTTTTGTTATTACTAAATCTTTCGAAAATATTGAATTTATATAAAGTTTTTATATTGATACTCATTTAAAAATTAGAAGCTCTCTTCGGTCAAGCGTCGGCAACATTTTCAAAGCACACCAAATCTAGGATTCGACCTTTTCTTTCATTTTTAGAGTAAGCAAATTTACATAATAGTTTCCAACTGCAAATAAATTTAGTACACAATAATGAATATTAATTGAATTTATAAAAGAAAATGAATGAAAATAGCCAATTTTGGATTTTAAAAGTTTAAATTACTACTGGAAGTTGTGTTTGGCGATTTTTTTTTCTAAGGTGTATAAATCCTGTGTGGAAGTGGTTCTAGGTGACAGTTACTGTTACAAACATACCTGGGTTTTTTTATTAGAATTTCAGCGAGTATTGAAGAAAAGGAAAGCAGACTATTTTTGAGTTCTTTTAGAACTTTTTTTCTTTGATAAATTTTTTAACAATTCGGGGTTTTGTAACGTTAACGTTACACATTACACAAACATACATTACAAATGAAACAAGCATTTTTAAAAAATACTAAAATAAGCATTTTCTCTCTTTTTTTTGTTTCGATAAGTAGTTGTCATTTTTTAGAGAAACTGTCCTTTCAAACATGTCTGGTTTTGGCCACCAGCTATCCACATATTCTATTAAAAGTCGTTAATGTGAAACACATGAAAACAATTGAATATCTAATCAACAGTTTCTTGAATACCTAGTTAGAAAGTAAACTTGATTATCATGCCTATAACTTACCACAAAAGGGCCGTTGTCTAATATTATAAGATGAAACACTCTCCCTTTTTTTTGTTAAGGTTCAAATATCATAATTTGGAAAGCATTTTTGAGTGTCATGAGGGAAATTCAAGGTTCATAAATCAATATCTATATTTTAGAAAGTGAGATAATATTATGTATCCTGCATAAAATCTTATTTGCTTCTTACAACGTCAAGAAATGATCCTTGAACAAAATTTACTCTCTTTTCGAGGGTATTGCACAATCCATAAACATTGCATAAGAATACGCAACGCATGTTAACCCTTTAATGAGCGCATTGAGCAGCCATTTTTGTGTTTGAAGTTAGGGGGGTGGGGGATATTGAATTATATTTTGCTAATTTAAAATAAAATTCGGTTTTTAATAAAAGTATATTTGGTTGAAAGTTACCTTACTTTCACAGTTTTGGTATTTGGAACTTCCAAATTTCATTATCTTCTCAATTTGGTAGAAAATTGATTAAATATTATTATAAATGTCTAATACATTTTCATAACTTTCTTACGATATTTTGTTTATGAAAATAAAATATTCTTATGAATACGTACAAAATTAAATATTTAAATAGCAAAAAATGTGTGTGATTTTAAATTCATTTACTAATATTTTTTTAAAAACTTGTTATGCTATTTTTTAATTTGTAGTTCATCCACAATAATAATAATAAACTAAAGTAAATTAGGTATGCTTCAATTGTTTATTTAAATGCAAGTTTAGAGTTAAAAATTACAAAAGGAAACGATTGGAAATTCATTAATCAAATAAATTTGAATACCATATTTCCACAATAATTACGCAATACACAATATATACACAATATATACACAATAATTACACAATACACAATATTTACACAATAATAAATAAATATTATTATATTTTTTGGTGGATTGTTAAATTCTTTTCTTCGTCAGCGCTTCAGCTTAGTGCAAACCAAAGCTTTCTCAATTTTTGTACCTTCAGTTTCCGAAAGTGTAAACTTTTTAACTGATCCCAAATCTTCACGTCAAAAAACGTGTCCTAGCCATCTAATCCTGTACACAGCTTAAATGTAATCCTGTACACAGCAAAAATGAGCAACTGATTTTCCTCTGTTTTGTTAATTTAGCGTCAATCTAAATTTACGTATTCGCTCATTCACTGTCACAAAGTCTACCTCTATATCTCACTTATCTTTTTGGACGCAACAAAACCTGTGCCAAACTGATGTTTCAAATCATAACAGCTGTAATGAAAGCTATAATTCCTCTTCTCCAAGATACCGTTTCCGAGCCATCTTTCTTCCTAAACTTCCATCAGAACCATACCCTAGGAAGTAAATACTTTTATCAAATTCTTCAACGCTCCACTTCTATATAGAGTACGCAAATTTCATGTCCCTATTCTCAAATCCTTATTCGTTCCAAATCGCCTACTTATTCTCTCCTGGTTTAGCTTCTTTAAATTTCTGATTGGTGAGTGCATGCATAAAAAGTGTTTTTTTAAAAATATGCTTGAATTTATATAATTTCAAATTCTTTAAATATTAAATTATAGGACTAGGAACTTTCGAATAACTTTTCGGAAGAAAATAATTTATCACTATTTTTGTCAATAATAAATACTAGTTTACAAAAAAAACCTAAAATATAACAAACATTTTTTATAACTAATATTTTATGAGAGGGATGGCCGTAAAAAATGTTCCTCTCATAATTTAAAAGAAATCCAAAATAGAAGCACAGAATGCAGAACATCAGATATTCTAAGCTGACGACTAAACCAGCTGTGTTATTAATTCAAATTTCAAATAGTACCACAACATTCCATCTTCTAGAATGTCCTAATCTTAAAATAACTAATGATATTATCGTTACTCATTCTTTGAAACAAAAGAACCAAAGAATAAAAATTTAACTCGATTGTTTAACACCAATCTACAATATTTACTGCGAATCTTCTTGTTCCAAAGTGAGTTCAGGTGGCGTCATCAGAAACAAACAATCTATTCCAAATCACCCTGGAAACGAGATTAAATAAACCAAGTTATCTCCATCATCTATTTTGATGTTCGTCGAATTCGATCTGCAGATTTCAGTTGAAATCCCGAATTCCAAGTGACAAGGCTCACTTTTAGTTTCCTTCTCGTCAAAATATTAATATTCCGATGGTCCAAAAGCGTTTTCGTCCGTTGACACGTTTCTTCACTTGCATTGAAAAAGCAAGGGAGCAGGAGACCCTAGAACCCTTGATCAAGTGCTGCTGCTGTGTACGATAAATTACACGGCAGAATTAGAATTTAGTTAGTTAAAAAAAGTTCTGTAATAGCTTTCTCTTTTAGTTTCCAATTTAATTCTTCAATAACACTGGGTAACCGTTCCGTAAAGATCAGTGAAAGTAAGTGAAATCCAACTATTTTTATTAGTTAAGCATTGTGTGGCTATAATTTATTTTTCTCTTTAGTTATCATAAATCCTTATTAAACTATACCCCTTGCTTTCCATAAGCATCAAATGTGAAGTTTATCTAACGTTATTTGCAATAGAATATGAATAACCTACTATATTTAAGAATGGCATCTATACTACTAAAACTTAATTTCTGTTAAAGTTAAACATATGTTTCTAATTTTTCATTTCCAGTCACTACTAAACTGGCAGTTCAAGGTGAATTCAGCGGCGTTCTTGGGAAGGAACCAGAAAAAGGTTAAGACCTTCGCCCCCAACCCTGTCCACCAACAAGACCTACATCAGAAATGGCCGGTGAAATTGTGGACACCAACCAGCAAGAGGGTACCGAGAAGAGATGCGAACTGGTGCGACAGTTCAGTGCACCAGGCCACCAAGAAGTTGTGGTACCGCTGCCACTCACGGCTCCAGGCAACTTGCAGTGTCCCCTGGAGTTCTGGATTCAATCTGAGACAACTCCATTATTGGCGAAAGGTATGCTAATAACAAGTGGGGTTTTTTTCAAAGTATCCAAACACCTATTTCTAGCCGCAAAATACAAAATTTTAAAACAAATGACATATATGCCTCAAAATTTAAAGAGTAGTCTATATCCAGATGCCTGATTCTAGCCTTTTAAATTAGAAATTCAATGCAGAAATGTATTCCAGATATACATTTGTCAAATCCGGGAGTCTTTTTTCGGGACATTCTGTATTAGATTGCATTAAAATTTTATTTTAAAAGGCTAGAATTTGACATCTGGATATGGACTACTTTCCAAATTTCGAGGTATATATATCAACTGTTTTAAAGTTTTGTATAAGAGGCTATGATATAGGTATCTGACAATTATTTGTATTTATTTATTTAATACTCAGATACTTATACCATAACCTCTTACACAAAATATCAAAATAGTTGATATATGCGTCGAATTTTAGAAAGAAATCCATATCCAGATGCCTGATTCCAGCATTTTGAAATAGAAATTTTATGTAGTCTACATACAGAATGTCTTGAAAAAAACTCCCTGATTTTGAAAAATGTATACCTGGAATAAAGTTAGTGATTAAAACATGATTCTAGCAGCATATTGGCGCGAAAGCGAATAATTTCTTTTAAGACAAAAAGTTTATTTTCGTTACATATTGTGTCGATAGGTAGCAATGCATTCACAATTACGACTAAGTCAAATATAATCTTGAAATGTTGACCATCAGCGCCAATAATATATTGTAATCGCTAAATAAAATTTTTTAAATGGTTACTTTTACGTGGTAAATTGATTTAAATTTAAAAATGGTTTAATTTAAGAGTTTAATTATTTTTTTATTTTGAATTTTTAAAATTTTATCTAGCATAATTTTACACTGTACAATTAAATACTTTGGTTTTTAATTTAATAAAAATGGATGGTAGGTATTAACTCCATGGATATCCGTCAGCCTGACTGTCTATCGGTCTCTCTGTCAATCCATAATATGAAAAAGGAAAAAGTTTTGCCATATTTTTTTATTATTTTATTCCATGTTTTTGAGATCGCTGATTTTGAATCTTAAGTTTCCTAGCTCGTATCTTTTCCGGAAAATTAGTTATAAGCAAAAAACAGAAAAGTTTAGTTTGAATTATCGTCGCACTAGAGCTACACGATGGCTATTGGTGATAGGCGTCGTAATTTAGAACCACAGTCAGGTGACGAGCCGACACCTGAGTAGACACCCAACGCAACTGTTAAGGGTGACATCGTACTTAGCGTCGAAACTTTGAAGCATATTTAACGTGCACTTCCTCTACACGGGATATTATTCGTCGGACATTTTTGGCTGCACCGGCCGTTTATAGGTCGGCAGTTGTTTTGGCGATGCCTGGATGGAACCTGGGACCTTCCGCAAGCAAGGTGAACGCCTTAACCGACTAGGCCCCCGAGCCCACAAAAAATCGAAAAAATTCCGTTTTTCAGTTTTATTAAAATATTGCAAAAAAACATCAATTTTGCAGATACAGTTTCATATACAAAATTAAAGACAATATGAAATTTGCTATAACTTTTTTTCCTACAAATTTTTAGGTAGTTATGTAGATACATATATACATCAAAAGCTGGAGAAAAATTCACCCACGCGCCATTTAGACCTGCGCTTTAGAACGACTGTTTTGTTCGACTAACCGAAAAGTTACGATTCTTTTTATAATTAAGTTACATTTTAAGCTATAAATTATTAAAATAGTTAAGAATAATAATATTTATTAAAACGTTATAATGTGCTTTTATTTAAATTGGACATCAAAAAGGCTATATTAGTTTGTAATATTTTGGAACTTTGGTATACAAAGTAAATTAAAACACCAACATTTTGCTTTCATACCTTTCCTTTTTGACAAAATATTGATTAAAGCTAAAAGTCTACGTTTCCAAAAACCCTTTAAGCTTAAAGTACTTTTAATTTTATCTATTGAAGTCTATCTGTTGTCTATTTGTGTGGAATCAGAGGGCAAACTTCCCCGAACAATCGACTTTGCACACTAAAGTATTTATAGCTGATAGGTCACCAATCTGAAATAATCGTAATTATAGTAGATTTATATTATTTGGTTAAATATATAATTTTTTTATATTGCGTTATTATCTTTTCAAAATTCTATTTTAGTAGCAGAAGTATCTCTATTTTGCAATAATAATACAGGTCAATTCAGTATAAGAGACACGATAGGGTAAGATGGCGAAAATGTAATTTCTTCTTTTTAATAGGAGTTAATAGAAAATTAACCTTTACATTTTAAGTCTTGGGTTACTAATTGCAAAGCTCGCTGAAAATGATTCCAGGGCAGACTTTTCTGCGAACTCTAGAGAGAAAATAAGGTATTACATCTCGTCTCTTGTAATTTGTGACTTCACAGCGTAAGGAATCCCACGACTGTATTGATTTTGTTTAATTTTTTTAGCACTCTTTTAGAAATACAGCGCTCGATATATATATAAAAAATTGTGGTTTAGGCAATTGACCTTTAAATTTGGTCGTGATTAATTGTTTCAAAACCAAACACGACGTCACATTGTGAGACAGGGATTTTCAACGTGGGTAAGATGACAACAACTACTTTTTTTATTTTTAATTCACTACATTTAAATGTTCCTGATGAATTTAAAACTTTTTATTAAGTTTCAAAAAAGTTCAACGAACGTCTTTTTAAATTTTAAGTTTTAAGCCTCTAATTTTGTCGGGCAGAAAAACTTTAAGCTTTAATTTGCAAATTAAGCACAATTTTCACTACAGATGTTGTTTAAGACTACCAGCTTCTTTGCAAATTCAAAAAAATTTTGCAGACTATGTGCCTCTTATGGGTCAGCAGAACATTTTTCTGCCATTTTTAAAGATCTTATTTTGTCAAAAAATTTTCCTCCATATCCTGCCGTATGCTCAACTATTAATTCACAATCATTAACTTTCATGACAATTCCTCTGAAGCTGTCAAGATTTTTGTCAGCTGTTCGTTACTTCCCAATTTCCTATTGGGATGGATCCAGAAAAAAAAATGATAGGATGACGTACAATGCTAGTGTTTTCTTCATATTTTAATTATCCTATAACTAGCTTTACAAACCCGGCGTTGCACGGGTGTACCCTTAATAACCCTAATTAGTAGTTTTTTTATGTAAACTTTTATTTTATACAAATTGATCCCTCCACTGGTCCACTCCATCGGGATATTATAATCTCCTCCCATTCTGATATGAGGGGTTGATTTTATCCAGGCCCTTCCAGGAGTTTGAGGGCTTTCCCATAGGCCCCTGTTCAAATTTCCAGAACAGCAACATGATATAATGGCCTGTTTCTATTTCACGATTAGCGCAAAACGAAACTGCCCAAATGTGATAAACCATTCCACTTCATATTTCATACAACTCGATGGGGCTGGGGGACCCAGTCGGTAAAGACTTTCGTCTTGCATGCGGTAGGCCCCAGGTTCAGGTCCGGGCATCGCCAAAATAACTGCTGACCTGTAAACGGCTCGTGCAGCCAAAATATGTCCGACGAATAATACCCCGTGTAGAGGAAGAGCACTTTAAATATCCTCCAAATTCCCAACGCTGCGTACGATGTCGCCCTTAAAAGTTGCAATGGGTACCTACTCACGTTGTCAGCTCGTAACTTGACTGTGGTTCTAAATTACGACTCCCGTTTCCAATAGCACGTGTATATAGCTTTAATGAGACGATAATTCAAACTCACCCTAACCCATACAACTGGATGGGAATAGCTACCCTAAGTTGAATTTTCAACTTCGCCAAAAGCCGCCAATGCCAAAATTCAATCGACCATTACGCCATCTTATAACATCAGAAAACAAAACAGACATTCATCCTCTTGTATGGTTGAAAAAGTTTTATTAAGTACAAATTCCTTATTTATGCCGAATATATTCCGGTTAACCTAAAGAATCGTGGCCGGCAATTTTAATCCAAATCTGGTAACCCCGATGTCAACCTTTGGCGAAATTAGCAATTGCATTGAAAATTTCTAAATGTTAATCTATTTAAATCTTAAACACATATACTTTATTCTGAAGTTTTCTTTTACTAATATTATTTTATTAATTAGATGCTTAATGATTTTAAATAATTATTTATTTTTTTAAATCAATTCTTCGGCATTTTAAAGTTCCACTTTTTTTTTATAAATCTGGTCTGCAATTTAATGAATTTTTCCGTTGTTTTAAGTCGGCCATTTTGAAATTTGGTAGTATTTTTGGTCATTTCGAGATGGCAACCATCTCGGCAAGTGCCGGGGTTTGTTATCATTTCGATTTGGCGAAATTTTTGAAAATTCGCCAAATCTGGCCACGATTCTTTAGGTTAACCTATATTCCGACATATCTTCATTTCTTACCATTTGTAAACATCAATTAAATTAAATTTGGAAACATAATTAAAATCTAGTTGAGAAAATCTGATCCACCATAAAAAAAATCAACAAATTTAAAATCAACAAATAAAATAAAATACTGATATTCAAATAACAATCCAGAAAATTAAACCCACGTGCTCTTTTTTTTCTTTTCTTAATTTTCGTTCGCGCTGAACGCGCTGAAATTTCTTTAAATTGAATTAAAAGGTATAAATTCTAATCTTCCAATGCTATTCCTATGGGGAAATCGGCTCACGTTTTGCACCCCTAAACCAGTTTGAGTTCGAATAAAAAGTATCCTATAGCCTATTCCTGGTTCTAAGCTACCTCCCCACCAATTTTCAGTCAAGTCAGTTCAGCCGTTCTTGAGTTGTAAATAGTGTAACTAACACGACTTTCTTTTATATATACACTCTTAAAACAAAAGAGTGAAATTCACTCCTATAGGAGAAGTGCATTTTCGGCACCGGAAAGGAGTGAAAATTAACTCAGACTGAGTTAAAACCGCTCGTTTTAAGAGTGTAGGACGCAGATTTTTCTTTATTCTTTACCATCCGGAAAAGGTGAAATTCACTCCTTAGGAGAAAGTGCATTTTCCCACGAAAGGAGTGGAAATTAACTCAGACTGAGTTAAAACCGCTCGTTTGTTTTAAGAGTGTATAGAAGTCCATTGATAAATGCAAAACGACCTGGGAGGAGGGTATCTGAGTCCCTGAAACATTCCCTCCAAACCGACAACATCTAGAAAATGAAGGAAAAGTCACATGTTTTGCTTGGATTTTTAAAATGCAATTTTAGTCTATTTTTGTCGATTCGTCATCTTACCCACTACAAGAGTAAGGTGGCAAAAACTATTCTTTTTTTTTAATTCAATATAATCCATAATTTCAGGTGAAATTTCGGCATTTGAAATAGTTTTTATTTAGAATTTTTGTTACATATTTTCCTTCTTTTTTGTAAATTCTTCTTGTGACTGATTTCTCTTGAAATACGATATACTTTTCCGAAACATTCCATCAAACAATTTATGAAACATCCCCATTAGTCCCAAAGTCCAGCTAATAGTGCGATGTGAATTAATGAACCCTCAAACTAACCTAAAATTTCTCTATTTCTTTTTAGGACCACTTCCACCCAAAGGTGACTGCGTTATTCCGGGCAGCAATCTTCTTCCCATTGAAGATCCCAACAATAAGGATGGTGACGAAGACAAGGTCGAGAGTGTGTGTTCAATCACATGTCAAGTTTTCATTCCGTTCATGATCGCAGGCTTCGGCACGGTAGCTGCCGGTCTTCTTTTGGATTCAGTGCAGGTGAGTGCTGTAAAAGAATTTTAAAAATATATATAGGTATCACCACTTGTTGTCGTAAAGTGGTTGATGGAAATTGTTGTAAAAAGTGTGTAATAGAATAATTAAAGTAATTAAAATATATTGGATTACATAAATTTTGTTTTTGTATGTATTACTATGATTTAACAAAAAAGACTTTTAAGCAAAATGAATAGGAAATTCTTATTAAAATATCAAACCACTTCTCTTATACGGAATTATTTTAACGTTTAGATGCTTAAAGTTAAAGACACGCTATTCCTACCTAATTATTACGTGTTAATAATTGGATCATGTTTTTGTAGAAAAAGTGGGTACCATTGTTTTTATATTGTTTTTTTTCCTTGTATAAATTCTATTGATTCAATTGAATTGTAAAATTTGGAATTTATATAGTATATTACTTACAGAACTGGTCAGTTTTCCAAGAAGTGCCAGAAATGTTTGTGCTGGTTCCAGCTTTACTTGGACTCAAAGGAAACCTTGAAATGACTCTTGCATCAAGAATATCGACCTTGGTAATGCTTATTTTCAAGTTCGAAAATATATCGACGCATAAATTTCACAAAATATTGCCTTAAAATAACTTTAGAAAAATTTACATTAAAATTTAACAATTTTAATTTTGTATTACTTTATGAAAAAAAGTGTTACAATTGTGTCTTAGTAAAAAATTGTCGATTTTCAATGTTTTATTGAAGAGATGAGAGCTATGAAGAATTGTGATTTCCCATCATACTTTGAATACTACAGTTATGCTTTACTGATAGCTAAAATATAGTTATTTATGCAACTAGTGTGAAAAGTAAAGCTTTTTTAAACGAGTTGAATAAATTATTTCACGAGCGAGGTACGAGCGAGTGAAATAAATTCACGAGTTTAAAAAAGGCTATTTTCGACGTGTTGTCATACATTTTTTTTTTATAATGTGCAAAAAAAAGTGTTTATTAAATTGGCATTGAAAATTAACCAGGCAAAAAGTAAATTCCTTTAATTAATAATTCATGTTAAATAGTTTCTAAGAACATAGTAACTAGTTGTCGAAAAAACGATCATCAAATAATTTTCGTCGATTTAAAAAGGAAATTATCGCGTGTATTTTATGAAACCATTGAGTTTTGAAAATACTTTTGCTCGTATTGCTTATTAATTGTTTTATTTTCACGTTCAAATTATTTGAACGTGATTATTTATATTAATGATTATTATAAAATCACGTGCAAGAAGTATTTCTTAGATTGGCATTGAAAATAAGATGGCAAATAACGAATCGCGTTCAAATAAAGAATTTTTCACCTATCACAAAGCCGTCGAATAAAGTATACACGCTCAAATTAAGAATTTTACACCAATCAGATGCTCTAATTTACTTTGTCGCACTAGTGCTCAAAAGTAACTTTGAAACACGATTTCGTTAAAAGCATTACTTTTGCCACGATTATTGATTTGAAAAAGTTAGTTTTTTTGTACGATATTATAAAAATATATTTAAGCGCATTACTTACGTAACAGGTAAAATTTTTTTAACAATTTAAAATACGTATTCAAATTGTTTAAAGTAAACGCATATTAGCTAGAGTTTAAAATGAAGTCTTTTTAAATATGCCATGATCAGTTTGTTAATTTCTTAAATATTTTACTTATACGTATTTATAAAATAAAATACTAACCTGTAAATTATCATGTAGGCCAATCTCGGAAGTATTGATACACCAAAAGAACAATGGAGAATGGCAATGGGGAATGTGTGCCTTTTACAGGTAAAATCATTCAATCTTCCGGAAGAAAAAAAAGTGCTTATGTTACATTGCAATTTCTTTATAAAACATTTTATTATCTAAACATAAGAAATTTAAATTTAAAAAAAGTATTGGTACAAAATTTTATTTAAATTAATCTGTTTTTAAGCAGAAATAAGTAGCAAAGAAAGGGTATTCTCACTATATAATTTTATAATTAAATAGCGACAAAATTCTTGAGCTACAAGAAGGTTATTCTAGATTTAGAGTACTATTCATTACACCATGGAAACTCGAAGTCCGTTTGGATTAATTGAAATTTATGTATAACTATTATAATGTTTGGATAGTAAAAGTTATTTAAAACGCAAGTAGAAGAATGACACACAATTTAAATTCCGATCCCAAACAAACGCTTTAGTTACTAAATATTGAGCTCTGTAATTTAGAATATTTTCGGATTACTTTTTTCATAAATATAAAAACCATACACTGATAAATTTCAATGTTTAATACAAGAATATTATAATGAAAATCATCATAATGACCAAAATTTGGATTATCATTTATTCACTCCCCAGGCATCAACAGTACTATATTATTCTGTTTTCTGTATCCAAATCTAATCCCCACACAATATCCAATGCGACCAAATCCTAAAATTTTGCATATTTTAGTCCTTGTATGCACTGCCTACTAAATTGATTTCAAAAGTTCACATATTATATGGATTATAGCCAATGGCAATTTGCTTGTTGTTTAGAACTCAGAGGATACATCTTCAAAAATCAAAAAATATTATTATCTAAAAAAATTATACAATCAGTTCTGAATAATTTGACATAAAATTATATTTCTATCTTGGCAACCAATGGCAACCTTGGCAACCAATATTTTCGGTTTTGAAAATAAAGTTCTTTTCTTTCTTTCTTTCTTTCTTCTTTCTATCTATAGTTAGAACTTGATATATTTAGTTTTTTGTTTCGTAACATCTATGTCTTTCGAAAGCCACACTTAGCAGGAAGAAAGCCATAAAAGCAACAAGTACCCTTAAAATCTATATTAAAAAAAGTTGAACCTGCTAAGATTAAGTTAAATAATTTATATAAATTTAAAGATGGTACATTATACTCTCCAGGAGATTTTATCTCGACATTTATATACTTTCCAGACTTAAAAAGCGTATTTCTCCTTGATAATGTTTTTAGATTAATTTTTGACTTTAAATAGATCTAATTCAAAATCATTTCTCTTAAAGAATTGTTTTTAGTGTTTTTTATTTTTTTTTTAACTAAGCATTCTACATATTTTATGTGGACTCAAAACAAAATATTTTTTTTTAATTTCTATTCAATTTAATGAAAAAGATTTAATAAGAACAAGACAATTTATGAAACAAACTCAAAGGAAGGATGTTATTAAAAAATAAAGTTTTTCGAAAAAGTAAAATTTCAAATTATATCAAATTTTACAAAAATCAAAAAAATTCTGTTTTTAATTTTTTAAATTTTAATTTTAAAAAATGTTTTAAACAAAATGTAGTTTTCCTAAATAAAAATTATATTGCATACTGTCATGATAAAATTAGGAAAATTCACTAAAAATTAAAGATTTTAGAATTTTTTGTCCCGTACCCGCTTAACTGAAATTTTTAGTACTCAGCCTATTTTCAATTTCTACTCTAAATACGTTTCTGAAAAAATGTTGAAATTTTAGAATTCTTTTAGTGTCAATCTCTAGTACTTGGTTTGATTGCTTCTGTGTTCGCATCAGCAGTCGGTTGGGCACGAGAGGGAGAACTGAACTTTCACAACGTTTTGCTTCTGTCATCGAGTAGCCTTGTAACCGCATCTGTAGCAAGTTTGGTTTTAGGTAAATTATTTTTCTTCTAGTTTTTAACAGCAATCGATATCTATGCTTTTGAGTAGTTGTTTGTATTACAAAAAATAATAAAAATTAAGGGAAAAGTTTGTTTAAATTTTTAAAAAAATAATAAATGGGTTAGTTCTATTAATGCTCAACTACTGTTAGAGCCAATAAATATCTGCAATAGATAATTTCACCCAAAATTTCCTATTTTTAAAACAAGAATATTTGTATTATAATGGGGTTGTTTCACGGAGGATCTGGCAATAGCTCTGCGGTTTTCTTTTCATGTCTTTTAACAGTGTTGCCAGCAGTTTTAGGTGAAAAACACTACGAAAAAATACCATTTAATTCTAAACTTACAAAAACATACAATAAAAATACTAGCAAAGCGTTTCACGTTTTTTTAAAGTCACTAAAAAGATTCTAAAATGCAGCTAATATTTTTACGATATTTTTTTTTTTTTTAGAATAATTCTAAAATTACGAAAAAATATCGTAAAAATGCTAGCTGCATTTTGGAATCTTTTTAGTGACTTTAAAAAACCGTGAAACGCTTTGCTAGTATTTTTATGGTATGTTTTTGTAATTTTAGAATTAAATGGTATTGTTTCGTAGTGTTTTTCTCCTAAAACTTCTGACAACACTGTTGAAATACATGAAAACAAAACCGAAGAGCTATTGCCAGATCTTCCGTGAAACAACCCCATTGCAGTGTACAGTTTTTTTATCATCTAAAATAACGTGTTTAGTTAAATTAAAATCCCATTTAATAATAAAATACTTTTACCATCAAATAATGGACGCATTAACGCTTGGACACAATCGCTTCTCTCGATAGAAAAATTATAAAGAGCAGTCTAATGGTTTCGTTCAACTTTGGCTCAATGGTAACTTTGGCCCAAGCTTTTCTCTTTAATCAACTCCTCACTAAATGCACTTCTTATATTAAATGAAAGTGTTTTATCACAATAGAAATACTGCCTGAAGTAAAAGCATCTGCCAAGTAAACAGTTAGTTGCTCCAATCTACGAAACCTGATATCTGATATTAACTTTTTGAGGTAGTTTTGACGTCTATAAATGGATATTTTCACAAATTGATAACGTTCAAGTGGGTTAATAGATAAATACTTAAAATTCCGGCTGTTATACACAGATAAAATGATTCCAGATCTTTTTTCGTTAATGTATCTTGAAGTATATTTTGGGTTGAAGCTACAGCATTATCTTTACTTTGTTTCTCTGTAAAAGAAAGTGCATTCAAACAATGGGATGATGTTAAGTTTGATACATTTAAAAGATAATGTTAACAAATGTTTTAAATTATTAATACAATTTTTAATTAAAAAAAGTTACGTAGTCAACTATTCATGAAATGGAAAATAACATAGTTAAAAAAAATTATAGAGATGTTAAATTTCTTTAAATTAGTTACGCAATGATAAAGTCCTTAAATACTTTTCAAGATTACTATTTTATTGTCTTTTATTTGAGATTGAAAACAACCAATGAAACGCTCAAAAACGTCGATACAATCGTTTCTTTTTATTTGACTTGGTGATTGATTGAATGCTTGATTAATGAGCTAATTAAACAAACTGTTAAAAGCATCTAAATATTTATTTCTTTTTAGGATCAATTACAATCTTTGTGGTTGTTTTTTCGCGAAAGCTGAATATTAATCCCGATAACGTAGCCGCTCCAATAGCTGCGTCTCTTGGTGATGTCGTGACTTTGGCGTTGCTATCATACATTTCAAAATTTATATTCGTAAGATCGGGTATGGAATAAATATATTTTTTATTTATTAATATGTTGTTTCTATAAAAGAGTCTAATTATAAATATGTATGTTTCTTGTTATTCCAATATCCATGCAAAGTAAAAACTTCGCAAAGTGTTAATTAAGAATCAATCATACATGCATTCACCTGGAACTTTTTTTACCAATAATTTCTAACTTATTTTTAAAATATAAAAAGAAATATTTATGTCACACAAAAGTGTACAAATTAAAAGAATCATAACCTTTTTTACATAAGACACACTTACTGAAGATGATTTTAAATGATGAATAAAGCAGTTTGATTCCCACTCATTTTAGTTTTTTACTAGCAAATAAATACCCGTACTTCGCACGGACTAAAAAAAAGTTTTTAATTCATCCAAGTATATGCACAATTTAATCCATTATAGGATAATAAATTTATGTTATTATTCCCGCTCGTTATAAAGTATAAAATACTGTTACTTATATATTGCCTTAAAAATCCAAAATAAAAAAAATACGCTATGAATGCCCTCATAAAAGTCATCGTAATTTTCCAAATAAACATATAAAACCTTTTAGCTCATTTGGCGCGTTTTTGGAAAGAATTTGGCGAGAAAGGAGATATAGCTACAAAAACTCTTTTATTATACAGCTCTACCACAATGGCCTTCGAAATCAAACCAGCTTATAATTTAATATATATATATTATATATATATATATATATATTATTTTAATATATATATTATATATATATATATATATAATATATATATATATATATATATATATATATATATATATATATATATAATATATATATTATATATATATATATATATTATATATATATATATATATATATATAATATATATATATATATATATATATATATATATTATTATTAATAATATATTATATATATATATATATATATATAATATTTTAATTATAATATTATATAATATATATATTGTGTGTGTGTAAAATAAAAAATAATATAATAAACATATGTTGATATAAAAAAGTGAAAAAAAAAACCCTATATGTAGCTCTAGTACGATGGCCTTGAACGCGTTTTTGGAAAGAATTTGGCGAGAAAAGAGATATAGCTAAAACACTCTTATTATACAGCTCTAGCACCATGGCCTTCGAACAACAAACCAGCTTATAAATTTAAAAAAAAAATATTGTTTGGCGAGTTTAGGTAAGAATTTGGCGAGTTTGGTAACGTATTTGGCGAAAAAATTAAAACAAAACCCTAAAATATAGCTCTAGTACGATGGCCTTGAACAACCATCATAGTTATAATTCACGGAAGTAGCTTAAATATGCACATTTTTGCAATCAACAGAACCATCAATGAAGAAATTCATCACCTAAACCCACAATGAAATCCTAGAATGACTGGACGGAAATACGTCACTTTAAACATGTCAATTATTTTTCAAATAATGAATTTAGTTTCTGAAGGTAATGGCAACAGAATAAAATAAACATTTTCAATTTTAAATATTTTCGTTAAAAGTTTTATTTAATTTTTTCAGCAGATGGCATCAGGAAAGTAAAAAAAGATCGGATTTGAGCGAAAGTGGTGTATTTTTTTCAGAATATTCGAATTTTCTCTAAAAATAGAACATTTTGAGCTCTGGAAGTTCAAAATCTGTGACTAAAGTATGAACTACACATTTGTGCCAAGTTACGAGTCAAACAAATGTCTAGTTTATGAATCTATGAGAGACATACCCACAAACAAACACACACACACAAAACTTCATTTTTATTATTATAGATAGCACTTCATATTTACAATGCAAATTGAAAAATCGTCTTAATGGGTATACTTTCGTCTTTTAATGTATTTTTTTATTTGAATAAATCTAACTTAAATTGAAAATTTTAGGACGAAAAATTTCAAAATTTAATCAACAAAAATTTTGGCTTCAGTTATTTAAATTTATTTTTTATGGGAATGTGTTTAATTTCATAGTCATAAAAAATTATTATTCATTCTTATTAATTTTAGGTCAATACGTCTGGGTTGAAGCTTCCGTTCTCATTGCTTTAATCTGCCTCATCCCTCTTTGGGCCATTCTTTCATACAGAAACATTTACACTAGACACGTTCTTTATGCTGGCTGGATACCTGTCATCAGCGCAGTAGTTATTTCGAGGTACAGTTCCAATAATTTATTTTGTTTATTAAGATGCAAATAATTATTGGATAATATGTTTAAATCTATATGCTTTGTCAATAGGAGTTTAGATAAAATATATTGTTCTTATAGTTTCCCTAGTAAAATTTACATTTTAATCGATTTTAATATAAGGTAAAATAAATTTTAATTAAAGTAATAGTAAAAGAGAATAAATGTAATGAAAAATTTTAATCTCCAGTTAAATATATTCATTAATAAATAAATTATTTAAAAATATCTTTCCATCTAATATCGATTATATTTCGCTTTATGGGTAATTTTTTACCGCAACAAATTATGAACGCGTCAACGCGTAAAACGTCTTTTTTTCCTACATTACAGAAGAGCCATTCTTACATTGGTCAAAAAGCAGTCAAGATTGACGTAAACTACAACGTAGAAAACCACGCCTACCCTTATTTATGATTAAATTACTTCAAACATATCTTTTCGTCTAAATTTATTTTAATTTTAGCCTATCGAGTAACCAAAACGCATCTAAATGTAAACGCATCTAAACGCGTAAAACGATATTTTCCTTCACTGTTAATATATTGTAGAAAATTTATTCTTACTTTGCTCAAAAACCAAATAAGATTAATGTAAATTTCAACGAAGAGAATAATGCCTTCTCTTATTTTTGAATAAATTATTTCAAACATATATCTTTTCGTCTAAAATTTTATATATTTAGCTTATCTAGAAAATTTTGCCAGCAACAAAAACGTGTCGCGGAAAAACGATCTTTTCCTTTGATGTTCATACATTGTAGAAAAGCAATGATGCTAAATAACTAATTTAAGCTAACATATAAACTACTACAAAGTAGAAAATAACTTCTACCCTTATTTTTGCAGTGGTGGTGGCTACATTCTCAACTTTGCTGTTTCAAGATTTAATGAAATTGCTGCTTGTCAACCAGTAATTAATGGTGAGTGGCCTTAAATATTTTTTTATCTATTCGAACCAAGCATCTTTAGAAGAAATAGTATTGTTTAACATGCGTTTTATTTAGGTGTTGGAGGAAATTTAGTTGCTGTCCAGGCATGTAGGATCTCCACCTACTTACATCAAAAAGCAAAACCTAGTATTCTGGAACCGAATGAACTATGCGTCAGCCCATTTGTAGCATGGATGGGGAAAAGTAAGTTATTTTTGTATGATGTACGTCCGAAAATACGATTTCTAGTTAAATTTTTAAATTAAGATATAGTAAATAGAAAAATGAGTCTCTTATTTACTCATAATAAGTTAAGTATATAATTGAAGAGTACAGGTGAAAACCCCTTCATCGACTGATAATCTGTCCGTATTGAGGTACTAGCTTGGCGAGTATAGTGGCGATCGAAAACCGGTTTTTCCCTTATTTCTTCTTCCTCGGTTCAAGCGTCAGACTAGTGTGTGGCGTGAATCTCGATTATAGTTATAGTAAACCCGTGCGCCACGTGATAAGAACCAATTCAAAACAGATTTCTTCGCACCAGTTTAGGCGATGACTCGCTTTCTTCACCAAGCAGACCTGAAGCAGACAAATTATCAGTCAATTAAGGTGTTCTACTACCCTTCAATTATCAAAATTTTAAAAATATGAATCTATTTCTTAACAAATTACAGAATTGAAGACTACTGCATGATGTTTTAATACCTGTGATACATTTTGAATCAAAGAAAGGTGAATAGGGAATCACATCATTTTTTTTAACGTTTTTCACCCAATGTCTAAACAAACACAACAAATTCCAGATGTGCACGCTCGAACCTGCAGGATACTCGTCCTCATCGCCATCCCCGGTCATCTGGTCTTCATCACCTGCGTCCATTTCCTCAAGAGCACCTACACCCCCCTCACGGTGGACTTCTATGTCTTCTACCTGGTGGCTGCCCTACTTCAGGTGGCCATACTGCTCTACATGGCGCACTGCTTCGTGCACTGGCTGTGGAAATGGGGCCTGGATCCGGATGATGCGGCCATACCCTATCTTACAGCATTAGGGGATCTCCTAGGGACTGGCTTCTTGCTGGTTGCCTTCCTTGCCATGGATGCCGTGTGAATTAGATTGCTGATGTTCATTTTAATTTTTCATTGAATAAAAGGTTTTTTATTTTATTTATGATGGCATTCTCTTTTTGTCTTATTGATAAGATTTAAAATGAACGCGATGTGGCATAATTATACGTGGTGTATCCCTAATTAGTTAACGGCGACTCGAATTACACGCTTAACGCCCCGAATCTCATAACAATTCAAAAACACACCTTTCAAGATGAGCATGACAATATTGTAAAGTAAAGCTTTAGAAAAAATCATACTTGAAAAAGTAAAGTGTGGAATTCTAAGTCCTCTACGTGGTGGCCGCCCTGCTTCAGGTGACCATACTGCTCTACATGGCGCACTGCTTCGTGTATTGGCTGTGGAAGTGGGGCCTGGACCCAGACGACGCGGCCAGGCCATACCCTACCTCACCGCGTTCGGCTATCTCCTAGGGACTGGCTTCTTGCTGGTCGCCTTCCTTGCCAGGGATGCCGTGTGAAGATTGCTGTTGAGACCGTTCATTTTAATTTTTCATTGAATAAAATGTTTTTTTTTCATTTTTTTATGTCCGTATTATCGTTTTAATATTGATAGGATTTTAAATGAACGATGTTGCATAATTTACGTGATATATCACAGATTAATAAGTAAATGGGAACTCGAATGACATACTTGACTTATCTAATCTCATAATAAATCGAGTACACACATTTCAAGATGACAATATTGTATAGTAAAGCTTTAGACAAAATCATATATGTGAAAAAGTAAAGTGTGAACTTTTACGTCTTCTACCTGGTGGCTGGCCCTGCTCTACATGGCGCACTGCTTCGTGTATTGGCTGTGGAAGTGGGGCCTGGACCCAGACGACGCGGCCAGGCCATACCCTACCTCACCGCGTTCGGCTATCTCCTAGGGACTGGCTTCTTGCTGGTCGCCTTCCTTGCCAGGGATGCCGTGTGAAGATTGCTGTTGAGACCGTTCATTTTAATTTTTCATTGAATAAAATGTTTTTTTTTAATTTTTTTATGTCCGTATTATCGTTTTAATATTGATAGGATTTTAAATGAACGATGTTGCATAATTTACGTGATATATCACAGATTAATAAGTAAATGGGAACTCGAATGACATACTTGACTTATCTAATCTCATAATAAATCGAGTACACACATTTCAAGATGACAATATTGTAAAGTAAAGCTTTAGACAAAATCATATATGTGAAAAAGTAAAGTGTGAACTTTTACGTCTTCTACCTGGTGGCTGGCCCTGCTCTACATGGCGTACTGCTTCGTGCATTGGCTGGGAAAGTGGGACCCGGACGAGAAACGCGACCATACCCTTCCTCACCGCGATCGGAGATCTCCTAACGACTGGCTTCTTGCTGGTCGCCTTCCTTGCGGCATTGTGAAGGTTACTGTTATTCATTTTAATTTTTCATTGTATAAAATGTTTATGTCTGTATTCGCGCGTTTTTATATTGGTAGGATTTTGAATGAACGATGTTACATAATTACACGTGATATATCACACATTAATAAGTAAATAGGGACTTAAATGACATGCTTAACGCCTATAATCTCACAATATATCAAGAACACACATTTCAAGATGACAATATTGTGAAGTAGAGCTTTAGACAAAATCATCTATGTGAAAAAGTAAAGTGTGGCCTTTTAAGTCTTCCACACATGGTGCTGCATAGTGGCCATGTAGAGCAGTATGGAACATGCCATACTTCTCTACATGGCATACTGCTTCGTGTATTGGCTGTGGAAGTGGGGCCTGGACCCGGACGATGCGGCCATACCCTACCTCACCGAGTTCGTGGATCTCCTAGGGACTGGCTTCTTGTTGGTCGCCTTCCTTGCCAGGGATGCCGTGTGAAGATTGCTGTTGAGACCGTTCATTTTAATTTTTCATTGAATAAAACCTTTTTATTTTTAAGGTCAGCATTCTTTTTCAGATTGTATCAATTGGTTTAAAATATATTTTATATAAAAAAAACGATATTAAGTGTACACCCGTGCAACACCGGGTTTATAAAGCTAGTTACTGATATTTCAGTTTTATTGTTAACCTGGGATACAAAATAATACACACTTAAATGAAAATTGGCTATATCGAGTTTTGATATAACCTTTTTTTCCCCTGCAGTCAATGGATGCCCGAACGTGATTTCGGTGAGGTTGCCCAAAACATGATTTCGGTGGTAGTGACATCTAGTTCTGTATTTTATAAAGTTTCTAAAAGTATACGTATAAGTGTAATGCTTTCGGAAAATTTAGAAAAATTTATAAATTTCTGATAATTCGACTTTGGTTTAAAATTACAGGGCGCTGTTTTGGATGAGTGTAGCCTTAAAGATAAACCAAAATAAGGCTCCATTGATAACATCGAGCAATATCAAAGCGAAGACCAAGACCTTCGTTTTCAAATTTTTTCTAAAGCAGTGGCAGATGTAAATCACAAATCTCATGAATAAAGTACTTCACTCAGGTCCTGATCATTGCCTAGGCCTACAAGGCCCGGGCCCTAGGCCCATTATCTTGGGGGACCCCAAAATAGGGTACTTAACTAAAAAAAATTATTGGCTTAAAATATTCTTATGTCAAAAATATTAGACCCGTATTTTTTCTTTTTTTCAAATACCCCATAAAAAGGGGAAAAAATGAATTTTAAAATTAGGATGAAAAATCACTCCCGAAAACTCTTTGTGGCTGTCACGTGGTATCTATGATGTCACTAGTAACTATAAACAAACTTTGAAACACCATTTTGGAATCTACTTTAAGCAAATTTGAACTATCCGCTTCTGTAAAACCTCCACCCATTATCTATATAATTCTTATTTTAATAGTAAGTAAGTTAGATTAAAACCAGTTTAATTACAAACAAAAAAACATCACACCGGTTTCTTTATACATACTAGTGACGTCAGCCAAATCGACGTGTTTGTGATCACGTGACGTACCGATGAAAAAAAAGCCTTTTGAAAATGATTTTTATTAATTATTTAAAGATTTATTTTGCAAAAAAATATATACGTTTGTTATATTTGGGTTCAAACTATAATTTAATTAATATTGGAAGGTATTTTAGCGATACTGTCAAGAACCCTATTGGCTGTCAACCTGTACATTTTGTTTTCTATGTCCCAAAAGTTTGTAGAATTTTATGAAAAACTTTGAAGTATTTAATATTTTTGATTTTTCAATAACAATATTTAATATAATAATTGGTTAATAGTACAATATTTGTCGATTGACCTTACTTTTGAAGATTAAAACTTTGCAGTATTATATTTTTTGTAACAATATCACTTAAAAAATGGCCCCAAAATTATCCGGCTTCGAGCCCTAACCTGTCATGGTCATAGATACCCTGACTCCACTTATTTCGGACTAGTTAAACTATTCGCGGACTATGCTCTAACGCAAACACGGTTATATACGTTCGAGATTGACGATTTTGTTGTCGCGTAAAGTGCCAAAGAAATGATTTTGAAATCACCCTAACATATAGCTGTAGTACGACCTAAAGCTATATCATGTTAACCCTGCTTCATGTTGGTTGGTTGGTTGGTTGGTAGACATCTATTTTCTGGCTTGTGTGCTTGGTCACAGAGACCCGCTTATAAACCTTCGTCATGAAGGACTGCTTCATGTTTAGTTTAGTTTAGTTTAGTTTAGTTTAGTTTAGTTTAGTTTAGTTTGAATTATCGTCGCACTAGAGCTACACGAGAGCTATTGGCGACGGGCGTTGTAATTTAGAACCACATTCAGGTGACGACTATGCTTCATGAAATTCTTCTGCGTATTTCATACGAGACTAACCCGGTCTGTTTGGAATTGACCACTGTTTACAGTTAATGCGACTGCACAGATCACTCACTAGCCCACCAAATAACCAATTTGCATAAATTAAACTTGCCCTGTATCAGAAGGCGAAAAGAAGTGAGTTTATGAAACGCCTTATGTATAAAAGTCTATGTGCCAAGAGACAACCATTCATTAAAAATATAAATTTGTTACGTTGCTATAAGATATAGAACATGGACATCAGCGAAGTCACGATATTTGCCGAAGACTTAGTGATGTGTCTGTGCAGACTTACAGGCATATGGTGGAAGCCCAGGTCATGGCTCAACAAGCCCAGAAATGTGTCCCACGACAAGTTCACAGACCGCATCGGAGACGTTGTCTACTACTTGCTCTTACTCCACTGGCGTACCCAGGAAGCTTGCACCCCGGAAGTGTTCCCTGCTGGACTCGAGTCCTACAACGAATACCTCTTCGCCGAGTTCTTCAAGTATGGCTACGAGGCCTTCAACATGTTGAATTACTTTGCCCAGTTGTTGAGTGTCGGAATACTGTATAAAGGGAATTACGGTCAGTCGGACGCCCTGGACTTCTGCGCGGATGCGGTAGAGAAAGCGATAAATCATCTCGCCGAGGCTGAGTGTATCCCCTTAGCAGATATCTGGAACCAATTGAAACAGACTGCCGAAAAAGTCGACATTACATACTGTCAGAGGGAACCTTATTTTATGTGGACTTATCCTTCGTAAAGGTTTGCGTAGTGATGCGAATATCGAAGTCTTTTTTTTTTTTTTATTTATGCGTGTCAATTTGTTTAGAGGTGACATGAGCTTTTTAATTGGAAGCGTTATTTGATTAACTAATGTTTGAGGGCTGTGTTGGTATCTTTTACTTCGATTTTTACTGAAGTTTTATTTTTTGTTAATGTTTTTGATGCTTTCATCTAGCACCCATTGTCTGTTAGTGCTACTTGTGTTTTTTTTTTCTGTGTGCGGAGTCTTTTATTGAGAAGTTGTATTTTAAAATGTAAAAATGCTGGATTAAAATAATTTTTTTAAATACTTAACCTTCCTTATTTTTTTCTAAAAAAAATTAATGCAAGCAAGAGGTATAGTTTGTGTGGGCTACATATATTGCCCTACAACACTTTTTATCAAAAGCAGCGTACTATTTTTTTTTAACAGGCAGCATTATAAAGAGAGCAGTGAGAATTTGAGGACAAATTAGACTAAATATATCACAGGTCGGGGGTTTTTTCATTTACAATCGATGAAAATCAGGGTTCATTATTCTGCAATACTCAGGGTTCATTATTCTGCAAATTACCCATCCGTTAATTGCATTACATTCGAAAACCATAAATGCACGCTCACTCAACCTTATCCCCCCCCCCCCCCCCAAAAAAAAAAATAATAATAATTGTACGACCTGCAACGTCTACAAAATTTCTCAAACACTATATTAACCTTTAAATAAAAAAGGTTGCCAAGCTCTATTTGACAGAAATAGTTCTTTACCTTAAAATGGAAAAACAATTTAATAGTAATAACACAGCATGTTGATAGTAATGAATTCAATGATGTTTGTGGAAGCGGGATGAGTGACAGATTCTGTTACAGACTTACATGTTTTTAAAAAATAGTTTATTCATGTTGGCTTATGAGTGCTAAAAAGTATCTGTGGGTGCAGTATGTCTTAAGAATCAGTTACATCAGTTTTTATGCATTTAATTATTTGTTGTCGGCAGGACAATTGTGAGTATTCAGTTCACACATTAACTATTTCTCGATAGGTCCACCATTTTTCACCCAATTCGAAAAACTTCCAGAATACAAAAACACGTTTTGATGTCCGAGAGCACGCAACACCTGATATGCTATATTGATTAAAAGCTGTGAAAACAAACCAGTTCGAATTCGAAACCAAAAGTAATAAGTTTATTTTTCAGTTCATATGCAAAATATATAATTTAAAAAACGATGAAAAATACGCCGTTTTCAGACCGAATAAAATGTCCTAAAATATTTTAGTAACTTAATTTAAATAAATGTTTCACGACAATGCAAACTTATTTAAAACAATGCAACGGTTGCAGCTACAAGGATTTGTTTTCATCTTTCAAATGCAAACGCATGGATAGAGAAATCATTGATATTTGAGGTAATAATAATTTTCTACCGTGGTATTAAAATTTCAAGATTCGCCAAAATCATGACGGTATTTGGAGAAAAAACTTCTATTGACAATTTGTTCTGTCAAAAAATCTTCCAATGTCTATGTGATGAAAGTCGTGCCCTTTTAAATGTTGGAACAAAATCTGTAGTAAAGGCAAGTAATTTGTTGATATATTTTAATTTGGTTTTATTTTAAATAGTGTTGAATGATTATAAATCCCATAGACCTCTTGCTTGAGTATTTAATTTTTATCCTTAAGCTATTCATGGAAGTCACTAATTAACTTTATTGCTAGAGGCATTTGATGAAATCAAGGCTTGTTTTAACTTTTGTTATATATACTAGGGGCTGGCCCGCTAGGCGAGCAAGCTCACACATCACTGGATTAAAGAATGTAACATTCTTACGAATCACTATTCCTGAGATATCACCATTTCAAAAGTTGAAGTCGCATTCAACATACTATGCACGCACACATTTCCGCATCACCTGTGAATGACCCTTAATACGCGTATCGTTCGTATGTAAACTAATGGCTGATTTTGTTAAATTGACTTTTTTAATTTACGCAGCGTTCGTTGAAGGTGTTAAATGACGCAGTGGCGCCTTTCCCCCCCCCCCCCCCCCCTCCAATGATGTTATACAGAAGCATTTGGTGTTCTACCTTTTAATTTTTTCTCAGTCTCGCTGAATTTTTAAGGGTGTGGGCGGTATCCGAAGATTTTAAAATTGTTTTGTCATAAATTATTCTAAAATTTTTAAGTTGTATTACTTTTTTAAGTAATAAATCTTATTAAAGTTATATTACTTAAAAAAAATGATATTGTATTACCTTTTTAAGTAATAACTCGCCAACCCCCGTTAATTTCGCAGAATTCGCCGTTAATTTCGCAGAATTAACCTACCTAGCATGTTTTTAATCTTAGGTTCTTTTTAAAAACCCAATGGCTCACTCAAAATTTTTAAGTTGTATTACTTTTTAGGTAATAGTCTCGCAAGCTCGCACCCTTGGATTGCTGCGCAATCTCACTGGCTCGCAAGCTTGCCTTCTTGGATTCTTCCTCTCCACCCCCTGCTCGCTATCGCTCACCAACCTAGTGCGACATTAATTAAACCCAAACCTTATAACATTAGAGTAATTAAAAATGAAATATCTTCTAATAATATTTTAATCATCTAGAATATTTAAGCCTAGTCAGCACAGCTCTTGCTTTTTCATGCGAAAGATCCCAGGTTCGGTTCCGCGCATTGCCAAAATAACTGCTGACCCATAATCGGTCTGTGCAGCCAAAAAAGTTCGACAAATAACACCCCGTGTAGAAGTGTAAGTTAAATATGCTCTGAAGTTCAGTCACGTACAATGACGCCCTAGTTTGCGTTGGGTGCGTACTTAGGTAGTGCCTCGTCACTTGACTGTGGTTCGAAATTACGACGGCCGTTGCTAATAGCCCTCGTGTGGTTCTTGTGCGACGATGATTAAAACCTAACAAATTATCCAAAATATTAACTTTCAATATATTTTTTTAAAAATATGTTCTATCTTGCTATATTATATTTTCAAGGTAAAATCATTTAAAATAAAAATATTCTGTAAACCATCTATCTTGCTATATTATATTTTTAATGCAAAATCCTTTTTATAATTTAAAAAAAAAAAATCGAATTTTGTTTCGATTTATAAACAACAAAACAAAAAAAATAACCGACTTTATTTTTACTACGAGCAACCGAATCACAATAAATATACAAAGATAATTAACAAACCACAAAAATAAGTTTACAAGAAGATTACAACTGATATTTTTATTCTGAAAAAAAAAAACTGATTATCATAAATTAATTTCAAGTAATTATAATGACTCATAGAATTGCACGTGCGCGATGTTAGTGTTCAGCCGTCACTGACTGTGTTCGAAAAATAAACAAAGACGTTTGCAAATAGCCCTCTAGTGCGAAAATAAAACCTAACTATATCAGTGATTTGTCTTAAATTCTAATCTTGCTGTAATATATTTATAGGCAAAATCATTTATAACTAATAAATAAAGAACTTTCTTCTTAAAAGAACAGAGTAGAGCAAACTGTTCTTTAAAAAATACATAATATAACAATCCAGATCAAGAGTTTTTTATGACAGTACTAAACGTGATTTTTTTGAAAAAGAAAATATATAGTATTTCGGATGATTTTAATTTTAATTATTATTGAATTTAAAAAAAATTTGCCCGAATTTTCACGTGTAAATCATATTTTGTAAAGAACAGTTAAAAACTGTTTTTTAAAAGAAATAATTAACACTCAAATCACGTATTTCTCGCAGACAGATCGGCGGCGGCCTCTTTTTTGCCGCGGTGTTATGCAGAAAAGAACCACGTTTTCGAATTCGTCTGTTATTTTAATTTTTAACTAAAAAACTAATTGGAAATTTGAAAAAAAAAGGCATCGAGGTATAAGGGAGAGACACATTAAGGAAAAATTTTGGACTTGTAACAAATATTTCATCCTGTTATGGCTGCGGACTCTTTAAAAGAGCTTACTTTTTTTTTAATATAGAGAGATACATAGCATTATTAACTAGAATTATCAATTACTAGGCAGATCAAAAATAGGTTTCATATTTGTTAAAAAAAATTTCGCATTTGTACCTCAATGAAACATCAAAATAACAAATATAACCAATCTGACAAGTTTATAGCTTTACCATAATATAAAAAGCTGGGGGGTGCAAGATATTATGCCATGCATACCGGAATTTTATTAATGTAACCATATTTCTTATAAAAGTAAAACAACTTTTGAAAAAAAAATTATCAATTAAACTGCAAGAAATTTTGCTAATAGTAAGCAGATTTTCTTTCATGCGATAGTGAATTTATACTAATTTGGCATAAAAAAGGCAGTAGAAAAAAAACACTAGAAATTTTGGATAAATAATGCAAGTTGTAGGTTGCTAGCATTTAAAACGCCAGCTACAACAAGAGAATGTTATATTTATATTCCAGGTGTTCTAAAATCCAAAACTCCCACACATCTAAATACAGGATAAACTGTGCTGACTGAGAATTAATTAAAAACTATTAAAAGTCAAACATTTTAAGCATAGTGCATAAGTAACATTCAAACAGAACCTTTAAATTTAAACACATTTTCACTTAATTATTAGAAAAGGCATGAGGTAAATTTTCATCAACTAATAACTAACTTTTAACCTAAAAATTAAAAAAAAAATCATGATACACCCTTCATCAATCTTTATTCCATCAACTTCTCATAAAACAATGTTTTCAATGTACATTTACGATTTGGTGAGTCAAGAGTAAAATTTCAATGAAGGTATTTTATTAAATAATAACAGGGGGGGGGGGGGGTCCATCTACAGTTTTAGCTTGGTTCTCCTCCAGTGGCGCCTCTTTGCATTATACCTGCAAGAAATATTAAAAGTTAAAAAAAGAACATAACCAAAAGAGGTAAAATATTTATAAACAAGTAGGTTTGTAACAGAATCTGTCACTGAAACCGCTTCCACACAATATTTGTGCTCAACAGGAAACAAACTATTTATACACCTCAGAAAGAAATTTGTCAAAAAAGGCATTAAGGTAGTTCTAATTGTTACTTTTTAACTCCAAAATCAACTATTTTCATTAATCTTCTTCCATAGATTTAATGAATAGTCTTTATCGTTTGCTAAATTTGTTTGAAGTTCGAAAAATGTTATTTTAATTGCAGTAAATATGCAAGCGAAACTTATGGGCGATGACTCACTATTGTTTCCAAAGAGGCCTGACGCAGACAGATTGCTATGCAATGAAGTTGTTTTTCCTTCTACTCTTCATATATAATGAACCATTAAAAGAACTCTATTGTGATATATATGAAGTAGAATAACATCTACTTCACAGTAGAGCATACTTATTATTTAGTTAACTACAGAAATGAAGGTAGTTTGGACGTCCAAGATCTTTTATTATAAAGAAATCATTTAAAGTATTTAACGGGACGCCCGTCAAAAAGAGCATACACAACCTTACATCTCGAAGTCTAATTAAAAAGGTGACACTATAATGAGACAATATTCCCACTAAGGCACAGTTTCAGTACAGCAATGGCACGAAGTTGTAGAGAGAAGTATACGTATCCAGCGACCAGCAATTCGACAGTGTAAACTAGGGTCAGCAAACGGCAGAGGCAAGAGGCCACACCCAGGCGAAGAATTCAGGCATGGATGAGTCATGGCAATCTGGATCTCCACTAAGATGATTTATGATATTGCAGAGATGAGAAGCCGAGGTCAAATTCAGGTTACAGCAGATGACGAAAAAGTGATAGTTTGTAGTTAATCCATACAGCAGCCGAGAAGTAATAGAAAAACAAATGGTTGTGGGCTTTGGCAATTTCGAATTTTTAAAAGGATTCCACGCATGCAGGTAAAATATCCTGTCGACTAATGAAGTAGAATAACATCTACTTCACAGTAGAGCATACTTATTATTTAGTTAACTACAGAAATGAAGGTAGTTTGGACGTCCAAGATCTTTTATTATAAAGAAATCATTTAAAGTATTTAATGGGACGGAGTCCGGAGCCGAAGCTCGGCCCGCCAAAAAGAGCACACACAACCTTACATCTCGAAGTCTAATTAAAAAGGTGACACTATTTTTAATGGTCATGAGAAGAGTGGATCAGAAGTCAAAACAAAGTCTGCCGTGTCTGTGATTTCTCTGGGAAAGAATGTATTGACGCCTATTAAAACGTAGGAACTATTCGATGGATCGGCGAGACATTAACTGAGAGTTAAGAAAGAACTGAATATTAGAATATTATAGAGATTTGTGTAGTTAATATTATAACTTTATAAAGATTTGTACCATATATCACATATATACTGACTTCATTCCAAACTGATTTATACCACATAAGTATATATTTCTTCAAGTTCTATTTAAATAAAGTTTCTTGTACGTTTGACGAAATGGCAACGGTGGAAATTTAATAAAAATGGAATTTTCATGTTATGTCAATGCAAATAAAAAAAAAATTAAAATTATAAAGACTTAAATTAACTTAATACTTAATTTAAACTTACTTTAAATGTACTCAAATTAACGATTACAACACCTTCCACTTTTTACGTTATAAACATACTGGGGAAGCTATCATCAAAAGTCATTTGTTAAGCAGATCATTTAAGTTTTACAATATTGTACTATTTTTTTAACTGCTTTTTTCATGTAAAAATACTTATTCACATTACTTCTAGCAGTTTAAGACTGACTTAGTTTACTTAAAATGTTTTTCAAAATTAACAGCTAGATTGGTAAGGTATTGTTCAGTTCAACTTTGATTGCTAACATTTGAAGGAAAATACTTATCTCTTCAACTTAGCAATTTCATCAAACGACCAGATTATACAGAAAAACAGTGTTGAAAAATTTGACCAATCAATGATAATTTTTTTTAATTTGTACTAAGATTTAAAAACAAATAGTTAAATTCATTTCCTTATTCATAAACTTCAAATATTCAACTTGGAAATTCATTCTCTAACTCTTTTTCCAGTAGCAGGAAATAGTTCACATGGACAAATAACTGTTTAAAGCCTTTTCAATGCACACTGAGGCAGGCATTATCAATTTTTTTAAAGTCTTTCAAACAAAAATGATTCAAACAAATATGATAACATGGTAAGCATGCATAAACAAAACAATTCTCAACTCGATTTCTGGAACTGCTCTTCATAGGAGTCACAGTCCTGCACAGTATACAATGCCATTTTAAGTTTTAATGTAAAAAATGCCAAAATGTAATGGTTGGTTGTGGAAGCATTCATTGTTGCAGTTTTTTTTATGCCATACTAACCTAAACATCAATTTTCAAAAAAAAAAATTATCGAGTAATTAGCTCAAATGAGTTGTAAAATTGGTACAAATGTTCTCCATGGCATGAGATGACTAATAATAAACCCATCATTCCAAAAACTTTTTAATTTTTCTAGTTTACTTTAAAATCTGTGTTCTTGATTTATGGTAAACTTAGAAAGAACAGTAATTTGAGAAGTTCAGTCTTTTCATGTAACTATGGTGTTTCTCTTTATCGTGCCATAGTAAGAACAGGTTGGTGAGCTCGCACATTAGCAGCACAACTTTTAAGGGTGACATCTTACAGGTGTAATTCAGACTTTTCGCTGCACAGGCCCTTTATAGGTTGGCAGTTATTTTAGCATTGCCAGGGCCCAAACCTGGGACCTTTCCCAAGGCAAGCACCTTATTGACTAGGGTTCCCCTGCTCACTAATGTGGAGTGAAAAGAAAATATGGAAGAAAAGTTCCAAGATAAAGTTTATCAATGCACACTCTTAGAATCCCCTTCTCTGAATCAAAATTTAAATACAAATAAATGAAGCAGCACAGGGTCTCATGGACATGATTTTGGACAAATAAAAAGCATGGAAAGGTTGTAAACATTGACAAGTTTCGCTTGAGTCATGATTTAAGGCCAATATTGACACCAAGGATCGTCTTAAAACGAGAGACGAAAAAACAAAAGGGTCCAAGTGCATTATCGTTTATTTCAGCAATCTCTTTTACTTCAGAAATTAAAGTAGCATATTTACAACTCTTTTCGGAAAAGCTATGGTTTAATGGCCGCTCTGTTCATTGGCGACTTTGAAAATTTTACGTAGGGTTGCTATACCCATCTTGTTGCATGAAATAGGAAGTAGAATGTCTACCACATTTGTTCATTTCAATCTCTTGTTAACGTAACGCAGTTTAGTTTAAATTAACGTCGCACTAGAGCTACACGAGGGCTATAATAACGTAGCGCAAATCGAGACCGGCCATTATATCATAGTTTCCCTTTTACCAATCACAAAAATGCTACCTGATGGTATTTCCAGTTTTCATACGTATCCACTGGGGAATTGGCCTGTTTTGCTTCATTTTCTTAGCAAGCTTCTGCTTGATCCTAAACGTCTTGTGTGCAGACTATTAAAAAAAAAAAGTACTTAGTGATATCAAACAAAATGCTCTAAAATTTATTGCAAGTTTACACACTAACCATTATACTGTGTATAGAAACGTGTTACAAGACCACGTTTTCTAATAAAAGGATTGCATTATGCGCACGCCATATAAAACTAAGAAAAACAACAAATGAGAAAGCGGGTATATTCCTTACCATTGTGAAGAAATCTTTCTTGTTTTTATTTAATTTTTTTATAACTTATCGTGTAAAAACTTAGAATTTTGACAAAAATCGCAAATTCTTATATTTTGGGTGCTTGCGATTTCACATCCACCGGAGAAAATGACGTCAGAGACATAAGCGAATGGTAAAAATCGTAGCGCCATCTATCCCATCAATTCTTAAGCAGAGACCGATTTGAAAAGTTCGATTTAAAATGAAATATATTTTTTTAAAATCATTTTTCAATTCGTCTCCACCTTTTCAAAATTCTTTCGACTAAACAATTCTGGCAATTACAGAATAATGCTTATAGAAACTAGACAAAACTGAATACAATGAAAAAAAATTTTAAAAAATAAATTGGGCTAATTCATTCAGTTTTATCTTTAAAACATTCTATAGATTTTTAAAAAAAAATTTAAAAAATCATTTATTTACACCTACTCTCCAATATTAGTTAATTTAAGAAAAATTTAAATGTGCAATTATTTTTTAAGTAAATATTTTTATACTGCAAATTATGTATATAAAATACTGGAATAATACTACAGATTTAAAATACATATATATCAAAATATATTGTAATGAAGGATTTTACAAGTAAATTACAAGTATACTTAAAGTAATTTGAAGCATTTTACAAATTTCTCTCTGAAATAGAATTTGTTTTAAATTCTTCCATTTATTTCAAATATAATGAATAAAACAGTTAGTATTTACAAAAAAATAATTTATTTCTGTTACTTCATTTCTTTAAAAAATGGAATTTGTACTAAAAAAATAAAGTTATAAAATGTTTATTAAATTTGACCAGCATTGTGCCTGCAAAGTGTAATACATTTTATTTCCTACGACTAAAAAAATTGTTAAATGACTGAAAAGCCAGATAATTTTGAAGCAAAAAAGGCACACAAGATTTTAATTTAAAACAAAATTTTATATTTTTTTATAATAAAATTGTATACATATTATACATGAGGTTTTATATGCAAATTTAGTATACATAAAGGCGCATAAACATATTACATGAGGTTTTACATGCGTTTCATATGAAAATTTATATATATTAAAATATTTTTAGTTTTCAAGGATATTTACTTATCTCTTATGAACTTAGTTTGTAGTGTTTTTTAGTTTTTATTGAGGGTGTTCAATTTTTCGAAATAAACAAATTATAAATAATAACGAGTAACTAACACATTTTTCTATAAAGTAAATGGAATGTACTTTTATTTTTTCATGATCTTTATGAAAAAATATGAAATTGAAATGAAAAATACATATCTTTCAGTACAATCGTTAGTACACTAATAATCTAAAATAATTCTATACATAATATATAAAAAGACAAAGAAAATTTCTTTTAACAAAAAGGAAAGAATTACATTGAATTGATGACCTTGTAACAATGATGAATGAAAATTAATAATGTAAAAAATGTCAATGAGGCTCAAATTTAATAAGTTTATAATCTGGGTAGGGTAACGAGTACAGTGATTGGCCCCCCTCACAGTGATTGGCCCCTCATTCATTATTGAAAATAATAAGATGTTATTGTTAAAGCCCAAAATAGGTGTGACAAATGTTTTTAAAATTCCCGCCATTAACGTTTGTCATGTTGGCAACAACATTTTGGGCTTTAATTATTTGGGCTCTTATTATTTTCAATAATGAATGAGGGGGCCAATCACTGTACTCGTTACCCTATATATCAAGCTTGAAGTTGGTGAAAAAAATATAAAATATTACTATATATGTATATTCATGATAAATAATATAAAATATGATATGTAATATAATTATATAAAAATATATTATGTATCATGTAATTACACATAAAAAAAGCTCAGAATTACCGACAGTTCATACAATTGTAAATGTAGTTTTCCCTATACTGAAAACAACTTCCGTGATCTTTGCACATTTTTTGTGATACCACTCCTTACAGGTACTGCATTGCACCATTCGCATATTCGAATTTTGAAATATATATTCGAATTTTTTTAATTTCTTACAAAAAAAGCAAATCTTTTAAGCGCAAAAATAATCATCCGTCGTCAAGAAAATTCGCATTGCTTTAAAAACTTTCACATAATGCATGATTTCACAAAAAGTTTTATAGATAACTTCACCAATTTTGTTTCCAGCATATTGATAAAACTGTTTTATAGGCTCTGAACTAGAATTATAGGGTTTTATATGTAATTTCATTTTTATAGCCTATAGCTGGATTTTCAAAGTAACAATCTTTTTTTTTAAAAAGGCAATTTTTAACGAAAACCCTTAGTATTGTGTCTCGATGAACATTATTTTTTTTCCCTTTTCAATATATCAATATATTAAATTATTTTTTTTATGAAATAAGATTTTGCGTAACGACGTTTTACTCCCTAATTTAACAACGTATTAAAGAGGGGAGAGTTTGTATTCTCGATTTTTTTTCTGTATATTTTATCGATATAAGTGTTAAAAATATATTTATATACTTAATAAATAATGGTTTTCAAAAAATTTATCTCGAATGTAGGTGGATACCTTGAAAGGGTTATGTTTTTCCAGCATCATAAGTTCGTTTTACCCCGACGGCTAGCCTTGCCTGACCGGGGAGCTGAGCCCCCATAACCCACCCACCCGCTGCCACCATCCCTGTCTGAGAAAACATATTCATTAGTTTAGGTTTAACTTATTAAATGTAAATGATAAGATTTTTTGCCATTAAAATGATAGATGGCGCCACGATTTTTGCCATTCGTTACGTCTCACTGGCGTCATTATATCCGGTGGATGTGAAATCGCAAGCACCTATATTTTGATTTTTGACAGTGACTTCATTTCATTGCGTTTTTACAACTACTTCATAACATATAATTTACAATAATTATAATAAAAAAAATTTATGAACATAAAAATAAACACTTAATATTATAATTATCGGAAATAAATAAAGAAAAAGCCTTTTATAACTAATTTCCGATAAAATTTTTCAAATATGCTACTTCTTAGCTACTGTAGCTACTTCCAGCACATTTAACAACTCTAACTTCCATTTAAAAAATTATTGTTTGTTTTTATTTATTTTTTGACACCGCTCCATCACTGATCTGGATGGTACTTTAATAATTATTGATTACTATTTTTTCTTTAATATCGCAAGTTAAAATACTAATTATATAATTCATAAGCATTAAACTTATAAGTCATTTAAAATTGAAATATGCCACGCTATGGTAGTGACACCGATAGCTCCACTAGAAGCCGATCAAGACGTAAAAAGGGCAAAAGACGAAGGTATTTCTGTTTAAAATATTTTGCCACTTGTCTTTTTATGTGATGAACATGTATTTTTCATCATAACACGGCAACATCAATAAAAGATCTGTGTATTTTTAAAGATGATGAGACCGAAAAATCCACAGATTTCTGCAGGTAGTTATGATAGTTAGTGACAGGGCCGCCGACAGGGGGGGGGGGGGGCAAAACTATGCATTGCATAGGGGCCCGTGAAAAGTTAAAGGGCCCGCCCTAGCGGGCCCTGTTTTTTTTTTTAAATTACGTAGTGTCTACGTGCACGGGCACCGTACAAGCATTGCGTGTACGGGTAGTACCTGCACAGGACTGAGGCTTATTAACAGTTTTGGTTCGATTCATCTTTGACCACCGTAGCTTAGAGGTAGCATAAAAGGTTCGTATTCAAAAGGTCTCTGGTTCAAAACACGCTTTCGGCTGAATTATAGATTTTTTTTTGTAAGATTTTTTTCACCCTGAAAGATCATCGTTTCAAATTTGTCCTGGAAAAGTTTACTTGCATTTTTAACTTTTTCATGAAGTATTTATATTTCTATTTTTTTTTTTAAACTTTCAGTGCAAATGGCTAGAATTGATGTTTTTTTTTGGAGAAAACAAAATTGCCTAGGGCCCAAAAAAGAGTAATCTCAACTTTCAAGTATATCATGTCCTTGCACGCAATGTAAGCACGGTTCCAGTAAGCCCCGACTTGAGCATGCGCGTTAATACCCGTACACATAATGCGTTAACGGTACCCGTACGCGTAGCCTCTGCTTAAAAAATTATAAGGAAAAAAATTATTCGCAAATCACTAAAATATTTTATTGGTTCGAAATTAACATTGGGCCCCTAATGCCCATGATTAGGGCCCCTAGTCAGTAGGACCTAAAATGGCATTCCATTATCAAAAGAAATTTGCAATTTTTTTTTATTAATTTTGTAAAATTTGTTAGTATTATTGCAATCTTCGTGACTTTTCACGCATTTTTAATTTTTTTTAAAGCCAACTCGATGAGCAAAATTCAATAGAATATTTAACAAGAGGGGCCCCCTATGTCACTTTATGATCATATTTACCAACGGGCACATTTAACGACGGGGACTAAAGTCCCCATTCTTTTGGAACCTTAAAATTTATTTAATTTGAAAAAATGAGGAAATGGAAATTGTTAGTGTTTATTATAATTTTTATTGAAATTTTTAGCATTGACTTTTTAGCATTATTTTTTAAAATATATTATAATTTATTCTTTCTTCGATAATTTAAACTAAGAAATTATTCCTTCTTCAGTAATAAGTTTCACAAGAGGGACCCTTCGGGAATTTATATATATGCCCCCCCCCCCACCCACACACACACACCTTTTAATTTTTTAAGCAATTAACATTTATTATTAGGGGAAAACCACTTCGGATTTTTTAAATGTGTAAAACAAATATTTGTAATAATAAGTGGTGGGGCACTTGAAGTTTTAATGCCAAGCCAGTTAATATCAAAATTATTGTATTGATTTTTTTTATTCGAATGAAATAAGAATAGAACTAAATTAATATAAATCTGTTTTTCCGAAATAACTTAGTTTTGATTTATCAAATAGGGTATACTCCAATATCAGTACACCAAAACAGTAAAAATTAAAGATTTTTAATGCAATATATTATATTTAAAAAATGACCGGTTATGTCCCTTTTCAGTTTATTCGAAATAATAACTGGACACGCCGCTCATTTTTGTCCTGTGTCCAGACAAGTTTTTTTTTTAGAGCAAGGAAAAGGCAGACAGAGAAGAAAGTTTTTGTTTCATTCATTTCCTGTTTCGTCTGAACGAATCCCTCACTCCTATTCCTTTATCTTATTCCTCGATCTCCCGCGCCTCCTTCTACTTGCTTCTATCCCAATTGTAGCAAAAGACCAGACCAGGGTCAATAAAAACAGAGTATATTCCTACTTTTTCTATAGCCCAGGCAGAAAACACTGCGCGACAACACAGCCCACAGAGCATGTTTTTTTATGTGGAAAATAGTCACATTCCTCTCATTCCTACCTAGTAATCATTCTCGTACTTGAAGCTTTAGACTCAAGTAGTTTTAATTGCATTTCTCTTTTTTTTTATCAAAGAAATTATATTTTTAAAAAAATTAATTATCAAAAAGAAATAATTAATGATAAATTTAATATAAAAAAATAAATTTTAGTTATTTAAAGTAAACAACGAAAATTACTACATTTTGCAAAATAGAATTCAGAACTTTGATTGCAAAGTTTTTCACAACATAAGATGTAAGTGATAATTTGTTAGCTTTTATGTAACTAATTATTCTCACTATTTGCTTACAGTTATCATTTTGTAATGCTGTATGTAGTAACTAATATGATGTTAAGCTGTTAATTAACACCAATTTAAATAGGTAGTCTTAGATTTCCCAAAGACACGTACATGAAATTTTTTTTAGCTAACAACAAATTAGATACTTTAGTTAGAAATAAGGGGTTTAATTGTTCACTAATAGTTACTATAAATTTAGGATCATTATAATAAAGTAAATTGACTTTAATGAATAAATTAATATTATATTTAATATAATTGTTTATATTAATAATAATTAAGTAGCTTTTTAGCAGCCAGTTTATTTTTTTATTAATCATAGTTGAGCGTTACAAAATCACACTGCTTCCAAATTTTGTCTTTTTCTTTTGTGATTCGGATGTTATAAGATAAAACTGAAATATTGTGAAACTGTTTTTCCGTAATATAGTATTTTTAATTTGTCAAAAGATCAATTTTTTCAATAATTTTTTCGATAAATTGTGACTTATGGGGTTTCTGAAAAAATTGATTCAAATAGTGTTTTCACAAAATATTAGTGCACCGAAAATAGTAAAAATTCGATTTTTTAAACAATATATTTCAATAAAAAATGTCCAGTTAATCACTTTTCCGTAGACTCGTAAAATGAAGGGAAAGTCTGTTTTTCTGTTCTGTGGGCAGACAAGAAAATTTTTTAGAGCTTAGACGACCAAATCTGAGTGAGAAGAGAGATTTTGTTTCATTCATTTCCGGTGGGGTCAGTTCCTAAGGAGTCCCCCATCAGGATGGGAGACCCCCTCTAAGTCTCTTATCTACTTCGTTATTTCCTGCGCTATTGACAACATTCCAGATTCCACCCACACTTGTAGCAGAAGGCACTATCCGCGTTGCGTGGAATCACCGAGCGTGGGGGATTAAATAAGTGAGCGTAAAATAAATATATAGAAATTTTGATTATTTAAATTAAATAACTACTTTATTTTGCAAAATCGAATAACGCACCTTGAATTTGCAAAGTCTCCAAGACATGAAATGTGAGTTATGATTCGTTATCCTTTATATTAATTATTCTTTCCATTTGTTTATAATAATTATCATTCTGTAATGTTATTTGTAGTACCAATATAATGTTAGGTTTCTATTTGTTAATTAATACTAATTTAAATTGGAAGCCTTAGATTTCCCCTAGACTCTTTTAATTTTTGCTAAAGTAAGAGGTTTAAGAGTTCATTAAATAGTTACGAAAGTTAATAGTTTAAAATCATTATAATGAAATTATTTGATTTCTAACGAATGAATTAATATTTAGTTAGTATAATTGTTAACTAATTACAATTAATTAGCCATTTAAGTTGATTAAAACTAATTTACTACATTAATTAGCCCTTGTTTTTTAATCAATAATAAATCATAACTAATATAGTTTCGGCTAAACCAAGTGGGCCAGATCGAACCTTTGTAACCCCCCCCCCCCCTTGGAACAAACCTGGGTACTTGGATTAAAGTAAGGAGTTATATAAATTTCATTTTAATATATAGCAACTTTAATACAGTTAACTCTATATTATTGCTTCGGAAAGTTACTAATTACAATGTGTATTCTATTATATAGTGAGAACCCTTGTTTTTATTAATTTGTGATTTTTGTGTAAAGAGAAGATCCGAGTGGGGGAATCATTGGTTGGTTCATTTAACATCGCACTAGAGGGCTACTGGTGACGGGCCTCCTAATTCGGAGCCGTGGTCAAGTGACGTTGGGAGGGAGGGGGTTCTAATGAGTTAGGGGCCCGAACTAAGTTGCATATGGGGCCCGTAAATCCTGTCGGCGGCCCTGGCTAGTGATATACGGATTCTCACAAATAGCAGTAGCTCGATCTAACATTTATAGGATTGGAGTCGTGTAAATGTCCTCATAAGCATTCAAATAATAAATATGCTTAAAATTCTTGCAAAGCGTAGGGAGGTCCACTTTCAGTGGATACCCTCCCACGTCAACATCCCTGGAAACAAAGTGGCAGAGGTCTTGGTTAAAAGAGGCTGCTCTGAGATGGCAACTACTGATTATGACCTTACTTTTCAGGAGATTTATTCCATCGCAAAAAATAGAGACCAACAGATAAGGCTTTCCCCTCCCTGGTTCAGTATTAAGAGACCAGGAGACACACTGGATCTTGAGGCTGACAGACAATCTTAAACGGCTGTCTCAAAACTTTTTAGTGGGCACCGTGAATTTATGACTTTGAAAGCGACCGCAAAGTCTTCACCATGTACCAAATGCCATATGATGCAGGATTCCCCCAAACATATCTTTGATTGCTTGGGGCTTGCTCTTGCGGATGTCCGTGATAGCCCACTCTTAATGCTTGACTTTGTAAGAGTTCATGATTTCTATCCATCTGCTGCTAGATCCTGAATGATTGGACAGAAAAACAAGAGTTAAGATGTTATAAAGAAAGTAGCTCACAATAACAGCAGGCAAATATTTCAACACAAAACATTTGTGCATGCAATAGAAGGATTCCTTATTAGGCAATTTTTCATTTTTTCCTAGCAACGCAAGGGGATGGGATCCCAGACCATAAGGCACTTGTCTTGTATGTGCCAAGGGTGCTTGAAAGGGCCAAAATTCAGAGTCAGGCATTGCCAATATAACTGAAGATCTGTAAACAGTCTATGCAACAACAAAAAAGTAGGTTTGTTACAGAATCTGTCACTCAAACCGCTTCCACATAACATTTGTGTTCAACAGGAAACAAACTATTTATACACCTCAGAAAGAAATTTGCCAAACAGGGTCTTTAGCTAGTTGTAATTCAAACTTTTAAACGCCAATATTAACTATTTTCATTAATCTTCTTTCTCAGATTTAATAATTAAACTTTATCTTTTGCTATATATTTGTTTGAAGTTCGAAGAATAATGATGTAATTTTTTTAATAAATATCTTTGAGTCGCCACAATTTCCCATTTACATTTCTTTCGGAGATTCAGTTGTTGTTTATCGTTTCTTAAATTAATTTACAGTTTGAAAAATCTACAATTAGTAAAATTGATGCTTTAAAAATTAAAGCAAATCTTTGCATATTTTTTATGCAAAATTAGACTAAATTACTCAAGTGTGAGCTATTCACTTAACTGAGGTTCGAAATTATGTCGACCGTCAAAAATACCCCTTGTGTAGCTCGAGTGCCACAATGATTCAACCCAATCCTAGCAATGTAAACACTTATAATAAATTTTCTAGTTTGTTTTTGATGGCTAATGTTTCACAGACTTTCTAATTTACATAAAGCTACATTTTAATAACATTCTGATAATTTCAAACCAAAGCTAAATGCACAATTTCTCATTAAGCTGTTGTCGGGCTCAACTTTTTATAGAATTATCCTATGCTTGCTTTTAACACTATATCGTAAGGAATATGTTGACATAGCAAACAATTGTAATTCTTTTGTTTTTCTCTTAAATATAGTTCCTCTTCTTCACGATCATCATCTGACCGTGAAAGGTCAAACAGGAAAAGCCGATCTCGGTCAAGAGACAGGAAAAGGCGATCATCAAGATCCAGAAGCCACTCGCGCTCAAGAAAAACACACAAGAGATCTCACTCCAGAAGCCGTTCTCATGACCGCATGACTCGTACGCCTCCTAAGAGCTACAAAACGAAAAGTAGCTCAAGATCTTCGAAAAAGAACCGTTCTAGGACCGGGTCTCATTCCAGAACTAGAAAAAGGTCTCATTCTAGAACTAGGTCTCATTCCAGGACTAGAAATTCTCGCAGCAGGTCACATGATAGGCACAAGAGTTCCAGGAAGAAACATCAGAGGCGGCGTTCAAGTTCGAGACACAGGTCTCACAAACGAGATCGCAGGTCTCGTTCGCACAGGTCTCGCTCTAGTTCAAGTGAGCGGAGTTCAAAGGTGTCCAAAAGGTATTCACGATCAAGATCAACATCCCCACACAGGTAGGTAACTAATATATTTATATAATCTGTAGAATTGAAGCATGGTTATTTTTTCGTAATGTATCAATGTCTTACAAAAGTGTTAAATAAAGAAGGGAAGGGTTTCAGTAAGTTTTTCCTGTTCTTTAACTCAAGTTTATTTTAAAGTTTATTAATTTCATGCTGTTGCAGCTGAAATTCAATGTATTTTCTTATTTTATCTGTTTCTGGACTTGTGAGTTAAGCTGTCAGGTCCAAATTTCAAACCTAGTAAGAATTACAGGGACAACCAAGCATTGTTAAAAATAACTACTATTTCTGTATCACTACACATACAGTGTAACCTCTAAAAAGTGGATGATCTGGGAAATTTTCTATTGATCACCACTTTTCCACTACCTCTCTCATCGTAAGTTTTTCCTTCTGCAATAAAAAAGACATTTTGTGTAATAGGTCATAGCTGTATTCTTAATTCAGTGTCCATTCCCTGCCATTATGATTTAAACATCTGAACAGATTGGTCATGCTGTTTTACTCCTAATTTTTTTTCCAGAGATAGATACAAGGGTTATACTAGAGGTTATAAAACTTGTGCTGTATTCAACAGTTGTATAGCTTATGCTGGGGGTTCAAGGATATTCTTAACCCTTATTCATTTAAACGCAGCTTGCCCTCTTAAGCTAACTGTTCTCTTATATGAATGAAAGAAAAAAACTAAAAGTATCTGAAATTGTAAGCTATACAAATCTCCAATCAGATTTTAAATATATACACAAGGCCTTCTTACTTGAATTATTTTTCTTACCCAGAAAATTCGAACTTGATATGCATTTCAATTTGAAGTAGTATTTAACTAATATATATTGTTTTAAAAAAAACCTACTATTTATTTAAGGAATAAATCAAGAGATAATGGATTAAGAGATAATAATGAAGTAAGTGCTTATTAATAACCTTTTAGTTATCATTATAATATTTTAATTTATATTATTCATAAATTAAGTTTCTAAATTTAATCTTTAATGCAAATATGCCTTAGTTTATGTGATTTTATTAACAATTTCAATACATAAGTTTAAAGATTACAATTCCATACATAAGTTTAAGAAAACCTTACATTTACATTGCAGTAAATATTGCGATTTTTAAAAAAATTCATACATTGAGACCATATATTTTAACAGATTTCTCTAACACACAATACTTTCTATAGTTCAATAGCAACATTTCCATAAGTTCTTTTACATTTTCTAAATTTATATTTAGGGAGGAAACTCTTTGAATGCTAAACTTCAAGCTGCCATGAAGGCTGCCGGTATGTTGTGTTTTATAGTAGTTTGTATGGCAGCATTATTCCAGGGTTGAGTATTTGTGTCTATTGTAGTATTTTGCATTGAAGTTTGCTTAACATATTATTTAAATAAAATAAGCTTTTCAAAACATTTTTTTAGGTACATTTATTTTTTTTAAGTTATATACAAGAAACACTATACGAATGTCTGTGCTCATATAAATCCAATGTTCTAAAAATGAAGATGAGTTTTCAGTCCATATGTTAAGTTATTTATTAAAACATGAAAATATCTGACTATGAATATCTTTAAAAAATCTATCCAACTTCTGTATTTTTTTTCTTTGATTTTAAGCTGATGCAGATGCTTTTCTGAAGGAGAGGGGCTTATTTTCTGAACCAACGGTTACAGTGGACTTAACAATTGATGAGCAAATGAAAAGGGCACAAACAATTGAAGATATAAATTCTTCTTCGTTTGTTCAACAAGATTTTAAATCCACTAGAGTATGGGGTAAGAACAAATATGAGGTAATAATTATGTATATTTATTTTATAGTATTTTTTTCTTGGTTATTTTCATACAATAATTATGAATTTATATTATTTGCAAATGTATAGCAAATAAATGCAGTGTCGACTTTTTTCAAAAGGTTTTCAAAGCATTTTTCTTGATATTTCTATAAACATTTTAATCCATGCCACTATGATATGCTGTCTGAAGAACTTAGTTTACAAGTTTAGATTTCAAATAGCTAAAGAATTTACAATAAACTATTTTAAAATGTTGAGAAGTTTACAAGGCAAGAATTTGTTTCAATGAATTAATAACTAAATCTTAGTTGAAGATATTTTTTTATTTTCTAATATTTTGTTGCATACTGCCAAATTATACTTTTAACATATCCATACATCTTCAACATTGCTTTGATGTCTTCTCTGATTATTCCTATTCAATGTTCAGACAAGTGTTTAAATACTTACACGGTTCAGCTTAACAATTAAAGTAAAACATAAATTGCATTTAGAAAAAAATATTTTATCCTTCAAAATAACTGCAAAACTTGTTATATAAATTATTCATGTTTGTTTTTAAAAATTGAATATTTTGCTACCTTTATTTCAACATTAATTTTTAATTTATACATTTCTGTGTATGAGTTTTAAAAAAAATTATAGTTATGTGTTTTATGATTAGATAGTAAGTTTTTGTTGTTAGTCAAATAACTCATTAATAACTTTTTAGGGCTTTGGTTCTATTTCTCCAAAGGCACTGACATAGTTTAAAGTTGTTGTTTTTTAATTGTCTTTTAAAGTCTATTAAATGTCTAATAAAAGGGCCTACTGGGTATAATTTATTCTAAAAAAGACACACTTGTCTAATTGCCTTGTTTCTTATTGTTTTAGGCACCAACTGAGAGCAACACCAATGGCGTAGAAGCGGATTCTATTCAACCAGATGACAGTTGGAAGACTAATCCTGAAAAATTAGTTCATCCACAGGTAATAAATTCCTGTCTATGCTGCTAAAAGCTTCACATAATTTCTCAGGAGTGTAATAGCAACAAATTATTGTGTTTGGGTTTCGACAATATTATTCAAATCAAAACATAGTACCAATCAAGTATATACTCATTAAATTTGAAATTTTACTAAACTAACAGTTGTTAACTTCAGCAATTTAGTTTAATATGTACAGGGGGGTACATTTTTTTTCTGTATCCTGTGTAATATTAAAACTTTTATTCTTTTCATTTAAATTACTGAAATAATAATCGTGCTTAGAGGGACTGTTTCGTTTTGACAGAATGCTGTTCTTAGTTAGATTCAATGGAGCTGAGCAGTTTAGTTTTTTTTAATATTTCCAAAAGTTGTATTGTAATGAAATGGCTGGACCATTAAAAGGAAATATGCCAGGTTCCTCTGGTTAAGTCTTAATTTTATTTTAAATTCTGATTTAGTTGTTGTTATAACATTTATTTTAAAAAACGTTTCAGGTTATGAGTCATAAAAATGCTGTATTTATATATAAAGTGTTTTATATTTATTTTAGCTATTTGAAAACATGGAACTAAGACAAGAAAAATGGAAAGAAAGACTTGCATATATGAGGAAGAATGTCTTTAATTTATAAGGTCACATAAATAACATATTTGATTAGCATTATTATGAAACACTATTTTAACCTACAACTGCATTAAAACCTTATATTAAATAACTTTACTAGATCTGAACTTAATATGTAACATAAATACCAAAAACAAGTTGTATACTGAGATTACTTTAAATACAAAATTGTGCTAAAAATAATTTAGTTAATCAAACCATTTAAATATGACTAAATTTAAATATATTAACTAAGCATTTTATCTCAAGATAATTGTTCAAGGCTTTGCTCATATTGATAAGTTATTTTTAACAGCAGCTTTAAACTCATTTGAAATAGAACTTATCGCACCGCACGCGGAAAAGAGACCTATCGCGAAAAAGACCATTCTTCAGGAGAGCCATTAAAGTTTTAGTAAAAATTCAAATGATCACAAAATCGTTCCAGATGAACCTAGATCAAAAATATTTGGCGGGGATATCCGTTTTATGAGTACCAAAAAGTATATGTGGTCATTTTTTAATTTAAATTTGCATTTGCTGAGATATTTTTAGATAGGTCTTTCTTTCGCGTACAAATTTGAACGATTTTGTACGCGAAAGAAAGACCTATCTGAAAATATCTCAGCAAAGGCAAATTTAAAGTAAAAAATGACTATGCATGCCTTTTGATACTCATGAAACGGATATCCAAGCCAAATATTTTTGATCTAGGTTCATTTGGAACGATTTTGTGATAATTTGAATTTTTACCAAAACTTTAAACGGCTCTTCTGAAGAACGGTCCTGAAAAATTTGCTGTTAAATTCATTCTAAATATTAAGGAAACATACTTATGAAGAGTACTCATTTACTTAATGCATTTTTATAATCTAATAATATATTGATCAACAAATCGAATATATTTTTTTCAATTAAATTTAACAAAGCGCTTGTTTTACGAATTTAATGAAGTTTAAGTAATAAGGTTTATCTCTTATCATGTAATTACGATATTATTTTTAAGTCGTGTTTATTTTTATAATTTAATATATTCAATTATTGAAATCATAAAAATTTGTTTATATAAAAAATAGGCGTTATGAAACGAATGACTTTTACAAAATCAGGACTTACAAGATATAAGAAATAATATCCCCATTTTTCTACAAAAACCTTTAAATCTAAATTTTTACTATATATCATGTTTAAAATTTTAAAAAAATAATTTTGAAGCATTATTAAAATTTTATAAAATCATTTTTAAACTCATGAAAATATAAAAAAAGTTTAAAAGTAAGTTGCAGGGATGCCTCATACCTTAAGTATAAAGTTGAATTCATTGACTTTGTATCGCAAACTGTCACGTTGTAGCAATTGAGTTTAGATTTATAGTAAAATACTGACGTTGAAAACGATTTAAAACTATTTATCGTTTGCTAAAATATTAACTTGAGAAAAAAATATATGTACATATTGATATATCATTTTGCAATCTATACATATTACAAGATTTTTTTTTGTATATATTTATTGTAAAAAAATAGTTCTTTTGAAATGGGTTTTCTTAAATGAGAGTATTTCAAATAAAAAAACAATCAAATAAACAAATTAATTACCGACTTCAACCTTTCCATTTAAGCACTTCAAACTTAACTTCATTGCGGTAACAGCTGCATACACATAGCGAAAAATCCCCAGTGCGATAGGTCTTTCTTTCCTGCTCATTTTCATCCAAAAACGAATGCGGAAAAAGACCTATCTATTAATTGCAGACGAACTAAGGCTCAGATAGCTATGCTAATTGCACCAATCGATAGATATCGAAATTTTGCATCCTTATAGTAGTGTTAACTCAAAAAGTCAATTTTGGCCGATAGGTCACTTTTCCACATATGGTGCGTTATGTTTTTATTATTTTTAAAGAGAACTGTAAATATTTGTCATAATACTTATGCAACTTATTATAAAATTGTGTTTATCCATTTTTTTTCAGATTAATATATTACCGAGCATCCAAATTCATGTACTATTTGTTAATCATTTTTCCGAAGATGTTTACTTTGTTAACGAACAATATAAATATTGTCAGCGAAAAACAATTGAAATTTAAACTTTTATTTCTAAATAAAAAATATTATGAAGTTTTCTGTATGGATATTTGAATTAAATAAACCTTAAAATTGTCTTATCTTTCAGTGTATTTAATTTTTATAAGATTTACAAGGTTAAAATCATGCTATTTTTAATTAGATAAGAACCTTCAAAGCTATTTCCACTACTTAATTTGAAACTGTCTACTGCAGGATGAACAGATGTACTATGTTTTGCACTACAATCTAGTTTTTTTAACAAAAACAATATAAATAAAATAGGTTATGAAAATCTAATGATTTCATAGTCAAAAAGTTAATCAATGAAACAAATCTGGTGAGGCTAGTCTTCTGTGCTCATGTAAATAGTTTTACTAATTATATTAGAGTCCTGGTGATGTCCTTGGAGCCTCATATCATTATTTAGGAATAACTGGACTAGATGTTTAGGCATTTATTTTTTGTAATAAATTAGGACATATTCAAAAAATATTGATCATAAGTACAAAAGTTAAAAATTCATAATAAATATGTAAACATTCATTTAATGGTCGTTCAATATTTCTGCATTCTCTTTGGAAACGAAAAATAAACTAATATTTATAAATATCACACAGATAATAAGAAAAAGTATAAAATATTCTTGAAAATTTTAAAATCTATACAGAATTTTATAAAGTATAATACAAAATCTGTATATACAATGCATTAGACAAATATACGTCATAGTTAATGTTTAAAGCATATTCAATACTTAATTAATCAGAATGACAATAATATCCATTACATTGGTTCCAGTATGTCCAGTTTGAATTAACCACCTACCTTCATTAACTTGTGAAAAAAAGCTATATGAATCATTATTTTTCAAAAACATTTCGGGATCCAGACCCTCTTTTTTAGCAAAATCCACTACCAAAGCTGCTGCAATGGCACCAGCAGCTGGTGTTGGACCATCAATTCCATCAGTACCAGCACTAAGGAGCACAATGTTTGTCTTTTTCTTCATAGCATGTAGTTCTACAGCAGCTGCTAAGGCTAGTTCCTGGTTACGACCGCCAATTCCATTACCCCTAACTTCAACTGTAGTTTCTCCTCCAAACAACAAACATAATTTTCTTCCATGATTCTGTGCATTTTTAAGATTATCTAGCAAGGTTTGCCTGGTGTCGGATTCCAAATCGAGTTGGGCAAAGTTTTGTTTGAAGGCTTCAATATTACCTTCAAGACCAGAAATCACTGTTGATATCAAATTCTTTCCTACATGACTTGCTGTTCCTTTTAGTTCATTGGTTATTACAATGGGATGGAAACCAATTTTTTGTGCAGTTTGAGCCGCTGCCTCTAGAGCCATCTGATTATTTCCTATGATGAAATTGGTGACATGTGAAAAATCTGCATGAGGTGTGGGTAGGGTATTTTCGAGAAATTGGCTTGCTGATTTTGGCATTTGATCCCTCAAATTGTACTTTTCTATTATAGAGATTGGTAGTTTTGGATCATCTGTGTTCTGAACGGTTGGACCACTAGCTATCATTCCTATTGAGTTTCCAATAATATCTGATAAGATGAGGCTTATTACCTGTCAATCAAATTAAAAATGTACAAATTTAAGAAATAAACTTTGTTATATCTTTGTAAAATTTGTATTTAATACTTGGAAAATTGGATATCCATGGGATATATGATATTTTGTTTTAGTTGTAAAGAAAACCTTAGTGTTAATTTTGTTACTATTTTAAGATAAGTTATTTAACATGAATATATAATTTTAATACAATTTTAAACTTATAATACATCAAAGTTTTTTAAGAAAGAAAAATAGGTAATAAATAGCAATTTAAGTGAAAATAAGAACAAAAGAATGCAGCTTACTGAAGCAGGCTTTGCCAATTCTGCTAAGTTACCACCTTTCATGGAAGAAAGAATTTTTCTCACAGAATTAATTTCCTCTATAGTTGCACCTTTTGAAAATAGTAGCGAGATAAGCTTTTTCTTTTCATCCAGAGTTAAAGGTGGCTTTGGAGCAGGAAGCAAAGCTGAACCTCCACCTACATTGAAAAAATGTGTCGAAGAACATTGAAATGTGTTGAAGAACATTGAATTATCTGTATCTTAGTAGAAAAAAGGCAAATATCCACAATCTAATATCTTATAACATGGGATGTCATCCTTTTTTTTCAGTAGAACAAAAAAAGTATACATTTTCAAAGGAAACCTTGTTGATTTAGAGCAGCAAGCAATAATTAGTAATGTTACACTCATGTCTCAAGAGTAAACAGGATAGGTTAAAAATTGTATAACTATATAATTACCAAATACATAAATGTATATTTTTACAAAAGTAATACACAAACCATGTGAGGGGGGGGGTGATTTTTCCCTCAAACTATGAGGAATGAAACCCAAAAAGAATGGAAATTATCTATTACAAACTAAGTCTAAGTAGAGAGGAAGGAGACATTAACATTTTCTTCATATTCAAACTTCTAAAATTCTCTAGGTTCGTAGTACACATAATATCATTTAAGTAATTGTTTAAATTACGATTAAATTTGGGAAAACAAAAGAGGTTCAAAAGTAGTTAGAGTATTGTTTTTTATAGGTAATATGATAATTTCACAAGATTAGTTTATAATTTCATTTACCAGAAATCAGCACAATAAGCATGTCTTCTTCTGTAAGTGATGACACAAGATCTTTTATCTTGGTAGCAGCATATAATGCATCCTCATCTGGAATGTTGTTGAATGCTCCTTCAAATATTTGTATGTTTGAACTGAGTTGATGACCATATCTATAACATAGAAACTCATTTTTAGTTTAACTTTTTTCCCTTGAAGAGTAAATCCTGCGGTATATTTCAGATAGGTAAAACAAGTACTACGAAATTTTTTATTTGTTACTCATACATAATAGGCCCATAATTTTGAACCCCGTTTAAATAATTAGGCTGAAACCAGAGATGGCACCCAGTATAATAGAACCAGATTTTACATGCACCAGCACCTTCTACATCGATATTTACATGCTCTATTTTTTAGTAAATTATCTGTTTTTAGTCGACAGTTGAGTTGAAGACTCTATTCGATATGTGGGAGTTCATGATTAAAACTGATTGTAGAAAAAGCTTCCTTAGAAATCTATATACAAATCATCTAAGTTATTTAGAAAAGAAAAATTTAGCTATTGTGTAGACATAGATTATGAGTATATATATAGGACTGGAAAATCTGATAGCATACTTACGGATATAAGTTAAGAGAACCTTTAGGAATAGAAAGAATTCCTGACAGATTTCGGCCTTCAAATTTGTGATCTAGTACAGCTGCCATTCCCAAAACTGCTTTCCCAAATCCCACAACGTTTATATTTTTGTCCACTGGAAATATTTTTCCTTTAATTTCTATACTGTTTTCATAAACAGTGACGGCTTTATTCATTAAAATGGATGGTAAAACTGCTTTATAAGCAGACTGAAATATTTCAGTTGCTTCTTGACACAACTTATCCCCCGTGCTTGTGTTAAACATCTTAAATCTAAGAAAAGTCTTAACATGTAAGAAAATTGTTCGCTGCATAAATAATTCAAAAGATGTTGATTGATATTTTTAAAGCAAACTATAAGTGAAAAAAAGTACTAATATTTTCCAAATTACTAATATTTTGTTTTCTTCCAAAAATAACCATTATTTCAATGAATTAGTTCATTGAAAGATTCAGTTTAAGGAAAACAAAACCTCTTCTTCGCAATGTTTATATTTCGAAACCCGAAACATGTGATGTAATTACAAATACAGTTATAATGGTTATCTGAAATTTGAATTTTGGTTCAGACATTATTTTTGTATTTTTTTTTTAAAAACAATATTTTCCATGAGCAATGTAAAAGAAAAGAGTTTTGTCATTTTATTGATTATTTATCAAATTTTCAATTTTATCCTAAAAATATTTTTTTTTCGATTAGCTTGATATTTTGTTCAATCATCGTTGATCGTCCTCTTAAATTAAATGCACATATCTTTAGCTAAATTCTTCTTTTACACCTCTTTAAATTTGTATTAAAAGACATGGGTCAAAATAATCGATCAAATACTTAATTTTCTAGTTGTTTAATTTTTGTTGTTTTTAATTTCAAATAGGCGTCACCTTGCAGTTTCGCGCCATTATCGGATATCGGCACATACAGCGCGTGCTTTTCTTTTATTTGTTCGACAAATGCTGAATATTAATCAAATATTCATTTATTATTTTCTTGATAAGCAGAATTTATGATAAAAAATCCTGATGTACATAATGAAGCTAATAGATCATGTCGTTCGAAGTTTCAAAGTAGCAAAAGTATTCCGAGAAAACACCGATCGCATTAATAGTATTGACTTTTCACGAAATGGTGAAACTTTGATATCGAGTAGCGACGATGAATCTATCGTAATATATGACTGTGAAAGAGGAACGTAAGTTAGAAAAAAATTCAGGAACATAACCGATAACTCCATCGCATCATTGTTTACATTGACAGCGCTCATTCAAAATGGCGACACACTGTAAACAATGTTGCTTCTTAACCTTGAATTAGGGTAACAATTTATCGTAAGACGTTGAATTTCTAATGAAGAAACATTATAACGTAATTTTAGTAAAACTCGTTCATGAAATATAAATTAATTTGTAGTTTGAAGCTACCTCTGAGCCTTTGTTTACTTATTTTAGCCAATAAACTTCATAGATTTTTTTAAAAACTTCCATAATCTATTTTAATCCTCAGTTTTACTTTTTACTTGCCTCATACTGTTTTAAGGGGGGGGGGGGATATGCGAGAATTAATTTTTTTTCACTAACCGGGTACTATATTTTGTCTCAATAGTTAAGGCAGAAGAACATTTTAGGGTACAAAATCTCAATTAAAATTGTGTGGATGAAAAGATAGTGATCATAGGGTTGAGGCAATTATAAATAATAGGAAATGTAATTAATGACAAAAAATTTAACCATGAATAAGTTTTTCTTTGGAGAAATAGTGAAAATTACAACAAAAATCCATCGAAAGTTTAGAGAAATTCAACTTCATGCACGTTTAATGATTTAATTTTGCGTTTTCTTTACTTTGTGGGCATGTTTCAGGTTTTGAGTGGCAACAGAATTGTTGAATGAAAATAAATTCTTTCTGTAACCTCGTTTGTGGAATCAATGTCACATGAAAACCGAGCACCAATTGCAGAAAAAACAAGAATGAAAGCTGCAAAGAATTACATCCCCTAAAACAAGCCAATTGTATTTCTCTTTGATATGATAACTTAAAACACATGATTTTCAATTGAATTTAAAAGCTATCTTTTCCCCAAGGGGGCTGCTTTTTTGCGGATTATGCCTTTTGCAGACTAGGCATATTCCCGAGAGCTGAGAGCCATTTTTTGTGGCACCATCTAGGCGGCTCTCGTTAAAAATGTTGACGCTTAGATTGCAATGAATCAGAGCTCTCCGTGGATGTTAAAGTATGCAAAGATTTAATTTTGCTGAAAGAACCCAAGCCAAAGGGTCTTTAAGGGATCTTTTACATGCCACATAACATACCTTTTGCATGCCGACCATTTTCCCAATTCTGAAACTCTGCCTGCTCTCGTGCTTATGTGGCGGGCATGTAATACCTCACAGAAATTTTAACTCTTTTACTGTGAAATAATGCTTCCCATTTGTGTTAATATCTCAATTAGATCTAAATGCTTACTAGATCCTCACTTTGAAGTTTTACCAAAATTTCATGGACATGTAGACATGTTTTGATGCATTTTTCTTATTAAAACCTGCATTTTTTTTTCAACTTAAATATTACAAAATGTACTTACTAATTACAAATGTACAACTTAAATATTACAAGAGTAGCATTAAAACACTTGTAGTAAAGAGTAGCATTAAAAAAAAAGGTTTACTTTTTACTACTGTAGAAGTCAAAAGTTATTGCAGTAGTCAACAAATCAAACATTTTGCAGTGTAACATTTTTAGTAAATGAGAAATGGTAGCAAGCTCCAGCTGAATCTAAATGCAATTACCCACATACAACTTTTTTATACCGTCAAAATCAGCATACTGTTGTGTTAATAGTAGGAGGTTGCAAGTCTTAATTTAAAATTAGTATGGCAATATTGCTTAAAATGTTTATGTATGATACTAAAATTGATATTGCATTAAAAAACCTCTAATTAGCCTAAAAGTTTGACAACTCAATGTTCTTATTAAAATATAATTTACCTTGTCTCTAAAAAGCCATAAATATGTGTGGTAAATTCATTTTTGTTGACTTTAACTGTTTTTTTCATTCCAGGCATAAACGTACTACACACAGCAAGAAATATGGGGTAGACTTAATAAGATATACACATGCTGCAAATACTGCTGTTCATAGTTCTACAAAAGTTGATGGTAATTTTAAAATTGATTTTTTTTAAGAAATGGAATTCATATTCTTTTTTTATGGACTTGCACAACAACAAAAAGTTTATAGGGGCATTGAGAGAGTTGGATCATGCAAAATAGTGTAGAGCAGAGTGCATAGAGGTAACAACTAGTATGTCTTTAGAAAAAGTATGCCTGACGCACCCCTATTTACGCCCCCAAAAAATTGTAAAAAATGCACTACAAATTTTTTACCAATCTATATTTTGACCCGTGGCTTAGTGGTAGTGCTTCGCATTGCCACGCCTCAGGTCCGGGGATCGAGTCCCGGATTGGGCGTGGTTGACTCAGCCTTTCATCTCTTAAATGGGTCAATAAAATGAGTACCAAGCATGCTTGGGAACTAAACACTGGGGGTTCCGCATGAGGCTGACCACCTTACCAGGACATATGCCTAGAGCCCTTGGTCAGCCCCAGAGCCCTTGGTCACGAAAGCTGGAATGGGCACGGCAGGCCCACTAACGGGCTGTTGCGCCGAGGAGTATATTTTGACCCTATAGTTCCTATAAGTTGATTACAAAAACATTAATTTTCTACATACTACTTTCTACGTTTTCTAAGACAAGGGATACGGCCAAAAAAAATGAACCTCGATTTTTTTTTATATACTTACGTATATTCTTTTTTAAACCAAGTTTTCTGTCAAGGGGTATACAGGGTGGCACAAATTAAAGTGGCCTCAGCGTAGAGATAGGAATGCATTGAAATGCTTGGCGAGAAAAACAATTAAAGCCGCCTAAAAAGTTGACCAATGCACAGGTGAAGATGATACTCACAGTACAGCAGAGGGTGTTCATTGTGTAGAAAGTTTTACTAAAACAAATTCGTGGAAAAAATGTGTCCAGTTTTTTGTTAAAGAATTTAAAGGTGTAAAAGTGCCAAAAAAGAGTGCTATGCAACGATTAGTTACGAAATAGCGTCAGACAGGATCTATTTTGAACAAGTCCGAAATCATCCCGAAACAGGGCCGCACGCCACATTTTGTGTCTTGCAATCAATTTAGCAGGTTTTGTATTAACAAAAACAAAAAGGTCCGATTCTCTTTGAAAAATAACAGCCAAAATAATCACTAGTGGGAACTTTTTTTGTACAGCTCACAGCTGTACAAACCTTCAGTTTAAAGTGCTTTCCAGCTAGCTTATCATAGCATAGTTAACGGCAAATGATTCACCAAGTGTTTGTTTGGGCTTAATATTGAGGCGATCAATAGCTTCACTTATCAAACCTGTTTTTGCATTGTTTTTTGACTTGGCAACAATTCTATCTTATTCCTATCTCCATGATGGGGCCACTTTTGTTTGCACCACCCTGTAGTTCCTATATGTTCCAAAAACATTACTTTTCTACATCTTTTTTTTATAAAACTTGACAGTATTTTCTTCAACGTTTTAGATTGCCTTTCCTCTCAGAATACTATTTTCACTTATAAATATTAAATATAATGTTTTATAGATGATACTGTATTTTAAACTAAAAAAAAGACTATAGTGTTAATAAAAAATCTAATTAAAATAAAACAATTTTTTAAAAGTTTTATTTAAAAAAAAATTCTATTCCAGATTCCTTACGCTACCTTTCACTTCACGATAACAAATTTATTCGCTATTACCAAGGTCACACAAAAAAGTAAGTAAATTTTTTTTTTAATATTTTATTTAGTAATTTAATTTTTTTTATTCTTGTAATTTGAGTTGTTTATTGTTGTTGTCGTGTCCATGCTATGTGCAAAAACTAGATGGATCCGAAGCTGTCATAGATGGTTGTTTATTTAATGGTCCTTAACAACCTGGAGTTTTATAGTGTTCGTTACTGAAATGTATTTTTAATATTTTCCCCCAGAGTTGTGTCACTCAGCATGTCACCTGTTGATGATACTTTTATGTCAAGTTCACTGGACAAGACAATCCGTATTTGGGATCTCAGATCGCCAAATTGTCACGTAAGTTGAGCTTCAATTTTTATTTTATTTATGTATTTTTGACAGTTAAAATTGTCGACGGAAACATTTTCTAATTTGATTTTTTTACAGGGGGTAATGCATTTAACTGGAAGCAGGTCTGTTGTAAACTACGATCCTGAAGGTCTCATCTTTGCAGTTGGGTTGAACTCTGAGATGGTCAAGTTGTATGATCTTAAATCATTTGACAAAGTAAGATTATTTTCTGATTTTAATTATTTAAATCAGTTATGGTCAGGGTTGGGTTTTTTTTACGGCAGAAACTCATTTTTTCCCAGCCAGTGGCAGAAACTGGTTATAACTGATAAAAACCATCAAACGCACAGGACATGTGGTGTGAATGGCCCTAATTTTAGTTAATTTAATATTGAGAAAATAAAACTGTTAAGTGGTTTATTTATATAATTATAAGAAAAACATCTAAAATCTGATGGTTCAATTGCAGGGTCCATTCAATGCCTTCAAGCTGCCCCAGGATAAAGGCTGCGATTGGACAGGTCTGAAGTTCAGCCCTGATGGCAAGACAATCCTCATCTCCACCAATGGACACAACATTCATCTCATTGATGCATTTCAAGGCACACCATTACACGAATTCACAGTAAGTGTTTAGTTTCCACGTTATGACTGAAAAAAATGGAAGATATAATCTGTATGTTCATTTGTCATCAGTTGTTGCAGGCATGTGTTCAGGCAAGTGTGATATAACATGTTCTGGTATCACACTTGCAAGTTTCAGACAAAATGTCATTTAAAAATTTGTACTAGAATACTGTAAGTGTTTTTAATTTATTGAAAAAACTTACACATTTTAATAACCTTTCAAATGTTTTTGGTATTTAATTGTTATAGTAATTGTCACTAAACGTTTTATTTTTTTAATAAAATGTTTTTTAATCATTTCATTTCTTTCAGTCGTCCTTAGTTACTAAAATATTTACTAAAAGGTAATAAAAAATGCTCTTTTTATGGGCTTTTTAAAGTACTTGCTTACTTTTTATGACTGTCATTAAATTAATGTTATACAATTTTTTTCTGCTTGGAGGTTTCATACATGACATATCTTGAGAATGCAATAGCAAAAAATAATTGTATTTTGGCAATAATCTATATACATAAAAGGCAACTTCCGTTTGTTTGTATAAGACACGAGATCTAAAGAACCACGCAACAGATCGTTACGAAATTTGGCACAAAAATTCATCTCATCTCCGGAACAAACATAGGCTAAGAATTTTTCGAATCAGACCATTCCTTCTATCGTTTTCGAACGTTTTTATTTGAATTTTCTGAAAAAACTACACCACTTTGGCTCAAATCCGATCTTTTTTTTACTTTCCTGATGCCATCGGCTGAAAAAATAAATAAAACTTTTAACGAAAACATTTAAAATTGAAAATGTTTATTTTATTCTGTTGCCATTACCTTCCGAAACTAATTTCATTATTTGAAGAATAATTGACATGTTTCAAGTGACGTAATTCCGCCAGTCTCCATTCCCGGATTTTATTGTGGGTTTATTTGATGAGATTTTTTCATTGATTTTTCTGTTGACTGCATGTATGCATATTTAAGCAATAAATGTATAGTTAAGCTATTACTGAACTATGATGGTTAATAAAGGCCATCGCACTAGAGCTGCATATTAGTGTTTTATGTATTTATTTTTTCGCCAAATACGTTGCCAAACTCTCCAAATTATTAACTAAAACTCGCCAAATGGGCAATTTCTTTTATAAATAATTTATAATCTGGTCGGTTGTTCGAAGGTCATTGTGTTAGAGCTGTATAATGGGTGTGTTTGTAGCTATATATATTTTCTTGCCAAATTATTTCCCAAAACGCGCCAAATGAGCTAAAAGGTTTTATGTATTTATGAGGGAATTGTGATGACATTTATGAGTGCATTTTATAGCGTATTTTTCATTTTGGAATTTTAAGGCAATGAAACGGGATTTTATACTTCATAACGAGCGGGAACAATAACATAAGTTTATGATCCTATAACAGGTTATATGGTACACATATTTGGAACGATTTGATAATTTTTAATCCATGCGAAGAACGGGTATAAATTTGCTAGCGTTATTGTATTTATTTTCATTAAATTATTATTGTATTTATTTTCATTCAATTATTGTACATATCTGCATTGATTTAGTACTGTGTACATATGCATTGAATTCTTAATTTTTCAGCATTTGTATTGAATTATGGTAGAAATTTGTACTGCTTATATTGTATTTATATCTATAAAGTGTCAAAAAAAAAGTTACTTAATTTATTATAGAACTCCCTTGAATTGCGTTAAAATAAATGTTTGAGACCCTTTTTTAAGATTTAGCTGTTTTTCCATTTTTAATTCTTACTGATTATTTTTTACTTAAATATGTATTCTTTTTAATTTGAGCTTCTTATCAAAGGTATTTTTGAAATTAATATTAATCATTACTATATCCAAGTTGGGTTATTAAATGGAAAATTACTGGGTAATCTTCATATCTTATGTAACTAAAATGAAAGAAAAAAATAGTTAAATTGACTGTTAAATTATTTTTCCACCTCTACCCGTGCAACGTCGGGTATAACAGCTAGTAAATATTATAAACATAATATTATCTTAAAGTTAAAGCTCATTATATATTGTTTTTTAATTTCTCCCAGAAGCTAATCAACTAAAGGAAATCATACTTTTTTTCTATAATACTTGTATCCTTTATTGATATCTCTAATTTCCTTATGCTTCTGGAGTGTTGGTGGACCATTAGGAACAACTTGACTGTGGTTCTAGGTTCTAAATTACGACTCCCGTTTCCAATAGCACTTGTGTGTAGCTTTAATGCGACGATAATTCAAACTAACCCTAACACATACAACTGGATGGGAAATAGCTACCCTACATTAAATTTTCAACTTCGCCAAAAGCCGCCAATGCCAAAATTCAATCGACCATTACGCCATCTTAACATCAGAAAAAAAACAGACATTCGTCCTCTTGTATGTTTGGAAAAGTTTTATTAAGTACAAATTCCTTATTTATGCCGAATATATTCCGGTTAACCTAAAGGATCGTGGCTGGCAATTTTACGACAAATCTGGTAACCCCGATGGGAACCTTTGGCGAAATTAGCAATTGCATTGACAATTTCTAAATGTTAATCTATTTAAATCTTAAACGCATATAATTTATTCTGAAGTTTTCTTATACTAATATTTTATTAATTAGATGCTTACTGATTTTAAATAATTATTAATATATAATATATTATAATAATGATTTTAAATAATTATTTTAAAATCAATTCTTCGTCATTTTTAACTTTAACTTTATTTTTATAAATATGGTCTGCAATTTAATGAATTTTTCTGCTGTTTTAAGTAAGCCATTTTGAAATTAGGTAGTATTTTTGGTCATTTCGAGATGGTAACCATCTCGGCAAGTGCCGGGGTTTGTTATCACTTCGACTTGGCGACATATTTGAAAATTCGCCAAATCCGGGCACGATTCTTTAGGTTAACCTATATTCCTCCATATCATCATTTCTTATCATTTGTAAACATCAATTAAATTAAATTCGGAAACATAATTAAAATCTAGTTGAGGAAATCTGATCCACCATAAAAAAATGAAAAGATTTAAAATCAACAAATAAAATAAAATACTGGTATTCAAATAACAATCCAGAAAATTAAACCCATGCGCTCTTTTTTTTCTTTTCTTAATTTTCGTTCACGCTGAACGCGCTGGAATTTCTTTATATTGAATTAAAAAGTTTAAATTCTAATCTTACAATGCTATTCCTATGGGGAAATCGGCTCACGTTTTGCACCCCTACACCCGTTTGGGTTCGAATAAAAAGTATCCTATAGCCTATTCCTGGTTCTAAGCTACCTCCCCACCAATTTTCAGCCAAATCAGTTAAGCCGTTCTTGAGTTATAAATGGTGTAACTAACAATACTTTCTTTTATATATATAGGTAAATAATACTTGTTTTATTAAATATTGGATACATTTGTTAACCTCAATCTTTATATATGTCCTCAATCTATGTATATTATCTCAAAAGTTTTATCACATTTTCAGGGTCATGTCAACAATAAAGGAATACCATTAGAGGCATCATTCAGCCCTGATTCTCAGTTTGTTTTCAGTGGTAAGAAATTCTATATATGCATAGTGAACATTTTGTGTGTATCATAATGGTGTTTATGCTCAAGATTTTTTTCTTATTTAATGTAATTTTTTTAATTCAAGTGTATCCTTAAGTTTATTGGTTTCAGTCTATTGCAAAATTCATTAACTATACTGCTTAAGCAGTATTTAAATATACTGTTTAAGCTGTATTGATTCATCAAGTTGAAATATCAGTGTGAATAATGCAAGGCCATGCATCACAGTAAATTGACTTACTATAATGTTAAATAGCCACAATCAATAGTATAGTTGACTTATTCACTAACTACCATCCCACATTTTGATTCTGGTACTTGTAGCTAATTCTACTGTTTATAATCTTACCAATTAATACTATATTCCTACAATAATATAATGCTCTTGAACACAACCAAACCAGAGTATAATTTTAACACTAATAACTGATTCTGCCTTTATAGTTATTCTAAACCTGCTTTAAGATTACATTTTTTTTAAATCAAATTTAGCTTTTGCACTCAAGTGTTGTTTATTTTTTTTATGTATGTGTAAAACTTTGTTTGTATTAACCCTATTTTTAAAGCTTACTTAAGAAAACTCTAATAATTTGTAGGCTCTACCGATGGTAAAATTCATGTGTGGAGTGCAGAAACTGGCTTAAAAACTTGTGAACTGTTTTGTGATCACACTGGCCCTGTGCAATGTGTTCAATTCAATCCAAAATATATGCTACTGGCATCGGCATGCACAAACATGGTAAGCATAAGTTCATAACTGTGTTTATTATTTTGTAGAATTTCTTTATGTTTTGAAGGTAATAATTATAATTTCTAGGAAGTAGCAGTTCCCAATGAAAAAGTTAGCATAAAACTCTTTTTTGGTAGAAACTGATGAAAATAAAGTTAACTAATAAACGTAAATTCTAATCTTTTAACTGCTTTGTGACTACATTATCAACCAAGTAAATGCAATGTAATCTAACAAACCAACTTTTTTTTAATATAAAAACTAAATGTTTAGCATCAAGTTTGGCTAAAATTATTTTAAACTGTATTTTAGCTATTGAAATTTAAGATAGAATTTTTAAAAGCTGCATTAAGTTGAAATGGCTAATTATAAGCATATCATTTAGAAATTCAATATTAAACTAAACTTATGAATTTTTTTACAGGCATTTTGGGTCCCTACTGGAGAAAATGACGTAAATTAGAAGCACACTGTTTTTACCTCATTTGTACATTTGCTTTTGAAGCTTCTTTACTTAGTTTCACTTTCAGAATGTAACATTGTCTCCATTTAGCTTGTAAAAACTACCATTCTTTCATTGCCTCATCTATCAAATTATATATAGTCCTATGCATTGCTTTTAATGCCAAACCTTCTACTCTAACATTTTATTGTAATGTTCTGTCTTTTCATATCTTGTAGATACTTTCATTGAATAAATTATTCCCAAGTTTTGTATGAAATTTGGTTTTCAATAGTTTACTTATTTCTATAGTTTACTTACATTACTCGGCATTGAGGCATGTAATGTATCATCAGTCAAATGACAAAACCACGAATGTGCAAAAACACATAGATGGAAACTGAATATTGTTAAGCCCTCAATTTTCAAATACTGCCAATCCCTAGAACTTGCACATTCCTGGTTTTGTCATTTGTCCAACAATATATCAACTAAAATACATTTTGTTAATGAACCAGTTAATTTTTTCAATCATATTGATTAATAACCTCATTCGTATTGTAATTTTGCATGGGTATTCTAAACGGTTTTAAGTAAAATTACCTGAAATATATGGTTGATTCCTAAAGGCTTGATTCTACTTACCAGTGTCCAAGATGGGCAAGTGGAAACACCTCTGTCCGCCGGTTATTATATTTAAATTTTTATTTTGGGGTCCGCGAGAAATGATATACATCAAAGGTTTGTAGTTGTCCATAAGTTGCCGGGTGATTATTTTAATTAAAAATTAGGCAAGTTACTGCTGAAAAAGTTCCAATGTTATCTTCTTCATGGTCTCATATGTAAAACTGACAATTTACTGAAACAATTGCTTTAATACATTTTATAATAAGTCTAACCTCGTTAACAGGAAATTTCGCTTAACATAAACTGAAAGCATTTCCCCGGACTAAAAAGCTTTGAGCTAATGCTAAAAAAATCACTTTAGGCGAAATCCCGCTTAACCCCAACAAAACAATTCTTGATTTGACTTTTTTTTTCCTTAATTCAAAGTTTCCAATACCAAAAGAAACAAGACATGGTTAAGGCCTCGTTCTCGGCATCAGAAGGTCCCGCGATCGATTCCTGATACCACTGACCCACCAAGTATAAGTGGAGTACGTGCTCGTTAAATCTGTGGGTCCGAAAGTCCTGTGGGCAGTCATGGCACAGTTTCCCACAAGTACAGGTCCCTGGAGACTCCCTCCCCTTCAGAGACATGTCTAAATTGTGGAGGTGGCGATAGATGGCAGCATCTGTCAGCACGATGCCAAGGCGGATTCCTGCCGTGTAGTCTCTACACGGGCATCTCTCCTCAGGAACCGCACCCATTTGCCTTAATCCTTGCCCGCTCTGCGGGAAGAGCTTGGGTTTCCCAAGTGGCATTAGTAACAACAACAAAACATGAAAAAAAAACGGAATTGAACATTCTAAAATTAAATTGTCTTTTACTTCTGGTTCTGGAAAATCACGAGATCTTTCATGATTCGTCAATTTTAATCCAATGAATGATTCGGCATGTGTAGGATGAGATCCATTACGTCATGAAAATCAAAGGTGTTTTTCTCTACAGAGGTTAAAGGTAAAGAAAATATGAAATTAGAATTGGTTCGCATTTAAACTTATTGATTTTCTTTCAAAATGAATCGAAAGCAGTCTATTTCTTTAGAAACAAAAATATAAAAAAAATTTAATGATATTGATGATAAATGTTTTTTTTAAAAAAAGCAAAAAGTGCGTCTAAATATGGTGTAGCTAAAGCACCATTTCAACGATTTTAAAAAATTGGGATAAAATTGAAGCGACCTATGCATTAAACCAATTTGAACCTGGAAGAAAAAGAATATTCCTAATTTTTCTGTAGTGTGTACTACTCCAGATGAATTACTATATTAATTGAATTACTAATTATATATATTTGTATTATTAGTGTATTACATTATAAAATAATATTTTTTGGGTTAATTTTTTTTAAACTACTTACTGGTTCAATATTAAAAAAAATCCTGACGGTTAACATAAATCCGGTTTACACGAAATGTTTCGGTGCTCCCTTCGAGTTTGTTTCAACAGGGTTCGACTGTACTTTTCTGTATTTATTAAATATATTTTATAGTACGTAAGTTTATTTGATGTTTTATTTTTGATTATCCAATATTTTAACTTATTTACTTAAAAAATTATCTCAGTGTTCATAGAAACGTCTCAAAAATAAATAAAAAAAATTTAAGTGCATGCTTACACCTTCCACAACCTACCATAAACAAACTTATTAAGTGTAACACATAACACCTGACTAGTCTATCATTTTGGATTTAAAAAAAAGTTCATTGAATAAATAAAAATATTTTTGAAAATAAACTATACAATCAATAGGCATGTTTCATGTTTTGGGTGGCAAGAAAAATGAGTAATGAAATTAAATTCTTCTCAACTTTGATTGGTGCTCTGTGCATAAATAGCATTGATTCCCCAATCGACGAGGAGAAATAATTTATTTTCATCTTGCATTCTCACCCACCATTAGAAACACATTTCAATAAAATATTTAAGTTTTTCTACCATAGTTTGCTTAAAAACCTTTTAGTAAAAAATAATAGAAAATTGTGTAGATCTCATTACATAATATCTCAGTTTACGTTAGGCTTATAAAATTCCAAATGAACAATTAACATCAAATACCTCAAATTGAAAAAAAAGGAAATTCCTCAACATATGACAACGCCTGCCACTGAACATTTTGGGAAACTTTTGCAAAAAAAAAAACTAAACTAAAATCTTAAAATCCTAGTAGACTCCGAGTTCATATCTTCTACATCACTAGGATGCAAAGAGTAAAAAAACAACAATAAATTGACTTGTGATTTAAATGTTATTAATCTAAAGTTTAAAAACTACTAGTATGACGTTAATATCCCCAACTGCCTTGCAAAGGAATCCCCATTTGTTACTATTGACTCATGGACAGTAAAAAAAATAGTGTTTCAAAGAGCTTATATATAGGGCCGGTGGAAACATTGCTGTTTGTGCCCGTCTATCTTAAAATTGAAATTGTTACTTAATGATAATTCAAGAAACTGAAAAATTTTAATAAACATTTAATGATTATCTCAACATTTTTAGCTAGGGTTTTGTCAATGGAAAGATATTCGCCAAAGCATAGCAACTCTAAATGTTTTTTTTGTTTTTTTAGCTTTATTGTCCTGAAAAATGTGGATCCACCTCTATCCGGATAGACAAGGACAGCTATTAAAAATTTAGATGACGGATTCAAGCAAGTGGAATTGAGCCTTAATATAATTTACCGGTTCACATGAAACCAAAAAAAAATAATAATAATTTATAACACACAACATTTATTGCACATATACACACTTTCATACCAATAATTGTAAGCAAATAACAATTTTTAAGAAAAAATATGTATACATGTCATAGGAATAAATGAACACTAAAAGTACTTTCTTTGAAAATTATTGCATCTTCTTTGACTACAATATAGTTTGACAATATTTACTTCTACATTTAATTATATATTTCCTTTTTTTTGTATGTTTATATCTCCATAATTAAGTTACATAATGATTGAAAAACTCAATTTTTAAATTTTTGATTAGGTAACAAAACTTTTCAGCTGGCTCTGGTTTCAAATGCAGATATTGCTGAACACTACAGAGATTTAACATAAGTAAGGCTTGTCCATCAATTTCCTGCAACAACAAAAAATATTTATAATAAAAACAACCACTGTAAGGTTATTCAGAATTTAACAAGTTGAGCTTAAAGTTAAAAGAACCTGAATAAGTTACTACGGCGGCCATTATGAAAAATCAATGCAAAAAATCTGATTATTGTATTTTAATATATAATGAATAAACATACAACATTTTAAAACAATTAACTTATTCCTTCCCTTTAAAATAAGACTCTGAAACACGGTCAACATTCAGGCGATTACATGTATGCCCCCCTTAAGTTTTTGTTCGAAGTGTCGCAATTTGTAGATCGATGTAGTGTGATTTTAGGACTGCTGAATGTGTGTGATTATATGATCGCAGCAATGGTTCGAAAAATTTAGGATCAGGGAAGATTTGTGATATTAAGATAATTATTTTTGACGAGATCCTTGGAAACCACAATATTAAAAAGTTAGTATTGAAGATTTCCTGAAAAACTGTAGTTGCGATAACTGCGACTAAATTTATTTTGCTGTTGCCAAATAAAAAAAACTGGTCGCATTTTGCGACTATAAATTTCGAACTCTGACTAAAACTAAAGTGAAGGCAATGTTGCTATTAAATAACACATTCCCTGTGTTAGCTGATCTAAATCTCAGTTTTATCAACTTTTTAAAATTTCACCATAACTTTACAGGCAAAGCTTGAGGTGGTAATTATAAATAAACCAATATTTTAACATTAAATAGTAACAAAAACTGAGGAAACATTTTAAACTTTTTGTTCGACTTATAATTATAAAAAACACAATGAAAATATGTACCTGTTCCTTTAAAAGAGGAGCCAAGGGGGCATAGTCAGTCTTTTGTAAATACTGTACTACATCTTCGACTGACCACTCAAGGGGATTACTTTGCAGAAGTGTAGGTTTAGGAATACTTGGAAGCTACAACCATTAACAAAGATAAATTTACGGATTACTCAGATATATCAGAACATCACACAGTTATAATTCATAAGTATTTAAATTGGAAAAACTTCTCACTGAAGGCATAATCAGTGACTTGTAACAAAATATTTTTAAATGATAATTTTTATAATAAACTAACTAATCTAAACACATTTAATAAACCACAAGATCAAATAATAATGAATAATAAAATAATTTTTTTTAATTAAATAAGTAAATATATATATATTATATATATATATATATATATATATATATATATATATATATATAATATATATATATATATATATATATATATATATATATATATAATATATATATATATATATATATTATAATTTTATATAATAATATAAAATATAACTTTTGTAGCTATTTTAATATTTAAATGACTTCTACAATATCGAATGCTCAAATGAAGTTTGGAATGAGCGTTATCTACATTTAAACTCATCTATAGTCTTTCTATTTATTATGCGAGCCTCGAAAAGACTTTCTTCCCCCATCCCTTCGCTTGGTTTTCTAGGAAACGGGGGGAGCATCGCTTTTCTAAACCTAACGCGTTTGAGGTTCTGTTGTGAGGTTAACAATCCGAACAGTTCAAACCCAAGTAGGGTGGGGGAAAAACACGCTCACGCCGTTTCGAAGAAAACCACATGGGGGATGGCGGAGGAAAATGCTTTTGAAGCTCGCATGCTAGATAAACCTACTATAACTTGTCTGTGATATTTATGGTTGGGCTGTGAGAGCATTTATATTTTCTAATATCTTCTACATTTAGGTTATAAGCGTAACATGTAAGCTATAAAAAAAAAGACACACAGTCTACCTAAATTTAACATTACCTCTGAACTTGACATATTATCCTCCTCAACAGGCGACGGTGATCGCGTCCCACAGACATCAATAATCTCATCCTCTTTCTCCTTCTTGCGAGCAGCGTTAAGATTCTTTTTAGTACTACCCACGGGCCGTCCCACTTTGCGAGGGGGAAACAGAGGTGGCCGAATGGGTCTCGTTCTGGGTCTACCGCGACGAGCGTGGAAAGGCGAGACATGATGCCACAACCCAAAATTCGGAAGCTTGGCACCTCGAGTGACAATACTGGAGCTAGGAGTGTGTTTCAGTTTCTTTTTTCCGACTAGTGGAATTTTATTGGGTCGTTGCTCGATGGGTTTGACTCTCTCGTCCGTCTCACTGGAGTCTCGGGACTGGGCTTTTTGGTCGAGTTCTTCCAGCTTCATACTCAGCAGGTGTTTCCAGTGTTGTTTTTTCTTTTTCCTACCAGGTCCTCCTCTTTTGACTATGGTTTCTCCGTTGTTTTCTGATGGGCCACTGGATGAATTGGAAGGCGGGCGACCCACTTTGTTCTTTTTCTTAACAAAGTTATAACCTATAAAAAATTATTTTAAAATTAAATTAGGTTTACAGATTTGGGGGTAAACAAAGATATTGTGTTTCAAAAGCTTGTTGTTGATGTGTAATGTAAAAAAAAGTTTTTGAAATAAACCTTGTATCTTAACACTTGTATACTACTCCAAAACCAATAAGTTGTATAAGATATTTGTGATAGAAAATCCTTTGAAATAAGAATAACTTATTGTATATAAGAAATATTTAAATGAAAGTAAAGTAAGAAGAGAATTAAGATAGATTAAATTTAGCAACTATTAGAATTAAATATGATTAAATGAAATTTAACCACCTACCAAACTTGGTTTTTGTCTGTGTATGGCAATCATTAGGACAGGTTTCTCCAACATGTTTGGGACCAAATAGATATGGGCAACATTCCAATTTTAAGCAGATATTTTTACAGAATTCTTCGACTTGCTCACTATTCCTTATTACATCAATAGTTGCACGGAATATCTTTCCTTTATATCTATTGGAAAATAAAAAATAGGATATTTTAAGGCTCTGTAAAATGTTACAGAATAAAATGATGATTATTATAAGGTTTAATCACATGGAGATATATATTGATATGAATCTTAATGGGTACTACAGTAAAACTGCAGTTGAAGTTTATAGCTAATTATTATTTTTCAATTTAATTGATTGCTTCAATTGGTCTTATAAAATAATATACATAGCATTCAAAATAATTTTACTTTCACCAATGTGACACTGCCACTTATTGGTTATCAATTGCAACGTAAATCATATTAACACCTTGAGGTTCAAATTTATTTGACAAAGTTCATACAAATAAACAAATACTTGAATTGTTTAATATTTTAATAGTTTTTCTTATTGTACCGCCATTAAGCTTCATAGGTAATCTGAGAAGATAATGAACATAATTAGTTAGAGTTTACAGCTCAAAGAATTGGGAGTTTCTCTTGAGTGACATTTGAGTTTAGACATTTATATAATTTAATTTGTAAAGTAAATGTTTTTAAAGAAAGTATAATCTATAATTCTTTTGATAGATTCCCATACCATTTTTTATACAATGAGAAAAATAAATTTGTTATACAAGAAAATACATATTTAAGAATTCCAATTTGGCATTGGTTATGAAATAAAAATTTGATATTTAAAATTAACTGCATTAAAAACACAAGTTTACAAACATTTTAAAAAATGGTAAAAGCTTACTTGGCTTTTATAAGTTGTTGCTCCATGCCTACATTAGATTTACCATTGCCTTGAAGGATTTGTAGGACTCTGCTAGACTTATAGGCAATATTGACAACTCTGTAGATCACATCCTTAATCACTAATTGAAGTGGGCCCGGACCAATAGCTTGTGGTAATTCTGCTAGTTTACTTTTACTGAGTAATGGACCAGTAAAACAACGATGGTTGAAATAGATTTTAGGGCACCAAGATTTACTATGTAGATGGCCTGAAAAAATTTATATAGGACCTGATTATCCATGCTTTAAACAAAGTCAATAGTTTTCTTAAAACAGAATAGCTATTGATAAGTATGCCATCACTATTAATAACAAAAATGTGTAATTTTAAGTTCACATTAATGAACTGATAATTACACTATTTTTACATTGATAAACCTGTGTGTGGCCAATAAAAAAAATAATAATTAAAATTTAATGACAGTGAATTTTAAGATAATTTTTAATGAAATTTTATGCAGTTGATTAACTAAGTTTTTAAGCAGTGGCTCTTTCACTAGCCAGACCAGGGGTCAAAACAAATAAGAGGGTTGCTTTAGTTTTGCTGCGAAATGTAAAGTATTCTCAAACAAGCATAAGTTGGGGATGCATGGTTCGTTATTCTGTTTGATTGTTAATTCGAAAATATTTATGACATTGCGATATTGTACTTATATACTTATGATATTGTACTTATAAAATATGAAAATATTAAATGAATTTTAAAAATAACTAGTCTTTAAAGAAATTTAAATTGTACCTATAATCGTTTAAATAAACATTGCATGCTATTCTTTTAAAGAGAACTTTTTTAGACAAATATTGAAAATGTGAATATTTTGTGCGCGATTAAGAACCATTTAATTTGAAAAATACAATGGGGTACTTAAAAAAGAAAGACGGAGGAATCAAAGGTAAAAATTAATCATATTTTTAAATCCATAAATCATTTATTTTTTCTCGCAAGAACGTTAATATTTCCAAATTAAGAAAAACACATGCATTAGCGAACCAGCAATAGATTGCCAATACCTGCAACCTGGCAAAACTATAAAAATAACTTTCGCTATTGGAGAAAGTAGTCTAGGATGGGCTCTAGGCAGCAGAATAGTCACACTGAAAATTTTATCATTTTCTAACTTATAACAAGAACTGCTAGATATTAGATTAATATATTTTTTTGCATGACATGCATTTAATTAAGAAAAATTAAGGGGTTTACTACCTATGGTTTTTAATTTAAGCTTTTTTAATTATAATGCAAGTGAGTTAAACATACTAACAGGTTTTTAAATATTTAATAATTTTCATTGAAAAAATACCTGTTGGTGATGACGTAGATGCTTCTTGACTAGACCTATAAAAATTAGAGATTTATATATCCATCATTAATTAAGTATAATTAAAATTAATTCTAAAATGAACTTATGTATAAAAGCAAATTTGTTCAATAGTATACAATAATAAAATAGTTGCATTGTTCTTGAAGGAAAAATGTCTACAAAGCTCATTTTCCATTTGTTTTTACTACATCAAAAGTAAAAATGTACATATTCCTAGGCAATTGCGGTTACACATTTACATTTTTAAAAATATAGATATTGTGAATAATTTAAAGTATAAACCATTAATAGTTCATAAAATTTTATTTCTCAAATTGAAAAAATTAAAATTGATTTCGAATTTTTGTTGAGACAAAAATAAATGACGATTTCAAGATTTTGTTTCAATACTCAGATGGTTAAAATACAGTCATTGACACATTATGGTCTGTGTCCTTTCTAAAAACATGCAAAAACCTAAAGAAGCTTTTGAAATCTAGAATACATAAAAAAAATTAATTACCAAGACTTACTTTTGAGCAACATTTTTAACTTCTTTTTCTACAATTTCCATTTTTTCTTCTGCCTCAGAAAGTTTCGGGGTTTGGAGTGGATAGCTGTTGCTAGCACACCATCCAACAGGAAACATGTTAAAAGACTTCATACTTCTAATGAAAGTATTTTGGTCTGATTCCTCATTGTCAAAATGTAACCAGATTAAAGGATCAACAACTTTAACAACTGTAGCTGCTTTGATCTGAAAACAATTTATACTGTAAGATAATATAAAAGCTTATTTTATTAAAATTTATATTTTATAACTGATTTGTAACTACAATGTTTATAAAGGTATTTCAAAAACTTTTGTGAAAGTTTAACAAGAGTAAACAAATGGAGATGGTTTTTATGTTCATCAAAATTATTTCCCATATGCTAAAGTAAAAGTGAAGTTGTTGAAAAATGGACTTGCCAGGTATACACTTCATGCCAATAATAATTAAACAGTAGAAATATATAAATGTGATTGAATTTGGTTTTAAAAAATTATACAGTAGACACCCTCTAAACATCAGCTTAAATGGGACTGAGGGCAAGCCAATTAAGCGAAAATCCACTAAAACCGGAGAAGTGAAATTAAGGTTTGGATACACATTTGATTGCACATTTATATACCAATGATATTTGCCAAATAAATTAATACACAATTAAATTAATGTGTCATTTTATTCAACGAATTTATGCATTACAAGTTACATGCCATTTGAAAATCCATATATATATATTTTTTTTGTTGAAGTCCAGAAAATCGGAAACTTGCCACATACTTTCACCACATTTTTTAGAAATCAGAATCATATGAATGGGGAATTGATAACCAAACAAGTCATTTTTGTATAATTCTTACATTTTAAGGATAAAAAAATTAGGCTGGTTAAAGCAGATACAATTAAACAGTTCGGTTAAGAGAGAGCCTACTGTATTATGTTGACTATAAATAAAATTTGCAAAAACTTAAGTTAGACTTACATCCCCAAGAGAAAATGGATCAGCAGCTTCAAGTTTGTTACTAACTTGAAATTCTGCATTTGTTAAGTGCTGGGAAAAAAATATTAAACTTTTAGTTAATTAAAAAACATTTAATTGAACATTTTAATTTAACTAATACCAACTTAAATATAAATAAAAGTATAAAAATAGGTAAAATTAAATGCATGATTTTTTTTTAATACAGACCTCAGAAAAAAATTCCTTTGGTGCAGCTTTTGCATTGTTACTTTTTAAATAGTCATTCCACAAAAACTTTGATTCATAGCCTTTAACAAAAAAACAATGATAATTAGCTCTTTTATTAAAGCTTATGCATAATTTTAAATAAAATGACTTTCATTAATAGTAAGCTAGAAGTTTAATCATAATAAAAATGTTTTAGAAAAAATGAAGTAACTCAAAGATTTTACAAATAAGTTTTGGTAAGTAATAATTAAAAGGAAAGGAGCATTTTAATAGTTATATTACGTCACGACTTTCGATGTTTAATATTAGTTAATTGCAGTAAAATATGCACACACAAAAATCCACAGGTCCCTACATTGATATTTTTAAATTACTAGAATTTTGTATCTAGGCAGAAAAAAATAGCAAGCACAACTAGAATATCAACAAAACACATTTTTATTAAAAGTTAGTATATTTTTACTATAACCATTAATATTATTTACCTTTTGGTGTTTTCAAATCTAATCCATTTGTTTCAGCCCAATTAATAGGAAAAATATAAGGGTAATTCGAATGACAGCAGGCAGTACTAGATGGGCCATCTTCTTGAAACGAGTCCATAGTAATTAAAAAGTGAAAATCATCTAAAATTTGAGTAACTGTTGCAGGGCATATATCAGTGAAATTAAGTGTGTTGACAGCTTCAAGTTTCATTCCTATTTCAAACTTGTGTTTCTTAAGAGGAACCCTGGGCTGCATTAAATATAATTAATGTAAATCACATAAAACAAGTTTTTTAATTAAAATATAGATAACCCATATTGGATATATTTTCAATCAATATTTGTGTTTAAAAATTATTCAATCAATGCACAACTTTAAAACTATATCTGTCAATAAGCTTTTTAGTTTAGTCACTAATTTAAAAGAGAAGATTGCTTTTAACTTTCAATTTGAAAATAGGGGGAACAAGTTTTAATATCCTATTAAAACATTAAAATTGTTGTATGTTTTATTGATTCAACCATTAATCAATTTTAGGCTAGATCTATGCATGTTTAATAGTTGGATGGACTGGAAAATTAGATTAAGCGTTAATCGTCACTTATAACATAACTAGCTTCATATACTACTGTATAGCATACTTCTGCTGATAGAATTTTGTAAAAAGAAGTCATTTTTGTTGTTAATTTAATTTGTTTACTTTTTTGGCTACATACTTGACATATTTTTGTAATAAATTCTAAACAATTTAATGCTTAAAACTATAATATTAAAAATAATTTTTGATAATGTAATGTTTACCTCTAAAATACGAGCTGGAAATGGGTTTTCTTTGGCTTCTTTTAGTGATTTCTTCAATATGTTCTTCCACTCTTCATCGGAAAGGTGAGCTTTTAGTTCTAAAATATAAAAAGTTTAAAACTAATTTATATGCCACATACTTGACTAGTTTTTTTCATCCTGTAGAATTAAAATAATGCATGCAAGACTCAAATTCTGTCAATCCTGGTTAGTATGCGAGTCAGGTAGCTGATTATGGGTAATCCAGACAATCATCAAACTATATTCTGATCATGGAGACTAATAACTAGTAATTAGCACATAAAACCAAGGTTGCAAGCAACCGAGATGGGACTCATAGTCCTGGACAGATATTAACATTTTTTATAATAGAGAGTAAATTAGCTAACCGTCTGGTGGACAATACTGCAAATTGTTTTCTTGGCCATATTCAGCAAGGTGCAATCGGTCATCTAAATAAAACAGCCAAATCTCTCGTTGAGAATCTTCTTTGCTTCCATCATACTTCAATAACAGGCGTCCCCCAACGTTTTTCATTACCTATAACCATGGATTAACAAATAAGTACAGATGTTAATTTATGACTTGCATCCCATAAATACTCTGGATAAGTTACCTCATACTCAAATTGCAGAACTAATATATTTTCTAGTAAATTACAAGCTAAAAATTCCAAATATCAACTTCAAATTCAAACTTCATAAAAATGCTTAATTTTACAGGAATTGTGCATTTGAAATCTGACCACAAGTCTCTAAAAACAACATTCGATGTCCAGTGTTATAATTTTGGTGATTTTCCTAGGATAGCCCTATATTTTGAATAAACTTTATTAAGATTAACATACTGCAATCTCAGATTATTTTTTTTCCTTCATCCAGACCATAATACAAGATTCAATATAAAAAAAATAAATGTTCAAACACAAAGGAATTTTTCTGGTTGTCTTAAACACAACCAGTAGCAGCACCTTTGAGCCCAGTTTAGTTAAATCTGTTTTCTCATTAAATAATAAGAAAAAAAAAATATTATAAGACTGCACAGGAAATTATGTTTGCACTAAAGTATAAATAATAATTGGATGTGTGAATAAAAGATTATAAAAGATTTATACATACTGTAGCTATCCAAATTCTTTGACTAGTATAACTTTCTTCGATTTCCAATTTCATTCCACACTTAATTTTATCTATTGGTAGCACACCAGATTTAAGCTAGAATTAAATAAATATAAAATATAATTATAACTAGCTTTATAAACCCGGCGTTGCACGGGTGTACCCTTAATAACCCTAATTAGTAGTTTTTTTATGTAAACTTTTATTTTATACCATTTGATCTCTCCACTGGTCCACTCCATCAGGAAATTATAATTTCCTCCCATTCTGATATGAGGGGTTCATTTTATCCAGGCCCTTCCAGGAGTTCGAGGGCTTTCCCATAGGCCCCTGTTCAAATTGCCAGAACAGCTACATGATATAATGGCCTGTTTCTATTTCACGATTAGCGCAAAACGAAACTGCCCAAATGTGGTAAACATTCCACTTCATATTTCGTACAACTCGATAGGGTTGGGGGACCCAGTCGGTAAAGACTTTAGTCTTGCATGCGGTAGGTCCCAGGTACAGGCCCGGGCATCGCCAAAATAAGTGCCGACCTATAAACGGCTCGTGCAGCCAAAAAATGTCCGACGAATAATACCCGTGTAGAGGAAGGGCACTTTAAATATCCTCCAAATTCCCAACGCTGCAGAAGATATCGCCCTTAAAAGTTGCATGGGGTACCTACTCACGTGTCCCGCTCGTAACTTGACTGTGGTTCTAAATTACGACCCCCGTTTCCAATAGCACTCATGTGTAGCTTTAATGCGACGATAATTCAAACTAACCCTAACCCATACAACTGGATGGGAAATAGCTACCATACGTTAAATTTTAAACTTCGCCAAAAGCCACCAATGCCAAAATTCAATCGACCATTACGCCATCTTAACATCAGAAAACAAAACACATTCATCCCCTTGTATGGCTGGAAAAGTTTTATAAAGTACAAATTCCTTATTTATGCCGAATATATATTCCGGTTAACTTAAAGAATCGTGGCCGGCAATTTTAAGCCAAATATGGTTAACTGATTTGGCACCTTTAGCAAATATAGTAATTCCGATTGACAACCTTTGGAAATTAAATTGATTGACAATCTAAACGTTAATCTATTTAAGTTCTTAACTAATAAATTTTTTTGAAGTTTGATGCTTACATTTTTATTTATTAGATGCTTATTTTTAAAAATTATTACTTTTTTTTTCATTCTTCGTCATTTTAAAGTTTCACTTTTTTTTATAAATCTGGTCTGCAATTTAATGAATTTTTCCGCTGTTTTAAGTCGGCCATTTTGAAATTAGGTAGTATTTTTGGTCATTTCGAGAAGACAACCATCTCGGCAAGTGCCGGGGTTTGATATCATTTCGACTTAGCGACATTTTTGAAAAATTGCCAAATCCGGCAACGATTCTTTAGTTTAACCTATATTCCTCCATGTCTTCATTTCTTACCATTTGTAAACATCAATTAAATTAAATTCGGAATCATAATTAAAATCTAGTTGAGGAAATCTGATTCACCATAAAAAAATCAAAAGATTTAAAATCAACAAATAAAATAAAATACTGATATTCAAATAACAATCCAGAAATTTACACCCACGTGCTCTTTTTTTTTCTTTTCTTAATTTTTGTTCACGCTGAAATGTCTTTAAATTGAATTAAAAAGTATAAATTCTAATCTTACAATGCTATTCCTATGGGGAAATCAGCTCACGTTTTGCACTCCTACACCCGTTTGGGTTCGAATAAAAAGTATCCTATAGCCTATTCCTGGTCCTAAGCTACCTCTCCACCAATTTTCAGCCAAATCAGTTCAGCCGTTCTTGAGTTATAAATGGTCTAACTAACACGACTTTCTTTTATATATAGATGTAAACAATAAAATACTGCTAGAATTGAAATTTAATATAATGCATTGGTGAATATTTTGTTAAGATTCAATTATTTTTTTTTATCAAGATAAGCATTCAGCACACAGGCTAACATGTTTTTGATAACCTGGCCTTAGCACTTAACTTCTAGTTCCAGTAACATAACTTGTACTAGGCAAAAAAGGTTTTGCAAAAAAGTTAATGTTTGTTTCTGTACAATTATCATGACCCATCTGTCTCAGAGGCAAACTTATATTTTTTTAAAAGTTTTGTCGATAACAGACAGATTTAACAAATTAGGTTTCTTTCTAACCAACTATAATTTAGGGTCACTCAAACAAATCGAGAAAATTGTTGGACATTTAACCATTTAATACAAATAATCATAATTGTTAACTAACCAGATACTTACATCATTGTACAGGCATGTCGAAATTATTTGAGCATTTCTTAATTCTTTCGATATTAAAGAATCCAGGTCTGGGTGTTTTTCTAAGACTTCTACAAATAAGAAATAACTCTATAAGTTCAGCGTTTTTACATATTGTGTAATCTAAAAAATCATGATAAAAAAAGTTTGAAAAAGCCATAAAAAGATTTCGATAAAGGAAAATGTGTTATTAAATGGAACAAATAAAAATATACAGTTATATACTTTTTTAAAACGCATATTTACTTTTGGGAGGGATGAGTTTCTTTTTGTTCGATGAACACCAGCCAATTTCATGGAATTCATTTTCCTTCACATTCAGCCAGCTATCTCCAGAACTATCATTATATCCAGCCGTGCGTATTAAAAGAAGATCTCCACATATCATTCTTACTGAAGCAAGCCAGTAAGTTGAGTTATCATCAGGATTAGGGATTTCTAGCTTCATGCCAATTTTCAACCCACTGTCCAAACTATGTTCCACCTAAAAGAAATGAATCAATAAGAATTACTGTAGCAATCATTTAATGATAACCACTTAATCAACTGTTTGTAAAATTTTAGAACTTTTATGGCAAATCTATTATGAAAAATTTCAAGTCTTTAAATTAAAACATACCTATATGATTTCACATAAATTCATTAAAGCTGAATGCACACTGACTGCAATATTTTGTTGATGCAAGCAGGGTTCGAAATTCACAGTCGCTAGTGGCAAAATGCGATCAGATTTGACGATTTTGTGACAATAAAATAAATTTAGTCACAGTTATCGCAACTATAGTTTTTCAAAGAAATTGCTAATTTTTTTTATATATTGGTTTCCAACAATCTTGCTGAAAATAATTATCTTAAAATCAGTAATATTTAACAATCCTAAATTTTTCAAACCATTGCTGTGATCATATAATCGAAAAAAATTCGGCAGTCCTAAAATCGCACTACTTTGATCTACAAATTGCAAAACTTCGACGAACTTTGTAAAATAACCAAATTTTAAACTCGTCCAGTTGGGAACTGTAGACTCAAAAAATGAGGGAGAAATGTTGTCCAATTTTTTGTATTCATAGTTTAAAATGCTCCTAGGTAATTGCATTTGCTCCTAGTTTTTTAAGTTAGTCGCACAGATTGCTCCTAAATTTCTTTATAAAATTTCGAACACTGGATGCAAGACAAAATGTTGCATCCTGTTGCACTTAGTATGACCATGCATAAAACAATTAGGACCAGTAACGTTTTTTCTTGTAGCCGCCCACAAGTCCTTACAACAAATCAAAAACTTTTAAGTTTTAAACTCATATAATTTTAAGAAGTGATTAGGATAATACATATGTCACAATGACAATGGACAATTACAGCGTTTTCCACAAATTTTTTTATTCGATTAATCACATTAAAAAACCTCTAAAACTCGAGTATTTCTGGTTTTTAAGATTTATTTTTAAATTCATTTTTAAAGTTAGTGATACGTCACTTCTGTTAGACCACCTCTGGCATAACAAATGACGTCATGTTTGGCTTTTTTGTTCTTGGCTTATTTCATATTGCGTTTCACTGTATCGATTTTGAAACTGTGAAACATGATTTCATCTTTATCAAACTCTTAAAAGAGTTATGCTATTTTACAGAAACCTGTCATGTTTATTCCAGTTAATTTCTTCAAACGTTCAACGATTTAACTCGACTCTTCCGATCAGATCACAGGGTGGTAACAAAATCCTGGAAAAAAAGTTCCCTGATATTTCCATGATTTCCCTGATACTTTCAGAAAAAATTCCCTGATTTTACAATTACTTTTTAGTTAAGTTTAGTTTGAATTATTGTCATACTAGAGCTACACAAGAGCTATTGGCAACGGACGTCGTAATTTAGAACCACAGTCAAGTGACGAGCTGTCACCTGAGTAGGCACCCAACGCAACCGTTAAGGGCGACATCATACACAGCGTTGAGACTTTGGAGCATATTTGACGTTTGATAATAATTGACAGTTTTTTACTTCTGCGTGATAGGTAGATAGTCGAGTTTACTTTTGTAGCTCCGGTTCAGGCCAATTGGACCAACCAGAATACTTTCTTTTGATCAAGAAGTGTCCGCAAGTATAGTGATCGCAAGAACAACCTAAACCTGCTGTTTAAATAATCCGAAATGGAAAAAAATTCCCTGATATTTTGCTAAATTTGAAAAATTCCCTGATATTTCCAGAATTAAAAAGTTCCCTGAGAATTCCCTGATTTCCAAGTTCTGTTACCACCCTGGATCAAACAGTCAATAGTTCTGCAATAGCTCATACACGCTCTAGTGTGTGTATTTTCACCAACAACCAAACTTGGAACAAGCTGTTTAAATTCCTTGATAGGAACTGGTCAAAAATAATATTTTGTTCTTCTTTTAATGAGGTTTTGCAGAAATTGTAGGGTTTACAATAGTGTATTAAAACATTACAAACATAGATCAAAACAATGCCAAAAACATATCATTTGACGTCAGTGCTATTTTCAGTGACGTACATTTTTGGCAAGTTTCAAATGTATTCTTTGCTGAAATTAAACATATTTGTGAATATTTAAACTTATATTCGGAATCAGCAGCTTCTAATCTACCAGAAAAACATATATATTCTGAATTTCGTGTTTCATGCAACTTGTCCATTGAATGTGCTGCCCACTGGTCTTTTACTGCTAAGCAATTGCAATAGAACTAATATACTTGGCAGTCTTAAAATTTTAAAATGACTAAATGTTGCCTTGTAATTAATTATACATGTTTCAGGCATCTTGTCAGTGATTGTAAATTGTGTTAATTACTTTTGCACTAGATATAGATCAGATGACAAAGTATTTATAAGATGTCAAAACGTAATCCTTTTGTATCCTCTTTTGAAATAAAAATTAAATTCTTGTACTATTCTTGACTTTACATTACTTTGCACAGGCGTCTGTGGCCATTGTAACAAAACATGCTATTTTAAAAAGTTATAAATCATAGTTACATGGGTGAATGCAGTAGCATCTACCCCTTGTGTTTCAGTAGCTTCAAGGTACTCTGGCCAAAACTCTCCTTCTCCCATTGTTATGTAAGTCACTAGAAAACAATTTATTAATTTCAATAATAAATATTTTTTTATCTGTGGCGTAAAAAAAATAAGAATAAGAATTTAAATACGTAACTAAACATGAACACAGTTTTTAAAACTATCTGTTAGAAGAACACTAAAGTTTTTTTCAAATTAGTGTATGAATAAATAATATTGATATACAACAAAAAGTGGAAGTAAATAAATACTTTGAGTATCCATAGAATTAGAAATCTATTTAAATTAGTAGATTATTCTATCTGTACAAGTGGTTAGTTACTCTCATACTTAACTTATCTGAAATCAAAGGTGAAGTCAAAAATATAGCTTAAAGAGCTCTTAGTGTTGTTATTTTTCGAAAGACTAGAACTTGCATTATATTCTTAAGGGGAATTTACAAAAAAAACATATATTTGGCACACTGTTCACTTTTCATTAAATCGCATTTTATAATATATTAAATATATATAAAAAAAATTATATTAAGCATATGTGCAGACACATTGTCTACAGTTTAACACAACTGTATCTATATAAATTTTTTTAAAAAAATCTTAATAAAACTTTTTTGAAAACATTTTCAAAAATGTCAGTGATATTTTAACATGAAATATTAATATAGCATGTAATTATCCAGAAATGATTTATATTAAAAAAATTAAATTATTTTTAAAGAAAAAAATTAATATTTTTTTATAAATTATCATATTCAGAGACAAATGAAAACTCAAACAAAAAGTTTTCAAACAGTATAGTTAAAATAAATGTACACATATAAATACAATTTGCATTCAAAAAAATTAATTAGAAAGTTAAATTTTAGGGGGTTTTGATTAACAAAAAAAATTGTAAACAACTTGATTTGAACTTATACCATACACATCATATCTTTGTTAAATATATATCATTTTTAACTAAAGATAAAATTTTCGCAAAACCAAAAGTTACTAATCAAAACTAACATGAAAACTTTTAGGTTAAGTTCATTTACAAAACACGATATAAAATATAACATAACTAGTTCAACAGCAATATATATTAACAATGAATTAAACCAGCATGCAATATTACTTTTTTCAACTAAAGTTTTTTCTAAGTTCATATAAAAACATTTTTAAAACAATAAATAAAAAAATGAAAACGGGGAAAACAAAAGCATTAGCTCATTAGCATATTCGATAAGTTTTTGTTGCCAATTTTCATAGAAAATAAGTTACATTGTTTTCCACTCTTAATTTAAATGCAAGTTTTGTATCGGACATGATGGTAGAAAATATTTTAATATTTCAAAAGCTTGTCATTATTGAATGTCGGAAATAAAATACGTTTTTTATATATTTTTCTGTTTACGCCATAGCTTCCTGCTATGCCATTGATGCTTACTCGTATTTTTTTTTTAATCAGTAAAAACATCTAAACTTAAATAAACTGTTCTCAGCTGTCTTGTTCTTGTATAATTTTGACATTTTGATTTATTGTCATTTTTCTTATTTATAAAATACTTTTTTAATTACTGGGTACAAGATTGGATTGCAAACGTTTATGACAACAAGTTTAAATTGATTTTTTTTGTTTTATTTTGTTCAACTAAATGAAATAATCTAATTATTCCTATGAGTTGTCAATACAAATGAATGATAGTAAAACAATTTTGTCTGATCTAGTTATCAGCGCTTATATTAATGTTTGTTTAAACATATAATTTGTCCTGAAATGATTCATTACTTAATGTTTTGTTTTCAAAACTAAATATTTGGAAATGGGTAGTGAATTGCATTGTACCCATGGTGCCTTAACAGATTCTTTCGGTTGGCTGGTCCAAGGAATATTGGCATGTCTGGCGTTTACCTGTTTAATATGTAAGTTTCTTTTCCGTATTACAATATATATATATACGTTAATATGTTGGAAAAACTCGATTTCGTTTCTTTAGAATTTCGAAAATATGACTACATTCATTGTGTTCTAAGGAAATGTTTTGTACTTAGTACTTCAAAATATTAATCAATGTAATTTAATGATTCCCAAAGTTATTTTTGCTAGTTTTCATATAAAATGTTTTTTTACCAAATTTCTTTTTTGTCATTGTTGCTTATAAGTATCTATAAATTACTTCTAAGCCCTTTTTTTAATTTGAAATTCAGAAAATATTATAAGGGTAGGCTAGGATTTACCAGGGCTGGGCGGTAACGCGTTACAAGTAACGAGTTACTTGTAATAATTACTTTTTACAGTAATCTTATAGGTAATTCGTTACATTTGAGAACCCAGTAATTTTACGGGTAATTCGTTACATAATTTACGAAAAAGTAATCTTTGTTACAGTAACGCGTTATTTTCATTAATTTTATCATTAACACTAATAAATGTCCAAAACAAAAAAAATGCTTTAAAAAACGAAATAAAAACTTTTACATGCTCTTTGCTAAGAGGAGAAATATTGTTAACACAAAAATGAAACGTTCCCTACTGATTGCAGTGCGGTACCTTTAGAAACGGGCTGGACATATGTGTTCCCTTGTGCCAGGGCAATGCCATTCTCTCCACATGTGGGGTCTGGCTTACCTGTCATCGGGAAAACAGATAATTGCAGGCTACCAGTAGAACGGTGAAGGGTTGAATGGGTTCTTTGTTAAGAAAGTCGTTATTCCTGCCACTGGTTAAGGACAGTCATATGAAGTTGTTATGTTCATATCAAAGGCATTAGCTCTGACCCAGAACTCTGGCTGAGTTTAAAACTTATTCTTGTGTGAAAACTAATGTTTTTATAACCTTCAATATTTTATCTACTCAACATTATTACTTATGAATGCTTAAACTAAATACTTAATATTTTATATTATACTTTTTTAAATTACTATAATATTTAATTGATAATTTTCTTTTTGAAATGCCTAAGCGAAAGCGGTTTTTAAGTCAGTTGGAGATCGACAATTTGGTTTCAAAATGGGATGAAGTGGGAACAATTTTAAATGATGTTAAGTGTTTATGAATATATACATTTATTTCTTAAATACTATTCAAAAATGAATTGTTTTGTTTGCAATTTCTCAATAATGCATATTTTTCTAATTTATAATATAAGTGGTATAATTTAATGATTCTTAAGCTAAAATATGCAATGTATGTAATCGTTAAATTTGTTCATAAATTCACTTTCTAAAACGGTATATTTTTTAATTTGCAGTTTATGTTTCATTTTCATAACTTTAAAAAGTGATAATAATATAATTGAGACAAGAGAAGAAATTTTTATTCAGGATATATAATTGAAAAATAGGGGGGTGCAGAAATAAAATAGAATAGATATCAGTAAAATAAATAAGTTAATAACTATTTTTTTAAAGGGACTTTCAAAGACCTTTATTTGATGTGCAACAATGACATGGTTGATATTTTATTAGGATGCATCATTGATATCTTTGACTGACAATTTTTTTAAAAATATACCTAATTTTTCTAATATTTCTTTAAACAAGTACAGTTTTATGCTAAATAAACTTAAGCCCAAAAAATTTTCTATCAAATAATCAAAGCTTTTTTTTTCCAAAACACTTTTGTGTCATTTCGGGTGCAGGTAATTTATTACCAATACATATAGCTAAAATTAGTAAACAAGCTTAAGATTTTTGCAATGGCTATATTCCGTACTCCCATTGAACATAATCCCTCCACACTTTGAATAATTGAGCTGAGTTTAATGGCTTTTCTCTTTTGTCATAGAGAGAATAATTTATTATCTGTCGTTGCAACTGAAGAACCAAACAAGAATACTCAAATATGAGTATGCCGCTGCGAATTTCCTAGAAACCAACAATTTACCCCCCAAGTCAAGTGTGACAAGAAAGGGGAGAAGCACACCCTTCTCAAAGGGTCACGCCCTCATTGTGTCCACTCTCATTCTTCGACAAAAGTAGCACCACTCCTAGGGATTATCTACTATGGAAAAATTTCATACCTCCATTGATAGAGAGCGCCCGTCGACAGCACAATCTCAGGAAATTTTTGCGCAGAGTACACTCATCTAGCAGTGATGATTTTTTTTGAGAATCTAAAAACTAGACATCCTATTTCCGATTTTGAGTTGTCTTGTTGTCTACATCTTTCCAAAGTAACGAGTATAAGATGACTGTATTCTGTACCCTACTAACAATTAAAAGCATGTTCATAAAATATAATACCCCTTATCAACCAGTACGGCTGTTGAAAGGTTAGTTCTGGTGGTTTATGTCTCCGGGGACCCAATCGTAGATGCAGCTTTTGTTGTACCCCAATAAGTAAATTTTCTTCTAACTGTTTAATAAAGTCGATTTTAGAAAAAAAATCATTTATTCATTTATACCTTATTTTTCAAAACATTTGTAAATATGAAATTTTGTCGTAAAAAGTAATCGTAATTTGTTACTTTTGGAAATTAGTAATTTTACAGGTAATTAGTTACTTTTTACGAAAAGTAATTGTAATTGTAACGAGTTACATTTAAACAAGTAACGGCCCAGCCCTGTGATTTACTTCACTTTGCGAATGAAAGATTAAAAAAAAAATGTATCAAAATTAATCGTGTTTAAACCTGGCTACCTGAGAAAACTTGTCCAGGAAAGTTTCTGGGTAACCATATAGCCATATGGTAATATTAATTAGTAATATAAATTAGTATATAGTATATTATATAAATTAGTATATATTAGTATATATAAATTAGTAGCTATTACAATAAGTAGATAGCTATTACAATAAGTAGATTTTCTGCTAACTGTTTAATAAAGTCGATTTTAGAAAAAAAATCATTTATTCATTTATACCTTATTTTTCAAAACATTTGTAAATATGAAATTTTGTCGTAAAAAGTAATCGTAATTTGTTACTTTTGGAAATTAGTAATTTTACAGGTAATTAGTTACTTTTTACGAAAAGTAATTGTAATTGTAACGAGTTACATTTAAACAAGTAACGGCCCAGCCCTGTGATTTACTTCACTTTGCGAATGAAAGATTAAAAAAAAAATGTATCAAAATTAATCGTGTTTAAACCTGGCTACCTGAGAAAACTTGTCCAGGAAAGTTTCTGGGTAACCATATAGCCTCAGTGAAAAATTATCATGCTATTTTTATTTTAGTGAAAAGATTTTGTGAACCTCGTCGGCAAAGAAGGCCATGGCTAATTTGGTTAGTTACACAATTATTCAACTTAATATTTTTATTATTGTGTAATGTCTAGTCGACTCTAATCACAAAATTTCATTTCAGGTTTTACGATACATCCAAACAAGGGATGGGTGCTTTAGTGATCCACTTTGCAAACATTTTCTTGGCAGAATTCTTTCAAGGTGATCCGTGTACTTGGTAAGATTGATCATAATTTGATGGTTATGCTTTCTCTTGATTAATTAAAGCTTTTAAGGGTCATTTCTGTCATGGCAAATGCTTCACTTCATTACTTGGTACTAGGGAAAAAGTAGTCGGTCTCAAATTAGTCTTATTTTATAAATTTTTTTAATTGCACATTTTTATGCACAGCAGAAAACCAAACCGGTTCTACAGAGAGTAATATACTCTGCAAGAAATGTAAAACTGTAAACTAAATGCACACTGTCTGTAAATTTGTTCAAACTGAATACTACACATACATTTATACAGTACTGAACATCATGTAACATTACTTATGTAATTCAATAAAGATTTTAACTCTTTAAATAAAGTTTACCTTACCACTTATTCTGAATGCAGTTTATTGTGGTAATTTTGCTTAGTAAAAAGTCTAAAACTAAGCAAAACATTTACATAGATTTACCAATATTCAGTTAATTTTTCTACATCATAAGATCTTCTTAAATTCTATTCCATTTAAACAAAATAGTAACGTGGATACTATTACAGCTGTGTAACACTTCTTATACACGAAGTTGGGTAAATGACTGTTATATTGAAACATTTTAGCTTCAATGATGGTGGAAACATTTAAAGAAAAATTATGCAAGTTACACTTTCTATGTGAGAAGCCATGCAGAAAATGATTCAGCACTTCGAAGTCTATTTTTTAAAGTATCCAATTACTGAGCCTTAATTATGTTGAAGTAATACTCCTTTGGTTTTAAATTAGAAATAGAATATTATGATAATTTTTTTAATAATTTTTATGTATACACATATAAAAACTTTAAACTCAAAATTATAACATTTTAGAATTTAAGAATTTTATTTTTTAAAAAAATCCCTTTTATTTTGTTTACAGGTATATAGTAAGTTTTCTGCTTGATTCATCCATTGGGTTGTTAATAATCTTTATTGGCATTCGACTTACTCAACATATATCAAGGAAGAAAGGGTGGGACCACCTTGTGTTTGGAGAATATGGTAAGAATTTCTTAAAACTTGCTTTACTAATTTCAATTGAAAAAGAAATGTTTTGTTTTAATTGTCTTTTGTGCTTGCTGTGCAAAACAGTAACATTCTAATTAAATAGTTTAGTGTATTATTGGTTATTATTCACTAATACAAATTTGAATATTTGGAAGAAATGATGAGAATATAATTTTGCATAAATTATATTGTAGTGTTTCCTAATCTTTATTTATTTTATAATTTTATCCAATAATTTAATGTTAAATTATCATCATATTAAATCATATGTTCTTATTACACATCAGATTCTACAGCATATCTTGTTCTCTTGTAGGTAAAGCACCCTATGTAAATGCATGGCTTTCTCAATGTGCAGTTTACATTTTGCTCATGCTTGTTGAAAAAATTATAATTACACTCATAATTCAGTTAAAAGTTTGGGACCAGGTAAGTCTTTCGTTACTTGTCCTGTTTTGAGATTGCATTATACTTTGCTGTAAATTCTAATTAATATGATAAACTACCTATTTATAACCCAACCTAAAAAATTCAAGCACTCTGTTTCAGAGGAACTCAATTAGGCTGCATAATATTGTTTATGATAGTGGCTAATGTACATTTTTGGAACTAGCTTCTTTTGTTAATTAAATGTCAATCAAAATTTATATTTGTTTAGTTAATAAGTTCAACCACCTTTTATTAACTAACAGCTGTGTTTGAATCCTACTTTTAGATAACAATTAATATATCTGGTATTTCAAAAATCCAATAAAAAAATCTTGATGTAAAAGTAACTGTCGCACATTTAATCTGTTAGTCTAATGTCTTGTTATAATGCTACATTTCGGCAGCATTAGGGCCCAAATTAGACATCAGCCTAAACAGGCATGTCTCAAATACTCTGAGTTGCTGTAGTGCAAGTTTAGTCTTACCGAACTCACTCCTGGAGAGTAGATCATCAAACTCAGGAAATGCAAGAATGAAAGATGGAACAAAACCCCTGAACAAGCCAATTATGTCCCCTGAAACAAGCCAATTATAAATTCTGCTATTGTCAGAGTTAAGAAAATCACTTTGTTTTGAACGTATTCCTCTAACAATTAGACTGAGTTCTTCTCCCAAGCCCACTGCTAATGAACATTTGAATGAAATTATGGCTGTTTGTTAAAGTTATTACATATTTTATGATATAACTAAACAAAAATCTGTAATACAACAGCTCATAGAGGATCAATGCCTGCTTTGTCAGTCAGTAAATGTTTTGAACAATTAATCAGACTGATATGAAACTGAACCTGTGATATGATTGAGCAAAGCAACACCTCTACGCCTTTATTATGTGTTAAATCACTTAGCTTGTTTCAGATGATGTAACTTCCCAGTTTTTTCGTTCTTACTCTTAAACGATTTCATTGGTTGTTTTAGTTTCACTATCAATGTGCAGTATTTTCGTCTGCTGCATTCTATTTTAGTGTTCTCTAACATAACATTACATAATATAAAAGAGTACACCCTAAAAAGGAAGAGTGTAGGCTATGTAGCCCATTTCCCTATATGCTCAATATGACATGAAAAATGTGAATAGACCATTTACTCGACTAATAAAGCAGGGAAAGGTAACAATGAGTGTTCTCTTTGTCAACTTGTTTTTATTCTTTGCTATTTATTAAACTTTAACAATATTAAAACTATAATTAGCAAGTAGTGTTTGTCATGTTTAAACATCTATCAAAATGTTAATGAAACTAGTAGTTACTTTGGTTCCTGCTGGTATATTTCATAGATAGTAAATGGAATTCATTTCTGACGAAAAACGAAGGTGTATTATTGCAAAATTTTGTCTGATCTTATGTTTATCATGATGAATGTTTTAAATATATGCAAATGCCTCAAACATTTAAATGTCAAAGTTCAAATAATCCTTTTTATTATACAATATTATTGGCTTTTTATTAACCAAAACAAATGTAATTCTAGCAGAACTGAAACTGACAATATCGCTAGAACTGCTGATGAAACATGCTCATTGAAGCTACTGTCGCTTTTTTAATATATATTTTTTGAAATTACTCAAATAAAAGTTATCTATTTTATTTTCTGTATAATTAAATATGTTAATTTAATTTTTAACAGGTTCGGAAAATTATTATGTCGCCCATTAAAGATCCAAAAGTAGAAGTAGCAATTGTTGTTCTAATAGTTCCATTTATTATCAATGTAAGTATGTTTTATTATTTTATGTTATTTTTTAATATATTGTAATCTTTTACCAAATATCTATTTTCTTGTGCAACCAAAATCAAAAATTGGGAGATTGGATGAGAGTTTTAGTTAATTATTTTCGATGATAAAAGAAAGATTTTGTGGAACCTTGTTTCTAAATATGAAAATACTGTAAGTGTATGAAGAAAACACAAGTAATAGTCAGCATATGTCTTTTTAGTCTGAGCATACTATGCACAAGCACGAAACTGTTAGTTAAGTAGTTAATTCTCGATATTTTACAATATTTCTTAAGAGGGAGCTGGGTTTCTAAACTAAAGTCGTCTTTCTGTGTTAATTCTAAGGGACAGAATAATTTTCTAAGATAAATTAATCTGACTGTATTTAATATTTTTGCAAAAAGCTTTTTTTATATGATAAATGTAGCTGGCTTGAATGTGCATATAATTCCACTTTCTGAAATTGGTTTAAATATTTATTTTTATTTTTGATACATAATTTTACAATAAAATATGCATACCAATTTAAAAAAGGAGAAATCTAGAGATATTTAAGCCAGGTTACATTTATCATAAAATGCCATTTGTAAAAATATTCCATTTAGATGGAGTAATTTGGCTTAGGAAATTATTTTTTCCATAGATTTAACACAGAGCGAGGACTTTGGTTTGGAGGCCGATTCTCAATTCTATACCCTCCTAATGGAGCTGGTACTAGTAAAATCTTCATTAACCCTCCGAGGGATACGGACGTATAAACCTGGCTTTCAGGTTTCCTAGCAACGCACATTAATTTTAAAATTATAAATGTAATAATTTTATTATATTTTAAAATCTAAAAAATGGAGGATCAATTTATAACCATCTACTACATAAATACAATTTTGAATTATTTAAGAAATTAAATTTTCAGTTAAAAATTTAATTTAAATCTCATGCAGAGAAAACAAGTTTACACTTCAGCCAATTTGCTTATCCCTCAGAGGGTTAATAAAAAGTGACCCAGTTCCCTGCTGTGGCATATAATGTTCCACTTCAATGCATCACCTGACAATAGTTTTAGAGTTATGGCCCATCACCAAAAGCCCAAGTGTATATATGTTGAAGTTTAATCAAAATCTTAATTTTATGCACCTTTATTTTTTATTTAGGTGTTCATGTTTTGGGTTGTTGATAATTTCCTCATGCAGAAACATGGTAGATGGAAGCAGAGTGTAGTTGATGGCACAGTGAAAATTCATTATGAAAAGAGCGATCCAGAATCCTGTTCCGAATCCGAAATTTTACTGTCCGGCGACGATGATTCGCCTCTAGTGGTAGAAGTGAACTGTCAGCAGAGACATCCAGTGCTTGTACCCATATCTTCTTGAAGTTTTTAAATTTCAGATTTCTAACCAAAGCATATCTTTCACTAACAATACCAAAGTTTATATTTACTTTGATTTCTTTATGCAGGATTGCTACTCCCTTTAAAACCTGTTAAAAATAAAGCTTGTTTTAAAAAAATTGCTTTTCTGTGCTAACAATACAAATCTTCGGTTCTCGACAAAATTAGTCACACAAGACTTTTTAACTTAACGGAAGATATAGATTTTTGAATAAAATATTTGAATTAAAAGTTAAACATAATTTAAAATGAGCAGCAATCCTGTATTGATTCTATGAATGTAATTTTGTAAAACATCTGGCATTTGGTTTTATAATACTAACTTATATTTTTACATTGCTCATTATATTTCGTAGTGGAAAGAAGGAATTTTCTGACAAAATATTACGGGAACAAATTATGAATATTTTAATTATACAATGACTCAAATGTATTTAGGTCTCTTTTAAGATAACCAATCTACGATATTGACATATGAAGATGACAGAAGAGTATGCAATCAGCCATGTTGATGCCTACACTCGTCCTATTGTAACTGTATAGAGTTGCAAATATTTTACTACCTACTTTATGAAGTGTTGATGTTGTACATCTTTTGAATTTCAGCAATCGTTAACGTCCATCGCTTTAGCATACAATGAAAATGTCCTTATTGTATATTGTGTATGAAATATTGAGAGTAAAAATCAATAAATTAATGAAATTGTGACATTAAAAGTAATTTAAAGTAACTTTTCCGAGTTGTGTTACATTATTACTTCTAATAAAATAAACATATTAAAAATTTACCATTATTTAATAAAAGGCAACTTTACTTTTTATCTTTACTTTTTATTATGGTTTTTTTCAAGTAGAAAGGTCCTTGTAAGTGCCTAAGTTTGTACCAAAGTTATCCCAGTTGACAATATGGAGCATTTAAATTTATGCTTTAATCACAGACATTACTGATTGATTAATTTTATCAACAATTTATATTTAAATAATTTCTTAAGAATTGTATTTATGGTAGACTATTTTCTCTATTTTGTTCTAATACAGTTATTCAAATTAATATGGTTGTATTTTAATTTTTGAATTTTAATACCTTGTGCCGATTTCTTTCTTATTAATTGTGGAATGTATTACATTCTTGTAAAATACTCTACACATAAAAAAAGTTCATCATAAACTCATTCCATCAATCATGTTATAATGCATTAAAATGGTTTTATTTTGTATTTATTTTTAATTCTTGGGCCTTTCCTTTATGGTTGACACCAAATCCTCACCAATAGCCCAAGTAAAACTGATAGTAGGACTGATATCCACCAAAAAAACCTTATTAGCCAAATTTTTACTTAGTTTTCCTAAATCAACTGTATTTTACTAATTATTTTGTAACATCAGACGTAAATGAAATACTTTTTGTGATTAAAGTTTTTGTAATTACTTTTTATTTTCTTATGTAGAATTATATTTCTCCATGAGCTTCCCTTTTACTAGTTTTCATTCATACACTTATCAAAAATTGTTTGAATGAAACATGTGCTGTTAACTAATTTGCTTTATTTTCTTGTATATGTATGATTTTTTATATCAAAGTATATTTTGTTAAAATGCATTTGTTCCTTTTATTTATGTCTTGCTTTGTTTAAGAAGATATTAATAAAATTCGAAATTGCATTGACAAAATTTTTGTGAGATTATTTTAATATTTCTACTAAAATGACTCAAAATATCGATAATAATACTAGAGAAAATTATTTTTCACATTTTAAACTTTTTGTTATTTAAGGACTATTTTGGAGATATAGATTGGGGTATGTAATGTTAGTGTTGGTTCTTTTTTATTAGGACATACAATTTGTATTGTAACTCTGAGGGATACAAGTGTATAAACCTGTGACCTTGTCTGTCAGATAATTAAGCATAAGCAGAGGAACAAAAGCAGTAACTGTGTCAAATAGGATGACTAATTTAATTTAACCTCAATTGTTAAACAGCATACGTTATTTTTTAAAGAATCATTTGTCTAAGATTTCTACCTTTTCACATAATTCGTCAATTTTAGGGACAGCAACTATAACCTCCTAAGACCCCAGCAAAATCCTACACGTATATTCTTCATCTAAGCATACTTTTCATACAAATATATACTAAAAATTATGTTTTGTAAAGAAATTTTAAAAAAAATCGTTTTGCAAAGAAATTTTTTAAAAAAAATATGTTTAATAGTTACTGAGAGACACATCTTAAGCTCTAAAAATACACATTTTTTGTGCTATAAATGAAAAAAAAAACGTATCACTTACTTGTAGTTAACAGTTTATTTGGACATTGTTTTAACTTAAACTTAACTTTGAACTTAAGTTTAAAGAAAGTACTAGTTTAAAGTTATTTTTTTTAAGAACTCTAATATCATATTGACCTTCGTTCAACTTCATTTTTTATAGAAATAAATGACTGATACCTGTAATCAAAGGCTGAAAAATGATTTTCGGATCTTCTATAAGACTGGGACAATTTTGAAACTAATTAACATGTTAATTGTTTGTGGGGAGGTTTTAAAAAATGTCCCTGAATAGGAACCCCAGGTCGCAAGAGGTTAAGAGATTTTGTTTATTGCTTTTCACCTCTAAACATCTTGATTGATAATTTGAGGGTTTAGAATACAAGTGAACAAAGCCCACATTTGGCATTTTTGAGTTGCCCTTCTGGACAGCACAATTGCATGCACCAACTATGTAGAATTTCAGTGTAATAATAAAAATAAACTTCTAGTTCCGATAATATCCGATAGGCAGCAGCAATTAAATACATTTTAAGAGCTTATTTTGTTATAAAGCTTTAACTTTAAACCTCTTCAGCACAAAGCTTTTTAGGGATTTGGTTCACTTGTATTCTGAGCCTTCCAGTTTACTTTCCTAGCAAGTGACGACTCTCTCTAAAATAACTTGCATTGTCTGTAAGCTTTAGACAAAGAATCGATACAGAAACCAACAGCACAAAGAATGCAGAATACTGTTATATGGAGATAAGAAATATTTTGTGTTACTAGACAATTAATATTTTACTGCATTACATTATTACTAGGTAAATAAAATTGTTTTGATATATTTCATCATCATTATAAAATTAGTAATTACATGCGAAATACCTTATGCTTACCTAAATCCCCCAAGCTAAAGTGATTTTTTTTTTAAATATTACAATAAATACAAAAACTATTAAACAACTCGCAGAACTGAATAATTATTTTATTTATAGATAATGTTAAATATACAATAGTTGGTTTCACACTAACAAAAACAGATATTCATTTACTTGCCAACAAAAAATTCATTTTAATAAGAGTAATTATAAAACAATTATAACAGTTATGAAATAAACATAAAAGAAAAGAATTTTTTTTATTGAAGTTAACATTTATGACAAAAAATGCAAAATAAAGTTTGCAAAACATTTATAGTCCATAAAAGAAATGTAGCTTAGAATGTTTATAACTATTAATTTTAGAACTTGAATAATTTTTTTAAATACTAAATTGAGTATCCAATTAACCCCTTAATTTAATAAAAATTATTTTAATACTTTGTAAGACATTAAACTAAAAATATCAACAATAACAAAGTCAGAAATACAGCAGCCAAGACTTGTTAATTTTTAATTATTTTCTTCTCTGATTCTATAATATTTAGTGCAGGTTGAGAAGATTTAGTTTAAAGCTAAATAAAAATGAGGTTGTTTCAGGTGACATAACTTTTCAGTTTTCATTCTTGCCCTTCTGGATTGTTTCAGTTTCACTCTTAATGCACGGTAAAAACCACTGATATTAGGATGCCGAAACCAACAATAAGAGAAAATAAATTTAAAAGAAATCGCTATGAAAACATACACTGTCCAAAATTATTTAGCAATTCCAATATATTTTATATTAAATCGAAACAATTATATCAAATTAGGACCGAAACAAATATAATTCCAGAAGGTCAAAAAATGAAAACAATACCGCTGAAACTGTTGCCACTCATAGGGTGAAAAATTATTAAAACAGAATAAAATGAAAAATTTTATTATAAAAACTGAACTTCAAGAGAACAAAGTCTGTTTAAGTTTTTATGCCAGTTAAATGAACAAAACAAACTAATGTTACCTCATATGATTTAGTAACGTTTAAATAAAAAAATATATGAATATATTGCAAATATAAGTGACGGTTCTCTCACTGCATTAACATGAACAAAATGACCCTTTTCCATTAACAAACAAAACAAAATGCCTGAATTATTTATGAATAAACATTAAAAAAATATAAAAGAAATTAACAAGAGTTGACTGCAATTAATGAAGCTGCATACTTCCTAAACCTAGTCACACAAATGCTCATTAAACTGCACACTTTTTAAAGATAAAAATGAGGGTTTGGACAAACATTCAAATGAACTTAAAAAATGATTTTTTACATATGTTTCATGTAGACATCTGTTGTTCAATTGTTCATCAGATATGAATCCATTTGTTTCCTAGTTTGAAAAATGTGCTAAACTCAATAATACACTACCTTAATGAATTATCCCACCGGTTTCAAGGAGAATGAAAGTTTAGGTCTCACTTTTCCTTTATTTAAAATGACTTGTTGTTCTTCTTTTAACTTTTTCTCTTTTTCCTTTACTAACCTCCTTCTTTCTTCGTCAATTTTACGCTGGTCTTCAATTATCGCAAGGCGCTCTTCATCCTGTCATGGAAGGATATGTGCATTAGTGCCAACTCTGGAGTTTTGGTAGCTTATAATATTTAATTTTTGGTAATTTAAAAGACAAAATATGTTAATTTAACTTTTTGTTAGTTTTAAGAAATGATACTTAAAAAATATATCAACAAGTTAAAGGTCAAGGGTTTTGAGCCCCAGTTATGGTTAAATTTGACATTCAAGTAGTATCATAAGTGATTTGCAAGTCAGAAATACAATTAAGGAAATAGGCCATTGTATTGTGAGGTCACTAAATCAGGGCTACAAATGTATATAAAATCATTTCTGAAACTTTACATATAGACTTCAGCATTTCAAATTAAAAAAATTTTACAAGGTCTAACTTATTAACTTACCAGTTTTTTCTGGGCTTCATCTATTTTCCTCTTATTTTCTTCCATAATTTTTTCGAGCTGCTCACGCTTTTTCAGTTCTTCTTCCTATGAAATGAGGGAAGAAAACTTCAGAAATAGGAAATTGCCTTCTAAGAGTAGGCTTATTAAAAAAATCATAACATATTTTTTTAAATGAAAAATAATAATTTAGTCTAGACCTGAAAGTAAATAATTTATCACATGCATATTAATACAATATATGTATACATACAATTAAATTAGAAATGTTGCACAAGTTTGGAACAAGATAACTTTATAGTTGTGTTAATTTTTTTCTAAATCAAATTGTAACTAATTTTTATTATTAATTAATCACATTTCAAATATGATTAATGCAATTGATGATGCGCAACATTTCTTATAATTGCAAAATATAAGCCTACTCTTTTTATATACTTATTAAATAATAAATCAACCCAAAATTTTCTTTCATTCAAATATTTCCTTATTCGCTTTTGTTCACAAATTAAATTTTAAATAACACATTTTTAAAGGGATTTTAAATTTAAAATAAATTGCAGAAAATATAACTTCCATTAGAATCACACTTCAATACTTTATTAGCTACACCAGGCTATATATTATACATGAAAAAAAAATATGTACTGATTTTGATGCACATGATCAAAATATCAGTTTGATTCCACTGAAAATTAATGGAAATAAGTTTAAATCTGAATAAAGTGTCGTCAAGTAATGCAGATAGACGTAACAAAATTATTTTTTCACTAATACAAATTTAAAAAAAACTTTTCCGTTGATAAAATATCAAGCAGTGATATTCGATTATTCATTCTACTTTTAGTATATAAAGACATTTAAACTAAAAAAAGATTTTAGTAAAAATTGAAAATCAAAAATAATTTATTGGTAAGCAAATTTCACTGTTTAGTAATTTTTTATTTTTTATACAAGTTTACTATGTAGCTTGATATTCTACAGCTCCGTTTCTGAATCCAGATACACCAACAGCTGTACCTAAATGCTCGAAAGAGAATTAAAATACACAAAAGTTGAAGTAGTCGTCAGAATCTCATATACATTAATTTAAATACTATAGCATAGGAAAAACATGCATTTTCAAAGTCCCTAAGCACCGATTTTAAAAAACGCCTTGTTTGGTAAAGTTTTAAAAAAAGCGATGCTTAACTAACATCGAATTAAGTGAATAAACCTGGAAAAAAAGTTAATATATACCTTATACCACCTTTCAGCATAGAAACTGAAATACCCTACCAACCAACTAAAAGTACAAATGTAACTCTAACACCAAAAGAATGAGACCACTAAAGTGGGCTAAAAAATGCTGGAACTTACCCAAATAATAGCGCCAACGTTTTCCAAGCCTTTTAAAATATCCTGACAATAAAGTTCTTTACATCCATGTCCCATTACAAAGTCTTGCTAGCTTGGACCTTTGCTATTCATTTAATTGTTATTTTAGTAGATAACCGCCGTACCAAGTACAAGTTCAAAAGTCGGAAAAATAGTTTTATTGTTAATGTCAATGTTTTGATTCAACTTGCTGTGCGTTCTGCAGGTGTGTTAACAGGAATCACACAAAGTGTTCAAACAGTTTGAGAAACAGTTTATTTTGATTTTATAATTAGCAATAAAATACATTTAACAAATTAACAGTCTGATATATATTTATTCTAAAAAAGTCCAGTAAACACAGGCATTTTTTTCACAACTATTCTCTGACAATGTATTTGAATTGACATTTAAATGTATTTATGAACTTGGCACTTAAATGCAATATAGAAATCTAGTCGAATCATCATTACACAATAACCAATAAAACATTAGGGGGAAATGTGACTAATAGTATAGATGTAAAAAAAAACACGATTAAGACTGTTAATTTGTTAAATAAGCATTTTTGCTAAAGAAGATTTTTCTATCACATAAATGAGTCAATTTTAAAAACAGGTCTTAAGCTTTATGCACATCTTTCATTTATGTTGATATAGCATACTCACTAGCAGCTAGACAAAGAAGTTTTGGTTACTTGTAAAAATACATTGTGTAATTCAAAAGGTGGGATGTTGGTAAGACTGGGATTGGCTAATTACCTTTCAAATTCAGGGATATTGAGGGTAAAGTTAGAAATAAAAAGAAATTATAATTAAAAAGCTAAACTAAACAAAGAACTTTAGTTATGTTAAAATAAAGTGAGAAAACAATAAAAAATTTCTAATTACATTGATGATATTATTAGCCTAAACTGCAAACACTGAAATAGCACTGAATTAAAGGAAGCTTATGAAATTACAGCAAAAAGATTATAATTAAACTTTTTTAATTGGGTTTATTCTTGTAGAAAAAATAAAAGTTGAAAATTTTTAGTTTCTGGCATCAAGTTTGTTGGGATTAATGACCAAGAGCTTACATAGAATAGTGCATCTCAAGGCAGGCAAAGGATACAAGGAAAATATTAAAGTCATTTGTTCAATCCATTTCGTAGGATTTTGCTTGATTATTTATAAAAATTAATGAATATACACAAAATATGCATATTGCATACTATATAGCGTAATTGAATTTACTTAAATTGAATTACATCAACAAATATCTTTCACAGAAGGATGATAAACAAAGTGATTTTACACAGTAAATATAACCAAACAAAATTAAAAATTCAGTTGATAAAATCCTTTCTAAAACTCTGAAATATATGCACACATTTCATGAGTCACTTTCTTTCAAGTTTTGTTTTTAAAATTAGGTACAACTCTTGCTGCCTGAAAATAAACAGAAAGCATAATTCAGTACTTTTAAGAATAGCATTTGCTATTACCTCCTTAGCTTTTTGAGCTTCTAGCTCCAGTTTCTGCCGCCTCTCCATTTCTTCGAGCATCTGCTTTTCCATGATTTGCTTCGCTTCTTCGACCCGTCGCAAGACCTCCTTTTCAATGTCATCTTTCCTCTTTTCGAGTTCCTCTTCCACTCGCTTTGCCACGATTTCTTCGATTCTTTTCGAAGTCTCTTCCTCGACTAGTTTGCTTTCCAGCTCCTTCTGCCTCCTAAAAGTTAGACTAAATCAAAAAACTTATTATAGACATTGTTAAACTAGATATAAATAGTTATTATAAAATTTATAAATTGTATAGGAAATAGGGCTAAGTGCCCGAAATGTAGATTTGAAAATGATTTAAAATCAAACTATTAATCAAGTGAAAATACCTTGTATGCATTTTTTGTGATATTTTTGACATTGCAGTTTTTATAAAATTGGTAAATTGGCTTTTTGTCAATAGTTTGCTGCTAAAGACAAGTGTTTAAAGTTCCAAGCAAAATTCATTAAATAAAAGGGAACTTAGCCCATTTCCATATTCAATCTACAGTTGTTCGAATGCAGTTGAACCTCATTAACTAACATGGTAAACTTGTTAACTAATGTGGTAAACTGATTAACTAATGTTGTAAATTTGTTAACTAACATGGCAAACTTAAATATTTGCAATACCTGTCTAACTGTATAATGTATATACAACAAATATTTTATGGTATATCGATTTACGCAGTTCAACTGCGAATTTAAAAGACAGTCTTTTGTAAACTGTTGCAATGAGGTTCAATGATACATTAAAAAATTAATTAGTAATGTTTTAAATCCATCTTACTTACAATACAAATCTCTGATTTGCAAATAGCATCTTTTAACTTTTAAAGGAGTGAACTATAAAAATAAAGTATTAAGCATAAAACATCAGCTGTTATAACTAAAAAAAATCACATAAAATGCATTATAATTCGAATCTGAATTACCAAAACAGCACTAACGGAGATGTAAAAGTTTTTGCAGGTTTGAAAAAAAAATGGTGCCAAAATGCCTATATCTTTACAGTTAAGTGAAACACTAGTTGTCTCTATGAAAAAAAAAATCACAATTTCTCTAAAATTTTGCTTTAATTTGAGGACTCTTTAGAAGTTTTCAACAGCCACTTCAATATTTATCCACAGAGCATAAAGAACTCAATTTTATATTTTTTTAGAAATATTATTTATATAAATTCATTTACTTACATTCTTCTGTTTAAATTAAAAATAGATATTATTTGAATAATTCTAGTTGGGAAAAATTAATTTTTTAAAACTCAGCAAAAAAAATCAAGATATCTTTTTTGCAATATAATTTGAAATTATAGCTTTTAAGTTATTATTAAAACAGTTATTATTTTGGCCCAGTGAGAGCCCTCTAAAGTACTGGAATTGGTTGAAAGTCGTTCAAACTTTACCTTAATCTCTCCATTTCAGCCAGCCTTTCCACTTCGCTCATTTTTTTCAGTCTCCTTCTGTGAGAATTGAAAGCCCCTTCCACATCATCACTGCTACTGCTTGAAGAAGAGGAAGATCGCTTCCTGTATGTACAAGAAAAAAATTACAAAAAGGAAAATTAACATACACTTACAGAGTCCAAATATTGACATTTATGAAAAATTAAGTAAGGACTTTTAAACAAAATTTTCAACAATAACGATTGATTTCAGGTCCAATGCTACAAAAATTTAAAAAGATAGTGTGGATTTTGTACTTGATTGGTGAAGTACTAATAAATCTAAATAGAAATCACAGTAAATTATCATCTACACAATTGAAACTGAGATAATCAAAAGGTCACATTGTCAGGAAAGAGCAACATATGTTTCCCCCTTTTATGACAGAAAACATAAAAGAGGAAGGCCCAGGATGATCCCAGTGAAGACAGATCTTGACCCACCCCAAGTCTGAAAATGTGTGAATATGTCACAGAACGAGAAGCTCTTCAGTCAAACATTTTTTTTTCCTTGTTTAGAATTCTTTTTTCAGTTCTATTTCCAATTCCAAGCATGACTAATTTTTTACTATCAAAGGCAATATGATGTGGCTTTAAAAATAAAAGTTTTATATGCATTTCATATTATGTACACATCATTTGAATTATAAATAAGGATTACAAAAGAAATATTGTTGCAGAACATGCTGTTGGGATCTTTAGTGAGTGGGAATTTCAGATTTGTGAGAGGCAAGACCAAATGTCCGAGACCAGTTTGCTTGAAAAGGTAGGCAGAATATCTTATGATGTGCCATAAGACCTGAAGAACTTAAGTAAAAACTTTTTTTGTCTGTAAGCTAATAATTGACTGTAGAGTACATTATTTGAATATTTGATACAAAAAAAATAATCATATAGGGTAACTTAATTAAAAGATTTAGTCCTTAATTGTTCATTAAGTGCATTAAATTAAAATAGTTTTCGTATAAATCAAAAATTTAAAAGAACTTTAGGCAAATAATGCAGAATAAAATAGAAAATAATGCATTGCTTTATTAAACTTCTGGCCATGGATAGAACCAGTGTTAGATATTGGATGGAAAAATTTAGGAGCAATCTAAGCTACTTATTAAACAAAAACTAGGAACAAATGCACTTTATCTGGGAGCCTTTTTGATAAAAATATTTATTGAAAAATTATATTTGTATGTAATTTATAAACAAAATCTGGACGTCTGCAGTGACTATATGATTTAAAGCCAGTAGTTGTGCACATATAAAATAACTCAAGTTTCCAGAATCGCCTAGTATAGCAATTTATGTATCGCCAGAATTTTGCGATTTTAGGATCACGGAAGAGAATTTTGATGTATTTAAGATCCTTGACAACTTGCGATTTTAAGATGATTATTTTCGGCAAAATCTAAACAAAAACACCTAAATAAAAATTGATAGTGACATTTGATAAAACAAGTTGCAATCTGTGACTTAATTTTTTTTAAGTCGCAAAATTATAGGATTTAGTCGCATTTTGCGACTAGAGACCGTTAGTTTCGAACCATGGTTAGAACAAGTATTATTTTGCTAGTTAAGTAATTCAGTATTAAAAAATATAACTGATGTTTACAAATATCCTATCCTATAAATATACAAATTATAGTTACCTCTTTTTATCCAGAGACCTGTCAAGTTTATTTGATTCCAATCTATAAACAGATGAAAGATACAAATAAATATAATTAGTAATTTACAAAAGATACATAGAAGTACATAAGAAACTAAGCAATGACAATTACATTTGCAAGATAATTAATGCACTAAAGGTAACATACACACAGCTAAAAAACACTTTGATTGAACTGCTCCTCATTATGAACCAGTAATACCTTTTTAAAAAAGCTTTCAATCATGGTTTGGTTGTGTAATGTTGCAATAGAGCTAGACAAAGGCTGTTTGCAAAGGGCCTTGTTATATTTAATTACGTTCCAACAAGTTTGTATCTGATCAGGACCACAGTGCAATTTTTCAAGAACCAAATTTGAAAAATTAGGACATTGAACAACACATTTAACTTGCACCGGCTCCTCTACACAGTTTTTTTCTTTAAATTTAACAAATTGTAGGATTCAACTGTGATTAGTTATTAGAACATGTAGCTAGATTTCAATACACATAATGTTTCTAGTGTTTAGTTTGCCTTGTCGAATTCTATTTAAAAACTGCAGAAATTAAATTTTGCATCCCTCACACGACGAAATGAGCTTTTGACATTAATAATGGATGTTTATTACTTAAAGTAAAAAGTTCAACAGTAGAGTTAGAGATTTCATCATAATTTACCGAAGTATTAATTGTACCTTTACTGATTTGTACCTGACTATTTTAAATAAAGTATACCGTATTTGATATAAGGTGTGTGGATTATTCCTCATATTTGATACCTTATTAAATAAACAGTTGATCAGAAAATCAATTATTATTGAGTTTTACCTATTAAGTCATGAAGAATACTGATGTCAAAATATTGATCATTAACTATATGCTAGGTCTTATACACTATAAAATACTTTAAAAAATGGTTATAAAGCAACTTTTTTTTTTCAAAATCGCAGATATTTACCTAGATCGTGATCTTTCTCTTGAATGCGATTTTTTCGATTTACTTCTTTTATCTTTTGAATGTGATCTTTTATGAGAATGTTTACTTTTATGCTTATGACGAGAAGGTGATCTTGTGCCACTTCTAGATCGTCCCATTTTAGCAATTTATTTTACTTTTATACACTACTATTTAAAAATAACAATACGCAGTATAGGTGACTATTTGACTGCAAAACAGCAGCAAATTTTCAGTCAGTAACTATGCCGACCTATTTAAAAAATCAAAAGCTCAATTGTGAACTTCATACAACTTTAGTAGATTAACAACTATAGTAGACAACTTTAATATTTTGTAGTGAATTTATCAATAAACTTTTCTCTAAAATTTTAAGCTAAAAATTGAACTGCAGTGCAATTAGCCATTTTTTATATCTCAATCATATCATATCACAACTTCATCGCTTTCATATAACTGATAAATAATGGCCATACACGGAGAGACACAACCTGATGAACCGTCGCCAAACTCATCGAGACTTGCTGCATCCACTACTTACGGGATTTTCTCTCGTCAGTGATTGGTGATGTCTCTCTGTGAACAGTTAGCTTAGAAAGCTCTCACCTCTTTTGACGTCATAGCAGCAGTGCTTAGGTATGTTAACTAGCGCCATCTATGTTTTAAAATGGTACTATGAAATGGATTCTGACCAATAAGAATTACGCACATACGTTTGTGACGTTAAATGTATGGTTTTGATTACATCCGTTGAAACAGATCGGAAAAATGAACAGGCCTTTGTCTTAATTAATCCAAAGGCAAATCAAAAAAATGATTTCCCTCCTAGCCTCTGTCCTAGACGTAAAAGTTTTTCTTTTAAAGGCAAATTTCCTTCCAATTGTAAGGCGGAAGTTTGGGGTTTTCCCCATATCCCGCGATGATGCCTTATTTTGAGACGACTTTGTATGTCCAGAGTGCTAAGTTGGCGCTGTTTATCGCTTCGTATTGCGATTCAAGTTGCAAAGCACTGATATATTTTTTCGTTTTTAAAAATTAGAAAAGTGCATCTTTACGTTGCACTTTAATGAATTAATCTATTATGTGCTGAACTTTTATCATCTTTATACAAATCGAAGTCTCATGATTTAGAGATTGATCTATTTTGATCTAATGATTGTTTGTCGATTGTTATTTCATAACTTTTGTCAGCAAAAAATTATTGTTAATTGTTGATATTAATTAAAGGTCATTACTTTTTTTCATTATTAACTTAACTTTTGTTAAGTAAAAGGGAGTAAAAACCTGCAAAGGGAGGTTAAAAAAACATATGTGTGTGAGTATAATTTTTTTTAAAGTTACAGCAAATAATTAAATAAAAACCTTAAAGCGCAGCAATTTTTTTTAAAAAGGCAAATTTCCCTTAGAGTCTCCATTGTAAGCGGGAAATTTTGGTTTGACCTGATGGGAAAAGATGACTTCCAACTCCCGCCTACTTGGAGGGTGCTTTCCGCGAACCATTAACCCTAGAGAGTAGTGTGCTATATCAGAAGGAAACATACAACTCAACAAAAACTGCGGTATTTTGATATTTTTGTTTTCAGTTTCTTTTTACTGAAAAATGTTTATATTTCAAGTACACTAAAACATTTTTCTAAATTTAGTTTATTCTGCTCTTTAAAGTTTACTCAATGGGGTAACGAATTCGATTTAAAGAGATTTCATTCATTTTTATAGTTATTTTAATTCATTTATTTTACTTTATTTTTTCTGTATTATTTTTTGGATTGAACGATATTTCATTTTGGAAAAGGTAAGACTTGATTTCAACACAAATTACATTAACTTACTTTGTTCTTATTTTATTGTTTTATCTATACATCATTAGTTTCTTTTTTTATTTCAGCTATAAAATAAAAAAATGTTGGGTCGTAAGCAAAGTATGAAAGGAGATGAAATCCTAGCTGACTACGGAGCTGGTGAAACCCTCACACAACTTGGTATATCTGGTGACGTTGAATGGGTAAGACCTTTTTATCAAAAGTTAAGTGTGTTTAAATCCAAAAGTTTATAAATTTGAATCGGATATCATCTGTGGTTATACAATCGTTCCGTATTATGCTATATATGTTTTGACGCTTAGAAAGTGTTTAGTTCACCACCAAGAAGTTTTTTAAAAAATCCTGTTAGTAAAATTATTTTAAATAATTTATCATTCCCCGAGAAAACGCATTTGGTTGCTAGATTGAACAAGCAACCAAATTAATCAATTCAAACATCTGAACCATTTCAAACATTTTGATCCACTAATGCAGTGGATAAAATTTGAATTAGATTGAAATAGAATATATTTATATTTGCTCCACATGTAAAAAGCTGATTTTCATCGTCAACAAAATAACTTTCTTAAGGACATACTAACTCTTTCTACACTAGAATAATTTTAATGTGTGTAAATTTAAAGCATATGTGGTTTATAAATCATAGATTAATAATGTTTTTTTTTCTTTTTTACAGTTGTGGGTAAGATGGCTGTTGCGAGCCTGTGCTTTGTTGAGTTTGTTATCTGTGAGCCTGAATACAACAAGAACTTTTGAACGCTATGAATACTTATTTTACGCTACTTTTGTGGCAGATATTATTGTCACGGTTCTGTTCACAATTGAGATGATTGTCAAAATGTATATTCGAGGATTTCTTATGGTAAGTTTCCTTTAAAAAAATGCGTAACTTTTTCATCTTTTTTAAAATTAAAAGATAATCTAGTAAAAATGTAATGGGAAAACTTTAAAAAGTAATCTGATTTTTTTATACTTAAAAATACCTATTTTATTAAGCTTTTTTTGCGTCTAGCAATTTGCTTTTAAAAACAAATATAAAAACTATACAATATTTGAGTTTAATTTCGTATTAAAAATAATTATATTTCGTTGCTTTTTAGGGTGATTTTTCTTATTTGAAAGATCGTTGGTGTCAGTTTGATGCAACAATGGTCTTTTTCTTATGGATATCTGTTATTTTACAGGTATAGTACACTTACATGAATCTTAAAATACGCTGTGTGCATAATTAAGGTGTTTTTTCACATTATAATATATTTGTAATTTTTAGTATTCAAATTAAATCCATTTTTTATGTTCAGCTTAAATACTGATTGTTTTTTTAAACTTTATATTAGTTAACCCGGAAATGCTCATAGCTATTTTTGAAGGAAACTTTTGATGATATCGTATTCAATCAATTCTTTGTAATCTTGACAAGAAAAGTTATATTTTTTTAACGAAATTGGGTTAATAATTTTTAAAATGTATAAGTTTCAAGGCAATTATTACACTTTATTCATAAGTTTTATTAATTCAAGCTACTTACTTTTGAAAAAGCTTTCCTCTAAAATTGAATCAATTTGCGTTTATTTAATAACAATTTTGTTGTTAAATAAAACTAGAAAAAACTACTTTTGACTTTACAAATTAAATTTTGTAAACCTTCTCTCACCTTAAAAAAAGTTGTTTATAATATGTACCTATGTATCAGTAATGTGTAATGATTTTTTTTATAGATTTTTGAAATGGTTCAAGTTGTGCCAAAGTTTTCTTACCTCTCAATATTAAGGGCTCCTCGTCCTCTAATTATGATTCGCTTCATTAGATATTTTTTGAAGTTCTCCATGCCAAAATCGAGGATTAATCAGATTTTTAAGTGAGTATAGTTTTAATAGAGTCATGGGGTACTATTAGAGTAAAACAATTTTTTTTTTAAAATTTAAATACATAATAATGGCATAGTTTTTTTTTGTGTTAATAGTTTTGTCTGTATTAAACTAGGACTAATTATATTTTTTTTTTGTTTTTTATAGGCGCTCAAGCCAGCAAATATACAATGTTACTCTATTTTTCTTATTCTTCATGTCATTGTATGGCCTATTGGGAGTTCAGTTCTTTGGTGAAATGTCTAATCATTGTGTTGTCAATGGTACCGATCCGAAGTAAGTTGCTCATGGTTTTGTTCATGAAGTAATCATAGCAAATCAACTATTGTTTTATCTAAAAGCTTTTAACAAATTATGGAATTTATGACAAAATAAAACTTTAACTATAATTAATTATTACTGTTTTATTTGATTTCTGAATATAATTTGGTGTGATAAATGAAAAAGCTTATGTATAATAATCAAGCTAATTAATTTATGTATTTCAATAAACCTTTAAATAATTTGGGCCAATAAAAAGTTTTTGTTACTATCTTTTTACTAGCTAAAGAGTACAATTTTACTGAAATAAACACATTAAACTTTTTTTAGTGCTAAAATATACATGACACATAACTAATGTATAAGAAGTATTTTATAGTTTAGCATTATAAAAAAATATTTTGCTTCAAATACATAAATGCTTTTTTATTTTATTTAACTCTTATTGTTATTTTGTATTAATTGTATCAGTGGATTCAGACTTAATGCGGCTTTCATCCACATGGTTGGTTGGTTGGTTGGTTTTGTTAGCTAGATTAGCCACATAGTTAATATTGTTAATTGTATTGTTTTTATAGTAATGTGACCCTTTCTGATCTTGCCATTCCTGATACCTATTGTTCAAACATCCCGGATGCTGGTTATCATTGTCCTAAAGGAATGGTATGCTTGGAACTGAAGTTGCCAAAAAGCATTTCTGGGTTTAATGGTTTTGATGATTTTGGTAAACATTTCATTATACTTATTATCAGTATATTTTTAATGCAATTGATAATGTAATTTAATCCTAATTTTTACTTAAATATTGCACAGATATTCAATTAATATTTTATTGGGTTTTTTTCTTCATTTTTTTATACTATAATGTATTAAATTAATAAATTTATTTTTAAAATTATTATTATATTTATACAGTTCTTTGTATATGAATTGTATAGCATAGTTAAAGCATGTTGAAGTCTTTTATTAATTTGTAATTTTTTATTACAAATTATTAATTACTAGATTATAAAAATTGACTTATAAAAAAAGCTAGAGGCATGATAGAAGTTAACACAAACTCAAAGGGAGCACTGAAACATTTTGTGTTAACCATCAGGATTTATTTTGCATTGAACCAATAAATAGTTTTTAATAAATTATTCTAATTTTATAATGTAATACACGAATAATACATGTATGTATACAATTAGTAATTCATTTATCATAAAATTCATTTGGAGTAGTATATACTATAAAAAATTTGGTACATTTTTAAGGAAAAACAAATAAGAACAGCAATTTGAACTAAACTGACGAATCATAGGGTTTTTTGATGCATTTTTTAATGCTTTGTTTCATTCGTTCTTCGAAACTTTGAATTACTAAGGGAAAAAAGTCGAATTCTGAAATTTTTTTGTTCGGGTTAAGCGGGATTTCGCGTTAAGATATATTTTAGCATTAGCTCAAAGCTTTATAGGCTGGGAAAATGTTTTCGTTTCATCGTAAGCGAAATTTTGTGTTAACGAGGTTCGACTGTAAATGCAAAAAAATTAATGTGTTATGCTCTTCTTGTATAAAGTTAGACATATGAAAACACTAGAATAATCAAAGATATTCATGAAACAAGATAATTATAGGCCAAGTAAGGAGGGGAGTCTAAAATAAACCTATAATGTTTTATTTGGAATCGAAATTAGTCGTTCTTCTGTTGGTATTTACTAAATGTGGACAAAACATTGAAGCAGACCAATCTCATTTCCAACTCAAACGTTTAGGTTTCTCTTGTTGAAAAAACCCCTATTTACTCCACATTTATATTGTTTCTTGAATTTTTTATTATAAATTCTATAGTGTATATGTTCACTGAATACTTGAGTGATTGTTATCCTATTTTCTGCCGCAGCCCACAGCTTCTTCACTGTGTATCAAGCTGCTTCGCAAGAAGGTTGGGCTCTTCTTATGTATAAAGCAATGGACAGTCTTCCTGCATGGAGAGCCATTTGCTACTTTACAACTATGATTTTTTTTCTGGCCTGGCTGGTTAAGGTAGAATTACATTGTTGAAAATCCTTATATTTTCTTTTCTTAAAATGCAGACATAAATGAAGTATTATTCGGAAGGAATTTTCTTACTTCATTAAAAAAAAGTTATGCTTACTTTTAAATCTTATGTGAGGCTTAGAAGGAGAAACATTTAAGCTGCAAACTAAAGTACCAACTCCTTAATGCAGCAGTTGTTAAGCTGTCAAAATCTTGCTTTGGAGACTAAGGAGTCGGAGATGAGAATATATGTCCGGTTATGTGGTCAATCTTGCATGTTTAGTGCCCAATCATGTGTAGTACTCATTTTGTTAACTGACTTGCCAAATGAAAGCTGAAGTGAACCTTGCTCATTCTGGGGTTATATCCTGGATTTATGGCATGCTATTGCAAAGCTCTACCATTCAGTCATCTGTTCATTTCATAGGTCATGTACTCTGAAACTCTGAAACATTATTTCCCAATCTTGAACCTACTGAAAAAGATTTATACTTAAAATTTTTTAGATGACTAATGTGTCAATTTAATAGTAGTGGCCTTAAAAAATTATATTTGAAGCTAAATAACTAATTGTAGAATTTAAATAAAAGTGTATGATTATTGCTTAGGAAATTAAGAGCCATTAACTTACAATATTTTGAAATTTTATTGTGACCAAACAATAACCATCAAAAGTACTGGTGTTTCATCAATTGGCTTATTATCACATTGATTTCTGAAAAGATAGATCTAATTTATTAAATTGTATTCATTTTATGCTTTTCCCCACAGAATGTTTTCATTGCTGTAATTACTGAAACTTTTAATGAGATCCGAGTTCAGTTTCAACAAATGTGGGGGGAGAGAGGAACTATTCAGACACAATCTACTGCACAGGTACCCTGATGAACCTGCTATTTTTTAGAATTTTTTATTTGTAAAGTAAACATATCTTTTAACATTAATTAAGCTCTGACTGCATATCTTCTGTTTAAAAAAAACATACGTTTTTGTTAATTATGTGTTTCCATTTCATACCACAATATTTTTAAGTGAAAATTTGCTACATTGAAAGTTATATTACAAAATAATTTCTGATTGCTCAGTAATTAATTTTTTCTAAGCTATTTCAATACTTAAATATGTGACCACATATTTGTTCATTTTTTGGCGTATATTTAAATTGTATCAAATACAGAAAAAAAATCCTTGGCATTTTATTTTGATTATTTAAAAATTTGAGGTATTCAGCTACAGAATGCAGTTCCCTCGTTTAAAAGTTATATGATTTAAGTGAAGATTTTTACTTTTATATCCTACTTAAAACAGTTGCACTACTACTCTTATCTGCCATGGGCAGGTAAACTGCAGTAACCACAACAATGAATTGGACTATTTTTGACCTGAAATAATCATACATTTAGTATGCTTTTTTGTAGGTTTTGTTAGTTATTGAGTTCTTACAAAAATGGTCCAAGTCATCAGTCTGGATACTGCAGTTTCCTGCCCACAGCAAATATACAGTCACATTTAAAAATCTAATATGAAGGAATAAACTCATTGGAGGCATAGCAGTTGCAATCCTCCTCCATTCTGCTTCAAAGTTTCCCATATGTTTATTTTCCTTAGATACTGAAAGCAGAAGATTCTGGTTGGCGACTAATTCCTGTGGACGAAAATAAGGGTCGAGGCAAAGCCCCACACTGTCTCCAAGTATTCCTCCAATCTGCTGTCTTCCAAGTCATTGTCATGATGGTGAATGTAGCCAATGCTATTGTTGCAGCTAGCATCAAGTTTGAGCATGATGGAAGACCCAGGGAAGAGTTCTACAAGCACTATTATTTAGCAGAAGTATTTTTTTGCTCCTGATGTACTTTTAAGCTCTGTTTGGGCATATTGTATAGTTTATAAATAACTTAACATTAATATTTTGAAATTCCATTTATTGATTTACAAAGATGTAATTAGAAAGCAGTAAACCAATTTGAGCTGAATAGAAGAAAAAACTAAAACTCATAACAAAAAGAAAAAAAAAATCTTTAAGTGTGAAGAATTTTTTTAATACACTACTATATGACATTGTTGAATTTGTTAATTTTTAAAAATTAAAGCAGGGTTTAGTGGATAGAATGCTTTAAATTTCATATAAAAGTGTACAAATTTATGTATTAAGTAAAAATGTCACATTTTTCTAACCATTCTTATTAAACTGTTTTATAGGTTGGTTTTACAATATTCTTTGATCTTGAAGTATTATTCAAAATTTGGTGTCTTGGATTCCATGGTTACATTAGAAGAACTCTACATAAATTTGAATTAATGTTAGCAATAGGAACTACTTGTCATATTATTCCTGATCTATATATGCGTGAACTATCATCATTTCAGGTATGCAAATAAAAACATCATATTCCCTTTTTAAGTTCAAGAAAGTAAAAATTAATTACAATTCTTCAAAATATAAACATAATTAAAATTTTCTATTTCTACAGGTGTTAAGAATAGTTAGGCTGATTAAAGCTTCACCAGTATTAGAAGACTTCGTTTACAAAGTAAAAATTTATTTTTTTCTCATTTTTTGTAGTATATAGTACATTTAATAGTTGTACAAAACATTAGTAGAACTTAATTTCTTAAAGTGTTTAAGGTTGTAACTTGTAGTAATTGTGTAAAAGTTTACCTAAAAGAGCACTTTGTATTCTTACTTATCTCCTCCTAGTGTATACTGCTTGTGTTGGTCATGTGAATTAAATATTTTTAAAATGATTTTTTTTAATAAGTAGATTATGTAATGTATAGTATAGTAAAGTTTGGATTTATTTTTCAACTTTTAATGGCCTGCTTTCTCTATAGATTTTTGGACCCGGAAAGAAACTTGGTAGTTTGATAATCTTCACAATGTGTTTGCTTGTTATTACATCTAGTATTAGTATGCAGCTCTTTTGTTCACTAGGAGATTTTAATAAATTTGAAGCTTTCCCTGAAGTAAGTGGTATTAAATATATTGAAATAATTCATGTTTGCTTAAATCTAAAATCAAAATTAAAATTTAATCGTGCAATTTTTTTAGATTAGATACATCTTTATAAAAAGTATAAGATTTTAAATACTTTCTAATAATTTTTTTAATGTCTAAATTTTTCTTTAAAAAAATAGTAATTCAACTAATATGAATAAGTTATGTCTAAAATATAAGCCAATGTTTAGTTAACTAATAGAAAAAATGAAGCAGGTAAAATTAAAAGAAACTTAAATTTAACAGACATATAGAAATTTTTAGATATTAAATATGAAATTTGCATACCTAAACATAGGAAACATTTTCAATTAAGCTAACAGTTACTTGCCTTATAAAACATTTGTTTCATACATATACACACATTTAAAATTAATGCAGCTCACAATTAATAAAAGTGAGTATGGAGGCTTATAAGATTTGAAAAATGACTGCTTCAATGTTTTACATGGTTACTTCAGAGTACATTTTTTTACCTTTACTTTTTTTTTACATCCTTATAACATTTTGCGAAATTTTGATATTTTAACCTTTATGAAAAATTTCTAGCTTATGTTTTTTTTCTTTGAAGTAATATTATAACAATAAAAATTGCATAAGGCTATTGTTTTTCAAGGATAGATATAATAGATAATACAACTATACAAGCATCATAGTTAGTATTTTAATTAAAATCAATTATTTTTAATATAAATCATGTCTTTCTTAAAAGGCTGTAGTGAAAGCATACCATTTTATTTTGCAACCGTCATAGGATTAAGTAATGATGTCGTGGAAAAATGATTTTATGATTATGCTTATTAATGATTTACATTCTAGGCTTTCATGTCTATGTTTCAAATCCTAACTCAAGAAGGTTGGGGTGAAGTTATGAATGAGACTATGTTGAGAACAAGTAGAACAATTGGCCCACTAGTCGCAATTTATTTTATTCTGTACCACTTGTTTGTAACCTTGGTGAGAATGAAAATTTATTAATGATACTAAATTAATTAATGCTTCATTATTATATCAAAACTTATATATATTTAAACAGCTGATAAAATGCACTCAGTCTCAATATTATAGTAGTGATAATACTAAACATTGATTGACTAAATTTTAATTTTCACATTTCCTGAAATTGTTTTGTCATTTTTTATTAATTAAATATGACTAAAAATAATTTGCAAGCATTGTTTAATTATACATTGCTGTGTTTCTACTATATTTTTCTTTCTAAAATATAGATCGTGTTGAGTTTGTTCGTAGCTGTAATCTTGGACAATTTAGAGTTAGATGAAGACATTAAAAAAGTTAAACAGGTATTGTCGTTTTTTCTAAATTTTATTTGACACATAAACATTTAAAGAAAATTACTGCAATTTAGTAAGAGCTTTAATTTTGAAATATTTTTTTAAAAACTGGTTTGTAATATTTAAGTTTCCTGTTAATTATAAGTAATTAATAGGAAACTTAGAAGTAGATGAAGATGATGATCTGTAGATAAAGTTGTAATACTTTATATTTGGGCAGTTCTACCATAATTTTTAATTTCAGGTATAAAAAACTTGTGAAATTTATTTTTTTTTAAATCACTTTCAATATTTGTAAAAAGGTTTATAAGGGTTTAAGAATTACAAAAAAAAAAGTTCAGCAAGGCTCATTTGAATTTTATTTACAAAAAATTTAGGGATTGCAGTTTTTTTTTTAAACGGTTTCAAAGAAACCGGTCTAAACTGGCCTTATGAAAATAACAAATTTTCAATGAAATCTAAGTCATGAACAAACCGGTTAGTCTTAAAACAGGTTTCGGTTTTCCATTCCTAGATCATAGTGACTGTTAGGAACGGAAGGTAAAGAACAGACAGGGAGGAAAATCACGATGTTTCCGGTCTTTTTTGCGTTGAAACTAACTCCAGTTTAATAAAAATGGTTTTTTTACTCCTTATACTTCACTTAAACATATTTATAGAAAAAAATTTCCAATTATTAAGCAAAAATTAACCTTAACCATAGGGGATTGTAAGGAAAGAAATAAAGCCACACAGCTCATTTTACTGTGGTTTTTAACTTTTGGGCTTATTGGTGAAGTATAGCCAAAAAATTCAGCTACTAACTGAAATGTGAGTTTTCAGCAATACAGATTTAATGATTGAAGAATCACTGTAGCTCCATCCAGTGCCTCTCTTCGCCACTTTAGTAATGAGGTCAGTGAATGTACCAAAACCCAGGGACAACGTTAGGAGAAGAGAAATACACATTATAAATATTAAAAGCCAAAATTTTATGGAAGGAATTTATTAAGATACAGTATTAGTTAAATTTAAAATCCAAATGAATGTAATTTTTAGCTCAAAAATTTATTAGTTTGAGCCCTAAACTAAAAATGTAACTTTCGGGACATGGGAAGGTAAGGAATTTTCTGCATTGTTTTGTGACCTAAAATTGTTTTAGTTTCTTTGCTTTAAGATTCTGTTTTGCAATTATATAAGGACCAGTCTATTAGAATAATAAGAAACAATTGAAAATAAATATTAATTTTTTTAAAAGTTATGCCCAAGGGACATAAAATTAAAAATTTTGGTAGAATTGCCTATTTACATTATTAATCAATAATTGTGTCTTTTCATTGATTGCAATTTATATTGAAAATTATGTACATCTAAATATAAGTGCAAATTCTTTGAATTGTGCTATAGTTGAAAGCCAGAGAACAAAGCGCTGGAATTAAAGAAGGTCTACCATTACGATTGCTGTTGTTCGAACGCTTCCCTGACAGTCCTCAGATGAGTCGATTAAACAAGGTTCCATCTGAATTTATTGTACCAAAGGTAAAATATAAGCTATAAGTTGATGCTTTGTAACTTTGTATAAGTTTATTACTTGAAACTACAGCCATCATCTAATATATTTTTTGTATGTTATAATAATATAAATTTGATTAATAGTTAAAGTAATATTAAAGTATAACATTTGTAAATTGGAGAAAATTTTAATTTAAAAGAAGAAATCCCCCAAAGTAAAATACTCTTGTGTCTTAAATTCACACTTGTTGCATGTGTACAATGTTCAAGTGAAAAACTACCATATAAAAATTAATTTTTTTTTAAAATGTATTTTAATAGTTTTTCATACCATTTATTTTGTTTTTGAAGTTATTCTACTTCTGTAAACCAATTCTTAAGATATTGTGCTTTTGATTTAAGATTGCAAAATTAAAATCCTAACAGAGTTTCGAAGTAGTGCAATTTTTTTTACTGTTTTTCTACCTTGGTGAAAAATGTTCAATATTATGGTATTGTACAGTGACTTTTTATAAGCACTAAGGTGCAATGATAAGCATTTATTATAAAATTAAATACCCTGTATTTTTTATAGGTTAGGGAAAGTTTCATGCGGCAATTTGTCGATGAGCCAGATGAATCGCCAACAATGAAAAAGTTGAGTGAAGACAGTGACAGTTTAGTCACTTTTCGAAAAAACAGGCCTTTGAAGTTAATAGCATCCCCATGTAAAGTTAGAAATACTACAAATATTCTACGTAAAGCAAGTGTAACAAACATAGTTCTGTAAGTATTTGTTAGTTTCAATTTATTGTTATCTATACAAAAACAAGTAAAGTTATATTCATTGATATAAATAATATATATGCATTTTATTTTCAAATAATTTCTATCTTATTTATGTTTGTGACAGTGATTCAAACAACCAACGCTTACTTGTTGGAGATTCTGGACAAATTCCTGTCCTTGGTAAAGGTCCGAAACAATCACAAAGTCAAAAAACTATACGCTTAGATAGAAGGTAAAACATATTCAAAAATGAAGTTAATTTATTGAAGTTAAATTTTAACTTTCTGATTAATAATATTTTCTTATACAGGAAAATTAATAAATAGAATTTAAATTGTATTTCAATATTCTAATGATTTTAATATTTGTAAAACACATTTTATATAATAATTTTATTTGTGTTTGATGTGAGCTTAGTAATTTTTAATGCATATTCAATGCTGGGTAGTGGGTAATATAATACTTTAAATAAAAAAATATCTTAAACTTTTACATATATGCTATATGCATACTGTACATGAAAACAAACTTCTTCTACAGATAATTTGGAAGAGGGGGGGGGGGGGGTAGTTTAAATATATACAAACTTTTAACTCATCTAATTCATTAGCATGTAGTATTTTATCATTTGTAGACTTTTGATTCAATTATACAATATGAATACCCTTTTTACTTAAAGGAGTATGAGGCGGTCAATGCGTGGCTCAATGAAAATAAAGCAAACCACTTATGATCATCTGAGGGAAAATGGCGATGGTGGAACATTGAACCCCATGACTTCCAGAAGTCCCCACGATTTTGATATTAAATTACTCCAGCAAAAGAGACAACAAGCGGAAATGAAGAGGTATACTTTTCTCTGCCAGTTTAATTTTGAAGCTTCATGGGAATGGATTTTTTTTTTTAAAGTCATTGTTAACAACGACATTAATGTTTTATTTATAGCAATTCATTATTTTACTATTTACTAACATTCAATCTGTCTATTAAATCTGTTTAATATTTCAAGGTCTTTTTAATAACATTTCATTTAAATTCTAATCTGCGAATATTGTGTCATATTTTTTTATAATTGTGTGTCTGTATTCATATAGTAAAAAAAACTTAAAATATAATAAATTTTTAAAAAGCTTCATTTTTCTACAACATATATCGTACTGTACTTGAAAAGTGACATTTGTACCATATTAACTTAGTATAGGAAGCATAAGTTTTTGTTTACAATGCATTGCATATATTATAAAATTTATTCAGTTTTTTTGTGTAATTATTAAAGTTTATTCTAGCTATTAGTAGTTTGTATGCAAATAACTTCATTAGAAACTTAGTGCAATTGCCTTTTTTAAAAATTTATTCAAAATTTATCTGATTTATTTCTTATTAAGTAATGACCTAAATTTGGTTTGCTTGTGTCATAGAAACCAAAGAGAAGAAGATTTGAGAGAAAATCATCCATATTTCGACACTCCCCTTTTTATGGTGGCGCGAGAAAGCCGATTTCGTAAATTTTGCCAAACAATTGTTTGGGCTCGCTACGATCCTCATATTAGAGATCCTGTTACCGGCAAAGAAAGAAAAATTAAATATAAAACCTTTCAGTATGTGTTATCTTTTTTGATATTTAGATAATTCAATTACCTTTAACCCATTATATCCTTTACTAACTTTAACTTTTTTTTAAAAAGTAATTTGCTAGGTCTAGTGACTTATTTGGACTGGTTTATGATTTGGATTACAACGCTGTGTTGCATTTCGATGATGTTTGAGACAGCGCAAAGAAGAGTTATGAATACAGCATTATTGCAGGTCCTTATACAATTTAGTTACACTTGTTTACATTGTTAGTAGTCTCTTTAGTTTTAATATTGAAAATCTAACATGAGATTCATCCATATCGTTCATATCTTAACACAAATGCTTTTTTTTTTACACTTTAACTATTTTCTTTAGGCTTTAAATACCAATTTTTAATGTAAATTTTTATATAATATTAGTTTCATTAAAAAATTGTTTTTTACTACTGTAATTAATTTTGAGCGAAAGGAATATGAACTCATTTCAATATATTTTGGATTTTTTTAAAACAGACTATAGTATTACTTTAGTTACATTCCATGGAATAAATTAATAAATGAAGGGTCTAGTTACAAAATTTGCATTTTTCGAAGTATAACTTACATATAGGGTCTGGTCTGTTCATCGGAGATTTTTGCTGATCTTAATTCAATCGGCCGAAGTCACCAATGAACCGGATCCTATATCTTAGTTATACTTTAGAGAATAGGAGTTTTAGCACTAGACTCTTCAATATCTGTAATTCCTTTTTAGGTTGCAGAATATGTGTTTGTAACTGCTATGAGCCTTGAAATTATTCTTAAAACTCTAGCCGATGGATTATTCTTTACGCCTAAAGCTCTAATAAAAGATGCTGCTGGTGTTATGGACTTCTTTATATTCGCCGTAAGAATAAGTATATATCTAGGCATGTTTCTATGAAGAACATAAATAAGTTCAATTTTTAAAATATGTCTTTCTTTTTGTTACTAGCATTCTAAATATTATAAATCTAATATCTAAAATTAAATGCAAATAGTAGTTATAGTTATGTATTTTCAGTTTTAGTAACAAAATAAAGTGTAGAAAAAAATACTTTCACTTTGTGTTATTGCAATTAAATATTAAAAATTGTATGAATAGTTGCTGTTTAAAATTTCTGAGAAGTTTAATGTAAATTCTTCAAATAAATTTATTATAATCACTTCCTATATAAATGTAATAAATTATCAAGTGTCATAGAGGAATTTGTACTATTGTTTATCTAAGTATTAAAGCTTTGTATGTATATGTATTGAATTTTTTGCTTGAAATTTGTAGTGAAACCTAGCAAATACCTGCATGACTTATGGCTTTGAAGTATTGCTTCTGAGATAATGTGCTTTTTATGGTAAATTTGATTTTTATTTTTGTTTTTTGCCATTTTTTTTAATTTGCTGCTAATTGTATACAACACTAAATAACAAAATATCATTTAAAAATTGCCTTAAGCAAATAAATGTGATTTGTGGCATAGTTTTTTGCTACATGTGCTCGTTGTTAGCATTAGTAATTTTTTCTAAGCAAAAAAAATATATATTAATAAATGAATTTACAATTTGTTTTTAAATTTAAAATGCTACAATTCACTTCTTGCATACATTTTAAATGAGAAGAAAACTAACAACTTGAACAATTTTATGTACTTTTAGAGAACAAATAAGTATTTTAGATTAGATTTTTTAATCCTATATATATTCACAAAATATGTATCTAACATTGAAGTATCAGGAAAAATATCAACCATTCTGTGATCTAGTTCAACTGTCATCAACTTTTTAAATTAATAAATTGAAACATAAAGCCCATTAAAAATATTATTTTGGCAATGTTATAAATGTTAGACCTTAACTACTTTCATTTTGTTCAGCAACGCTTGTATGATATTCTTATTTAAAAAAAAAACATTTTTACAAATTCTGTTAATTTAATCCTTTTGTCAATAATCCTTCCAGATAAGTTTAGTGTTTTTATGTTGGATGCCACAAAAGGTTCCAGCTCAGTCTGGGGCCCAAGTTCTAATGATTTTAAGGTGTGTTCGACCTCTACGGATCTTCAGTCTTGTACCTCACATGCGCAAAGTAGTGTATGAACTTTGCCGGGGATTTAAAGAAATTCTTTTGGTATGACTTTTGTTGTATATTAAGGTTTGGTTATACAGTAGCCGCCACTTATTGGGATAAGTGGTTAATTTAAACAACCGATTAATTGAATTAAATTATGTAGAACACAACAAGATAATTGCTTACATTAAAAATTTCTGCATATCTGGATCAAACAACCATTTTACTGATCTTTAAATGCTCCCAAAATATAGTCCGAATTTCTTTTTGCTATGGATTCATGAAATTTGTTTAATATTTCATTCCAATGACCGACCCGTCATATAAAAAGAGATTTTGACAGCAATAGGATTTTTAAAAACCGACTGGTAAATCAAAGAGAATAAATGTGTGGTAGTAGAGCGAAGAGCTAAAACAGGGGGTCGGGGGAGGGGGGCATTTTAAAAACAAAAAAAATGCCCTAGACTGGTTACAAAATCTGTTATGGATAGAACTAGGCTTTTTATGATCTCAGCAAATCATTGTTTGCTTTAATCCTATTTTAACACGGGTTTATGGACTAAAAGAAAGCAAAAAAACAACAACATGGAAATGGCCAACGAAATGGTCTAAGATATTTTTCATTATTGTAAATGCCATATAATAATTTTTGCGATAGTAAACATTGATGCATGTTTATTGGGGGGGGAAAAGAATTAAATTTGTAAATTTAATTTATATTACTTACGTTGATTAAGTGTTTCCTTCTTTTTTTACAATTAAATACATTACTTAAAGTATTAACTTTTAATAAATTTATTTTTAATACTTTTTCTAGGTCTCTGTACTGCTTATTGTCTTAATGTTTGTATTTGCTTGTTATGGAGTTCATATGTTTGGGGGCCGGTTGGCCAGATGTAATGATCCAGAGATTAAACTAAGGGTAGGTTTAAGAAATTTATTTATTATTGACTCTCAGACAAGAATCTGATTGTTTTAATAACTTTTACCAACAAATTTAAATGCTTTAATTGTATTTTAACAAAAATATAAAAATAACTAAAAAAAATACCTGAACATTTCTTTCTAGTTATGATTTTTGTAATCAGAAATGGTTATTTTATTAAAATATAGATCAAACAAAATTATCAAATGAAAGTTTATTTCATATAGGAAGAATGTGTTGGAGTGTTTATGAGAAAGATATTCATCACCAAAATGAAACTGCAGCCTGGTGAAAATGAATCATACCCTGCTATGCTTGTACCTAGAGTTTGGTAAAGAAAATAATTTGCATTATTGAGCGAAGAAACTTTTAACATATTGAGATATAATACTAGAATAGTATGATAAACCGAAATGTGGAGGAATATATTGTTCAGTTACTGGCCAAAAGCTATTCTGCCATTGGCAGGTAAACTGCAGTAACCACAACAATTAACTGAACGTTTTTGCCCTCAAATAATCAGTCTTTTAATATACTTTCTTGCAAGTTAGAGCTATTGAGTGCCTATAACAATGGTCCAAGTCATTCGTCCACATACTGCAGTTTACCTGCCCATGGCAGTATTAATACATATACTGCTAGAACCATTCTATGTATTTCATAAGTTAGTCTCTTTATAAATAGTCTTAGTGTTTTGCACTACATTGCAAGACTCAAGGTTATAACCAAACATAGACATCAGGCTATAAGTGTTACTCTATTGGGAGAGATATGTGGTATATTGATCAAATTCCAAATTACCTACAATTTCTATTTAATGTAATTTTACTATAGCTATCCCAGTACATTTACTAGTCAAAAACTGTTACCACTAGTTGGTCATTTTATTATTTTCTTCAAGTTTGTAGTTAGTTTAAATACTTTCTTTAAATAAAGTCTATTAATAATTACTTGAAAAAATGTTTTATTCCTTTCTTAGGGCAAATCCAAGACGTTTCAATTTCGATAACATTGGCAATGCAATGTTGGCACTATTTGAGGTCCTTTCATTTAAAGGTTGGCTTGACATTCGTGACGTTCTACTTCAACGACTTGGAACGGTACACAGTTTTCATTTTTAAATTATTAAAATTTATTATTAAAAGTAATATTATTATTTACTGATTTGTTTTGTACTGTTTTATTTTACTTATTTTTAAAATTTTATTTGCAGGCACATGCCATATACATTCATATCTTTGTATTTTTGGGGTGTATGATTGGCCTCACTCTTTTTGTTGGTGTCGTGATTGCCAATTACAGTGAAAACAAGGTGATTTTTATTGAATTTGATATATCAACATTTTCTTTTTTCAAATGAAATTACAGCCTGGTAGATTGTTTTATGCATTTCACTATTTGGTATACAAATATATTCTGAAATAAAATTATTTCAGAAAATCCAATATGTAATTAAAAATTAGAAAATTAATAAAATAATTTAAAATTAATCCACTGGCACACTATAGGTGCATTGTACAAAGTATAATTGAAGAGATGATTTCCAAAAGGTGTTAAGTAAATTTTTTGCATTTTTCAGAAATCGCGATTTTGTTGTAGAAGATTTATTATTGATTTTAAGGAAAAGATAATTTTTCCCAGTAATCAATGAATGATAGTAACACTAAATTATATGGTTAAAAAAATCCTGACAATATAGTTATTTAGAAATAAAAAAGAAGAAAATGACAACCCTTCTTGGAAACAAAACTCATGACTTGCGCCCTTTTGGAATGAAACTCATGACTTACTCCCTTTTGGCACAAAAAAACTGACAAAATTAAATGACTTATTTCTATTTGAAAGTAATTCAAGTGTATTTTTTAACATAATTACAGCATAAATTTTAAATATGCAATTTTAGGAGGTAGGTACCATATATCTTCATTTTCAAATTTTATTTCTTCATCCCTATCGTTATCTTCATTTATGTTGGTGTTAGGCTTATGTCCTGACTACGCCAAAAATGCCACAAAGGCAACCAATGCAACAAAACTTGGTGACTTGGCAGAGTCAGCCCCCAAGCTATTGCATCGCTTGGTGCCCTTGGCGGTCGCCAAGTTTTGTTGCCTTTGTGGCATTTGATGTCTTAGTGAGGACATAGCCTTAGGTTTATAATTGCAAGATTGTTCATAAAAATAAAAGCATTTGTGCAATTGGTTAACGCCCAAAGTTTCAAGTAATTTCAAAATATCTGATTTTTTTCTTGTTTCATATTGTTTTTTTATTCTACTTTAGAAGAGGTGCATGAAATAATTCTTTTTCCACTTTTCATGATCTTGTGAAGACAAAATGAACCAATGTATGTTTTCTTGATCCCAAGTAATTTCTTTTACTACCTTTCCAAGCTTTTCCAGTACTTTTGCTTCTGAAATAAAAAAAAGCTTGTTTGCTCTTCGGACGACTGTGTGCAATTTTTTTTCCATATCTAGTCCAACAGCTTCTTCATTCGAATCATTCATTATATTATTTCCAACTTAACCCTATTATAAATAATATAGCTGAAGGGTAATACCATGCAAAATTATCCTGTCTGTAGTGTAAGTCACGTTTGTAAAAAGTGATTATCACTACAACTTTTAACATTAAATGAAAAAAATTGTGGAATAGTTGATCTACACTTATTATAACTAAATAATGTAATGTACTTCATTTAATTTGATTTATATTTTTAATTTAAAAAGCTTTTAATCTCCTCTTAAATTGTGACTTACACTGCAGTTACATGGAATTAGCCTGAAATATAGTTCTAATAAAAAATAATGTTTTGATCTAAATAATCATTTAAATTCAGACGAAATTTTTACAAACTTAAGTTTTTCGCAATGCAAAACAAAAATATATCAAAATTTATTAATTTTTAAAAATTTATTATAATTAATAATAATAAGAGAGAGATTACTGATTGGTGATTAAAAGCAAATGATAACTCACAGTTTACGTCGCATTCAAATAGTAAATGAACGTGGTACGATTTAAATTAGTTTTCGACGCTCCAGCAAAGTTTTAAGAACTGATCTATGTGTTTTTTTCTGGGACTGAGGTGGAAAAAGACTTAATCCCTTTTGGCACAAAAGTCACTTGTGACTTAATTCTTTTTGGAAACAAACACGAATTTCCCCCTCTATTTTTAATATGAAAAACCCCCGCCTGAAACTTCTACTTATTTAAAATAAATAGCAAGCGTAGTTTTATACATTTTTCATCAAAAAGTCAATTTTTGAAAATTTTGACTTAACTGAAGAGCTGATTTCCAAAGGCGTTACTATAGCTTAAATAGTTAGTTTATAGTTAAAGTATCTGAACGCGTTCGGGGCACTTTTTAAAAAATATGTACTAGAAAACAACTTTGGAAGTAATTTTGTGTATATATGAAAGAAATAACTATATATAGCAAGTAAAATCTGGCATACATACCCAATTTTTTTAAATATGGTAATTTTAAGCATGTTTTTTTTGCTGTTTCTTGTCAAAAACTTCGATGAGGCTAGAAAAAAAACTGTTAGACCGATTGAGAAAATAAAACTATCAAGTTAAACTGTAAACTTATGCCTAGGGAATACACCTAAAACTAAAAGATTTTTTTTTAAATAAAATTTTTATTAGTAGTTGAAAAAAGACAGTCGGATTTTCAACATTTTTTATGGCGTGTCAAGATAATTAATAGGTCAAAACAAAATAAAAAAAAGGAATTTCTTCCAAGTTTCTTAGGTATATTCCCTAGACAGCAATTTCTTAAATTAGAAGAAAAAAGAATTTTTAAAATTACCCAATAACTTTTTGAGTTATCTTTTTCCAAGTGAAGCTATGAATTGAAAACTGAAATGCAAGAAAAACGTATTTAAAGTTTCAACATCTGGTTGATTCTATTGCTACTGATCTTTACTAAATTAATCACTAGGTTCGTTCTAATTGAGGCACAGTTAAAATAATAAGAGTTTTAGGAACAATAAAGCCTGTGTAATAATATAAACACGTAAAAAAATTTCAATTTTTTTCAAAAATGACACTGAATTCATACTCTATTTTTTAATTAAATCAGTAAAAAAATTTCAGGGTACTGCTTTGCTTACTGTTGACCAGAGAAGATGGTGTGACCTGAAGAAGAGATTGAAAATAGCCCAACCCCTCCACTTACCCCCACGCCCGGACAGTCACAAATTCAGAGCTTTTATCTATGATATCACGCAGCACATTTATTTCAAGCGCTTTATTGCTTGTCTTGTTTTAACAAATAGTAGTCTGTTGTGTGTGAGTGTAAGTAGCATTTAGTGTTTGATTTTTTATTAGTTATACTTCTTAATGAGTTATTCCAAGCTATTTATAAAATCATTTTAATGATTTTTGCAAATATAGTGGGAATCAGATGAGCGCCATACAATTCCGCTTGCTACTTGTTCCGCAACTTTCACTTTACTGTTTACTATAGAGGTGGGTTGGTAATATTTTTTATACTTTGAATAGTCTGTGTAAAAAAATATATAATATTAACCACAATTTAAATTTCTTCACTTTCTTAGTTATAAATGTTTTAAAATTATGTGTGTTACTGGAAAACTTGGCTGTCAGGTGACAGGTTTATATCTATATATTGTTTTGAAGGAAACAAAGTAAAGCAAATTTTTCATTATTATTAATTCTTTCTTTTTAAACACCTTTTGTTCAATGTTTAACCCTTATAAATTAAGTTATGGTCTTTAATGGATTATTTGAAATGGATATTTTTTTAGCCTAAATTTAAAACTTGCAAAACAGATTATATTGAATCATTAGTTTAGATATTTTTTTGACAAAACTCTACTAGTTATCCAATAAACTATAGTACAATTAAAAATTTCCTTCTTTTTTAATGTTCATATTTCTGAATTGTGTCACATTGTAGGTTATTATGAAAGCTATAGCATTTACGCCGAGGGGCTACTGGCAGAGCAGGAGAAATAGATATGACCTTCTTGTAACAGTTGTTGGTGTGATATGGGTGGTCACCCATTTCATGCTAATGGTAAACATTATTTACAGTCTTATCCATCAAATTTGATTGCTTTATAAAGTTTTTTTTACAACATTCCCATCTGTCCTTTTTACTTTGTATTTTCTTTAAAAATATGCATTTAATTGATTATTTACCTGTTAGGTAATTATGTCTTTTTTAAACAATTAATTATTTATACTTTTTTATGATATTTTACATGGACAAATTCAGTATACTAATAAATATTTGGGAATCGTTTATTAGCTTTACCCAATAACTGGTTCGACAGTACTGCTCACAAAATCAATTTTATAATACTGGATTAAAAAAACTCATATCTGAAATAACTGACAGCCTTTTGCCTCTATAAGGCAGTATAAAAAAAAGTTTTGTCTAAATTTTTCAAATAGTGAATTATATACATTAAGTTTGCATATTTCTTGTATTATACAAAATATATTTTAATTTAGCAAACAACAATTTAATTTTCTTTTTAGAACAATACGAGTAATTCAATTGGTTATACAGTTGTCATCCTGCGATTCTTTACAATCACTGGAAAGCATGTAAGATATTTTAAATAATTCTTATAATTCATTTTCAAATTAATCATATTCTTTTAAATAGCATGCGTAATATAATGAGCTGTAAAACTAAATATTTCAAAAAGTATATTGTTATATTCAGATGCTTAACAGCGAAAGTAGAAAAACTTATAAATGTTTGGTTAACGTTGTTGCATATGGTGTTCTTCAGTATCAATATATGTATATTGTTTTTGTATAGTTTTCTGCTATCATGGAGGAGTATTGATAACGTAGGTTTGACCTTGATACCTAAAAAATGTATTATGTAGTAAAAAGTTCAAAGAAGTATCTTGAGTATAGAAGTGACTGATGCACCTTAAATCTACTGTTATTCAATGTACCGCCCCCAAATAATATGTAGGCCCCCATATATAATGTAGTATTTGGTGTCCACTACATTGTCAATTAACTGTGTTTCAAATTACACTATATTTATGTGTACGTAATTAAAATGGGACAATACTGGAACTATCTCAAATAACTTATTAGGACGAAAAAAAATATGATTTTAGAGATGTTTTGGTTTTGTTTTCCAACCTTTTATTTATTATGAACAAAATATATAAATTACAAATCTGTAAAATTGTAAAGTTTTTCATTAACTCTCAAGACTAAGATTTTACCTTCCTGATTCTAGCACAAACCTTATAATAAAATAGAATTGCATAATTAACAACTGTATTAATTTTTATCGAATTTTTTTTAGGCCACTCTGAAGATGCTAATGCTCACCGTTGTGGTATCTGTGTATAAAAGTTTCTTTATTATCATGGGAATGTTCTTGCTTATATTGTTTTATGCCTTAACTGGTGTGCTTCTGTTTGGAACAGTGAAATTCGGAGAAAATATTGGAAGGTTAGTAAAACAGCTTTTATTTCTATCTATAAGAAAAGTCAGTCTATTTTACATCCACTTACGTTTTTTGGTTAAATTAAAATTATATTAGTTAAAGGCTTTTATTAAACTATAAGAAGCTGAATGTGTATTATGTAACTAACTGAAAGAATATGTCTTATTGTATTATTTAACTAAAATTGATTTTGAATGTAGCATTAGCTAATTAGGAGAAAAAATTGTCATATACTGACAACAGGTCATAAATTTTCATTTTAATTAGTGGAGTTGACCTTTAACAGCAGAAACTATAAATATCTCAGACTAAAAAAAGTAAATTTTTCTCCCCACGCACATTCCCCCGCCCTCTTAACCCCCTTTTCCAGATATCATATTACACAGCTTCTAGCCATCGTGTTCACTGTCTGTGTACATTGCTGAAGATGGTAAGCCTCGAACTTACCGAAACATGCACAATTTTCACCAAATAAACTATTTGTGCTAATAATTACGTTGTTTTCTTCATTCTCATGTTTCTTGCGCAAAGTCGAAGATATTTTCTGAATAAAAAAGTAGTCTATTTTTATTTTTGCTTATTTAAGATTATTTATTACTTGATTAATCAGTATTATTGTAATAAATGTTGCACTAAGAAACATTTTATTTTTTCAGGCAGGCAAATTTTGCAACTGCTCCTAGCGGAATAGCAATGCTATTTCGAATTGTTACTGGAGAAGATTGGAATAAAATCATGCATGACTGCATGGTAAGATGCAAATTCATATTAACAAAATTCTCTAAAAGTTTTTCTATGGGATTGTAAGTTAATTCATTACATTTTAAAATTTGGACCAAATTTGGAAATTTTTTATTTTTTGGAAAAATTTTATATGTTTTTTAATAATAATTATTATTATTATGATATCATTTTGTGCAATTGATTGTAATCTATCTATAAGAGACACCTCAAAGCTTTGGTAACAATAATCTGCTTAGAGTTTAAAAAAATTATTAAATTTTGTAAAAAAGTTTTTGAATCAAGTTTCATCCTGCCAGATTTCTCCTTTTAAGTATATCTTTTTTTTAATATATATATTAAATTATTCTGAAATTTCTATAACTCTTGCCATTTTTTATAGCTGAGTCCCCCATACTGTACCCCTGGTGAAAATTACTGGGAAACGGATTGTGGAAACTTCACTGGGAGCCTGATTTATTTTTGTTCATTCTACGTCATTATTACATATATTGTTCTTAATCTTTTAGTGGGTATGTTCAAATTTCGGTGAATCATATAATAGCTACATTATTTATAAGTATTTTTTATTTTAGTATTGAAATTCCTTTTATGTAAAAAAAACTTCAATTCTGTTTATCTTCTAAAAACAAGTTTTTCTTCAAACCTTTGTTTAGTTTGTTTGACAAGTTTTCAAGGGAATTAGAATTTTTTTTAAACAAGGAAAAAAATAACTTTATAAAACAATTTATAATATCAATAGAAATTTAAATGCATGATTTTAAATTGAGAACACACCATTATCAAAACAATTTTAGACTAATCTCAATTATCATTACTAATAATGCTTAACATTTAAAGAAAAGCAGTATTTATAAAAAAAATTGATTTTGTTTGTATATAAGTTTTATATTGTAAGCAATTAATTATGTATTGTTCAATTAAAAACATTTGGTTGTTTTTAGCTATTATTATGGAGAACTTTTCATTATTTTATTCAAATGAAGAAGATGCCCTATTAAGCTACGCTGACATACGAAATTTTCAAAATACTTGGAATGTTGTAGATATTCAACAAAGGGTGAGTAAATACCTATTTGTAAAAAAATGTTTTACAAATCAAACTGCATATTGATGTCCATAAAATAAGCAGTAAAAAGTTTAAAATAAAATTCGCAACTTCATTTTTAAAATTCAAATTTTAAAAGCTATAGAAAAATACCTAAATTACTTTTACAAAATCGTTACTCCTATAAAAAAAAAGGTTTAAATCCCTAAAAATAAAATTATGAAATACTTTATTTTGAAATATACACTTTTAGCCCCCTGAGGGATAAAGACATATAAACCTGTCACCTGAATGACTGGTTTTCCAGCAATTACAAAAATTTAATTTTTTAATTTAAATAAATTTTAAAATTTAAAGTATTAAAGAAATTACATTTTCTGTGAAAAATTAAAATGTAGTGAAAATAAGTTTACTCTTCAGCCATTTGTTTATCCCTCAGAGAGTTAAGTAAAGGAATAATATTTTATTATTATTAAAATTTTATTTGTTTTAAAACTTTCATAGCAACTTCCCTTTTTTATTTAGTTAAACTCTTCTTAACTAATGTAAATACTGTCAGAAATATGTTTGTTTCTAATTACTTTTACGTTGTTAACAGGGTCTGATACCAGTAGGTCGAGTGAAGTTTTTGCTTCGTTTGCTCAAGGTAAAGGTAAAGGATGGGTATTTCTTTTCTATCCGATCTTTTTTATGCATTCTCTAAAATCTATGAGACTATTTTTTCTTTGCCATTTTCTTTCTTTCTCTATAGGGGAGACTTGAAGTGAACCCTGAGACTGATCGGCTACTTTTTAAACATATGTGTTATGAGATGGAACGAATGCACAATGGAGATGATGTCACTTTTCACGATGTTTTAAAGTATGCAACTCAATTGTTCTTTCATTTTAATCTTAACCTTTAACTGCCAGGATTGAGAACATGGTATTAGGGAATGTTTACTTAAATTCTCTTAAATTTAAAATTCCATTCGGACATCAGTATACATATCAGTTTAATACCTCTGTGTATAATGTCAATGAAAATTCCGTTTGTATATTGTCCTATCTTTTGAATGGTGTACGAAATATCGTAGCTTAAAAAACTTGGTTATGAGGTTAATACCTTATCAAATTGGCTACTAAAAACCGCTAACTTTTATTCCTCTGTATTTTGAGGAGAAATAATTACAGTAGATATAGGCTATCATAATATTTTTCTACTACTTAGTTTTTCTTGTACTTTTATTATTGCTTATGTATTTATAGAAATACAAATATAATTTTAACTGAGGTTTTTTGTGTTGCCTACATGGGCCTAATTTTATCATGCATTCCTGATACTTCATGATTTCTTATTTTAAGTAAGAATATTTGACTGATACTGCAATGGCTTTTTTATTAATAAATATAATGAGCTTTTTGTCTTATGTTGACCAAAAACAGGGTTGCCACACTATTTGGTAAAGAAAAATCAAGGACTATTTAAGGACTTTTCAAGGAGATATTTCTCCATTTTCAAGGACTGTATATTCAAAAATGCACCTACATTCCATGACAGTTTTTAAAAATTAATTTAGAAAACGAATAAGAGCTCTCTAACTTTCAAATGTACTTAAAAACGTGTTATAAATAACCATTTAGCTACCGAAAAGATCCATGAAGAACGGCGTGAGGAGTAACAGAAAAGTAACGAAATTTTTTGTTACTTTGTTACCAGTAAAAGTAACTGAGTTACAATTACAGTTACTCTCTGAAAAATCTAACAGCATTACTTGGTGTTACCGAAAAAAAGTAACTGTTTCAAGTAACACATTACACCAATCCCTAAAAAAAGGGCCACATAAATTCATTGGAACTAAAAATTAAGGACTTATCAAGGTTGATAATGTTTTTTAAGCACTTTTAAGACCTTGAAAATCAATGTTTTTTTTCAAGGTTTTCAAGGACCGTGGCAACCCTGCAAATATCTGTGGGTGTGTTTTTCATTTAATATTTTATTTTATGATATGTTATAGAATTAATGTGTAATTAAAATTAAGTTCTTCTTTTGTTCAGAAACAGTGGAACACCACAGAAGAGCATGGTTTCTACAAGTATAACATTATAGTATAATTACAATTGTTCATTATAAGAAATAAAAGAATTAACCTTTGTAATTAAAAAAAAATCTTGGTTCTTTTGTCCAAAAATTGTTAAACACCAGAGAAGAACATTTCTGTAAACTATAACATTGTATTATTTATTACATATGTTCAAAATAAGAAATGATCCTCATGCTGAATTCTCAAATATTAACAATTATTACTGCGATAAAAAAATGATTTCCCAAAACAAGCCTTTTAATGAAGTGGTTGTTCTGTTGTGTACCAAGTTCTTAAAATAAAAATAACTTTAAACCCATATTTATGATATAAAGTCTTAGCTTCAGGCTAATATATTAACTTTCTTTATTTTGCAGTATGCTTTCATATCGATCTGTAGACATAAGAAAAGCTCTGCAACTTGAAGAACTTTTAGCAAGGGAAGAACTTGAATACCTTATTGAGGAAGAAGTCGCTAAGCAAACAATACGCCAGTGGCTAGATAAATGTCTCCGTCGAATTAAAGCAGTTAGTACATTTTCATTATCGTACTATGCAAAAGAAGATTTTTAAATCTTTTAAAAAATCTAAATCTTTTTAAAAAATAATATAATTGCTAGATATTATTAGATATAATTTTTTTTAAATTAAATTCCTTGTTTTTTCTAGTACATATAATAACAATTTATTGGTAATTAACTGTACTTTAAAGGTTTTATAGGAAGAATAGCAACTAAATTATGAATTTTTTATTATTTTTGCAAAACGATTTGTTATGTTTATAGTTTTTTCGATGTTAAGTTAATAAATAAAATATAGTTCATAAAAATACAATGCTATATGTTTTAAAATTTTATTTTAGCCTTAAGGGTCAAATATATTTAAACAAAAACTATTACCCTAAACTAATACTTTTGTAGTTAAAACAGGGAATATCCTTTTTCGCCTCGTGTAGGTCTAATGCCACTAATTTCAATAAAACATATCCCCCAGCTTTGTGGGTTATTGGGTTTATTTTGTTGAACTGTAATTTTTCAAGTGCCTAAGGCAACATGTGACCTGGCCCCTAATATATACTACCTTTTGTGTCATTGACCCTATTGTTGATCTTTTATTATTATAATTTCATAGTTTTTAAGTTAAGTCTTTGTCATAAGTAAGTCTTAATTACAGTCTTTGATTGAGTTGCATTGTATTTCAGTCTTATTGATTATTTAATTTTGTGTGTGTTTCAGCAAAAGCAGCAGAACAGTTTGATCCATAATTTGCGGGCTACAACTGAAGCATTATTTGCAGGCACTGACATTCTTCTTAATAAGCCTGTTGCCTCCGAAACCAAAGAAGAGGAAGAGACGACCGCCAGGCACCGAAAGAAGGGCCAGCTGCCCCAGAGGTCGGACAGCATTTCCTCCCAGGTAGCTCAAAGGGCAGCTTGATAATGTTTTATTAATCAACCAAACCAGTCTCCTAGGCAGATATTGAATTATTTCAATTAATTACTTTTTTTCAGGCATCTTATAAAAACTGTAACCAAAGAAGCAGTTTTTTGAAGGGTTGTGTTTAGTTTAGGTTTCACAAACACACAGTCTATGTTTAAAAAGTTAATATATATTTAGTATCCAGTTACAATAAAACTACTACTTAAAAAAATACTTTAAATATTCATATTCTGATTTATATAAGAGTTTATCTATAAGTGAAAGAAAATCAATATCTCTTCTTACAAAAATATATTTAAAAATGGTAAATTATATTTTGTGTCGAAACTCAGTTTGACCACCATCGTCCTGTAACTTTTGCCAACTGGAAACTTGTTGAGTGCCATCATTTGTTGTATCTATTGTTTTTTGACAAAGACAATTACAAAAAACTACTCTAATGACATGGCTACTGCAATTTAAATTTATTGTTCCGACTTTGTTATAAAAATAATTCATAACCCTTCATGTAGCTATTTTAGGTATCTGAAACAAGCATAAAAGCCTTTGTATTTTCTCTTGCAATTTTTAAAAGCTATTTTAGTGATGATTATAATTTCTCAATATTGCATTAATGCAATCGTTTAACTTTTTTCTTCTCCTTAGTGTACATATTCTCCTGTTACTTATTGTTACTAATGTTTTTTTTTTTAGGGTGGGAGAAAATTTTTGGCCCCTTCCCTTTCTGATGGAGCTGCAAGAGCTGAAAAGGATAGATTTCCTACAAAGAAATGGAATGCTAGACAATCAGGTTGATTACTTCTTTCACAAAATTATTCAAGTTTTGATATTTAATACAAAACAATTTATTAATTGAAGTCCATTATGAAGATTATTTTTTTAGAGTATATATACTATATTTACTGGATGATTTGGCCTTTGACGACTTGGTCAGTTCCACAAAACTAAGGGCAGTTTTTCAGGCGCTATATCTTGGCTAAGCTATTTTTTTTTTGGCACCATCTGAGAAACTTGACTAACCTGGAATCTTTAGGGTTAAGAGACAAGCACACTACTTCGACTCCACCCAAACAGCTTTATTACAAAATATTTCTATTATAATTGATGTTTATTAAATTATGAATCATGTCTTTCTACTTCTGTGCCTTAGTTGAAATACTAATGATGTCCAATATTATAACCATTGATCCTTTGAATAAGGTACGCGTTTTTAAGTAATTAAAACTTATAATTTTGTATCTGTATGGGAATTTTTTTTTTAATTTGTAGAACGGTTGCTGAGTGATTATCATCAGTTCTACCATGTGTGGCTGCACACTCCTCCCATGAATGCTAGCCCTCGTGTTGCTCTAGTGTAACGTTAATTCTGCCAAACCAAAGCTAAATCTCCTAGGACTTTCTGCTTAAGTTTATTTAAATAGCAACATATAAAATAAATGAAGACCATAAAACTGAAAAGATTATGTAGAACAAATTAAGTTGCATGAAAAACGAATTTTAAAAAAATTTAAGTTAACGTTTTTATTCGGAAATGAAGGTACTAATGGTATTCAAGAAGTCGTTATTTATTGGTTAAACCCATATGTTTATGTGCAGGCTCCAAAGGTCTACCCGACTTAAGTGAAAGTAGTGAGCTCTCATCTCCGACCCCAGAAGAGGATGAGGGGACCTTCCAGCCCCCTTCCCAGAAGATGTGCACTGTTGTGGTGGAGGTGCACTCATGGTGGGGAACCGAGCTGGGCGAGAACAGTGGCTCAGACACGGAGGACTGATGCATGCGACAGTTTTTGATGTGTAGGAAACTGCTTCTGTGTGTCTGTATTATAGGTGTAATAAAATGGATGTTGTGTATGATGTTTGGTTCATTCTTTTTGTTCTGAGACTTGAAATGGGTGTCAGGAGTTAGAATATATATACCTGCAGATTAAAAGTGAACCAGTTTTTTTATAGCTGCTTGGATACGCTTTTATTGTTTATTATTTACATGTAATCCTCTAAGCTATATTTGAATTTTAAGATAAAGGTATACACTTAAGGTACATATTTCAAAAGGATCAAAAGTCAAACTTGTTTATTATAAGTAATATTTTATATAACATTTACTCATTAAATTCAAATTCTTACAATATACATGTCCTTTATAAAATATCTCCTAACAAAAAGTTTTTTTTTGTATAGATTTAAAGAATTTTATTATATTGCTCAGAACTTTACCTGTCGTTGACAGTTTCATTGTATCAAAAATTACTGAGTGTGGCCTACGATTTATAGTTTAAAGAATCATCCTCTTCTACTTTTGCATTATAGCTATTTTGACCCCCCACACTTCATTCCCCACCCTAATACAATAAACCACCTATTCATACAAAGTATTAATTTCACTGTTAGCATTGGCTGGACTAGTACTCCTATATTACTGTTAATTCTGGTTCTTATTAAATCGGGGTGTGCTGAGCATGTTCTTAATTTAAATATGTTGATTCAACTCTTGTTTTAAAAAAAAAACAGATTTTAAGACTGAAAAACCTTTTAAAGCCAGATAAATTGCTAATTTTAACAAATTCGTGAAACAACTAGAACGAGATAAAGCAGATTAGATATCCTCTTTGTAAAATGCATAACAAAATTATTTGTAAATATCATTTTGGGATTATTTTAAACTTTTTTTAAAAAGTTTTTTAGAATAAGCGCCGATAGAAAATTTCAGACTTGGGGTATTCTAGATGTTACTTTTCTTTACTTATTTGAATTTAGGAACCAGTAATAAATAGAAACAAATGAAGTCAGAATTAATTTAATAACCAAACACTTTTAAGAATTTACAGAGGGGAATGACTTTGCACAATCATGACACAGTTTACAATTTGATAAAGTAATACAGTTTGTAATACCAAAATATATGTCATGAAAATATTTTTTATATTGAGAGCAATGGGGGAAAAAGGAGCAACATTGTATGAAAAAATGAAGTTTTAAGTACTATTTACAATGTTATATGATATAAATAAATAAAAATTAAAGCTTATTTCAAATGCATTTGAAACATTCAGGACACTAATGAGATTTATGTTAAACATGCAACTAGTAGTCCATACCAATCTGTTGGAAAAAGAAATTTTATATACAAATGGAGATAGATGACATGTACAATGAAAAATTTACAGACACTTTAAAATCGACTCAGACATATTGTAGTCATATTTTGTGCATCACAAACAAAAAAAAGAAAGTTCATATCACAGTTTATATAAAAAAAATAACAAATACAGAAAATAATAGATTTTTTTAAAAAGTTTGAATAACTTCATACATTTAAGGTGGATGTCACAGTTGGAGACCTGTCATGCAAGAAAATGTACATAAAGTAGATAGTTTACAATATATTTAAAAATTGGAATACTTATTAAATGACATCATGATCAAATAAATAATAGGCTGTAAATAAACTCTTTAAAATCCAAACATATGCTAGAATGAGAAAAAAATGTTCATTATCCTTTAATTTTTTCAGTAAAAGTTTTCAAGTCTCAAACTCCAACAAAAGTTTTGTTCGCAAACAAGGCCTATTGAAATTTAACCAGATACATGACATTTTTTATACTTTGCTTTTTAAAGCAAAATAACAATTCACTAAAACAATACAGAATGAAACCAATAATCCATATTGCAAAATGTTACACAAATCACATCTAATATTTGCAATAAATTTTTTTTAATGCAAATCCCTTTTTTATTTTGAAAAAAAAAATTGTAGGTTACTCATTTAAGAAAAGAATGATACATATATTACCTTAAATATATGTGTAATACCAATAATTATACAAAAACATTAATAAAACAATTATTGGACATGCATGAATATTAAATATTGGTTACTTTTTAATATTTTTAATGTGTTAACAGTTAATAAAGTAAAAATATTGTAAAGTGTATGCATTAATATTTTCATTTGTTTAAAGAAAATAATTTTAAAAGTTAAAGAAATTATCTGACCAAAAGGTTTTATGAAATACAATTTTGTTTTATTATTAACAGATTGTTAAGAAATGTGATTTTATTCCAGTATAAGGATTTTTAATTGGTTAACATTAAATTTTATTTATAGTAAAACAGTTTTTTGTTAATAAAGTTAATTTTAGAACTAGAAGTTCACACAACTCATTTTCCAAATTTTCTTTTTACGCTATTACTTCACAAAAAAAATAATAATAATGACCATGTTTTAAATGCTTAACACTAGTTAATTAACAAAATTAATTTTTCTTGTGATTTAGAAATTTCAGGAACAAAACTAGCCAATATAGTTTTTACAACTTTACAGTGGAAGTGAAGGAAAAAAACAATTTAGTTTGTCAGTACGAAACAAATTTATGAACTTATCCTCAAAATAAGGTTTATAATATATATAAAAGTATGATTATATCTACAGAATTAAGTAAATGCTTTATCTGAGACTTGAAAATTTATTTTAAGTAAAGAATAATAGCTTGAATTATTAAAATGAAAATGTACACAATGAAGATGTATACTAGGAAATAAATAATTTTAAAAAATCATAAACATATTGCTTATGTTTGAAACAGAACAACAGAAGCTTTTGTAATATCACAATAAACAAATAAAAACAAAGTAATGAATAATGTACAATATGCATTTGATTTTGAACTAAAAAAATTTCATTCATATTCAAGTGCATAAAATATCAATATAACATCTTATGAATCTTTAATATTTTTCCAAGTCTTTGTTTAGCTGTAGCAAAACCTTTCTTGGGCCTTTTGTTCACAACTAAAAAAAAGAGATACTTAGCATTTTAACAATGAAAAAAACCATGTAAATACTACAAGGAAAAAGTCCTAAATTTGAATACTGCAAATCATGCCTGTTCAGATTATTTTTAGCGACCCGGGTATGTTCAACAAGTAATTTTTCAAACCCTGCTATTTACCCTTGTCTGTAGTGACGTTTGAACCAAAACAAGACAAAACTTGTAAAATGTGGTCAGTCTTTTTATACTGTTTTATGTAAATATTTTAAAATCATTAAACTAGAACCTAAGCAAAATCTGCAAACCATTCAGTAAGATACAAAAAGAGGATGTTAGAACTATTGTAGTATTTTACACATCAGCTGGGTTTAAAGATCATAAGTACGTAACAATACAATTCAACATCAAAGCATGCGAAATATACATAAAATGGTTCTTTTTATCAAGGACAAAATATTAGAAAACTTGTTAAACCACTCATCCCAAATCACAAAAGCTGTTTGAAGACATTATAAACTTGTAGCATGCTTTGTGAAGGGTTGCCTTACGTGCCACATTGCACATTTCTGCAAGGCTTTAACATATGACTAAAACTTATTTCCTTGGGTGTCATTTTAAAGGGAAAAAATGTGCTATACACTGACATACCAAAATATTTTTAAATAAATGTAATCATAGAAAGTTACAGTGGGGAAAAGTGTTAAAAAGTCGCTTTTTTCCCACTATTTTCAAAATTACTTTTAAAGTTTTTTTAATTCTAGTAAAGTTTGACTATGTTAATTTATAGTACAACTTCACACTAACAAGTTAACAGTGTAAAAAGTACATCATAGTATACCCTATCAACTGTAAACAAGTAGGTTCGTAACAGAATCTGTCACTTAGTCCGCTTCCACCCAACATTTGTGTTAAACAGGAAAAACAACGCCAAACACAGTATTAATTCAAATGTTAAACATTTGGACGCTAAATTTGGCTAGTTTAAATTATTTACTTTGAAAATTTAATAATTATTTCTTATTGTTTGCTAAATTTATATTTCGGAGAATAAATATATATATTCATTGCTTTTAAATTGAAGCAGAATATTTCATATCAGCATACGAAGAATCTCTCGGTGAAATATATTTGACGTCATTTCAAACTGTTAGATGTCGCAAAAATAAATTTCTTTTAATTTATTATTTAAAAGAAATAAAGTTTGTTTCGAATGGCAATGGTGATTTAGTTCTAATAAAAATGGCTTCTTATGCTTTTTGAAATGAACATTAAATTTTTAAAAAAAATTTATAATCGAAGCACTTCGAATTCGAATTTTTCCGAGATTTTGAATGTCTTCTAATTTTGATGCGTTGAATTTTTCGACACATCATACTTGCCTGTAGCATTTGTAGTTTGGACTATGTAAGTGGGTGACAGACGAACTGAACGATTATAATACCTTCCACTTTTTATGTTATAAGCGTAGTGTCGAAGCTAAAAAGGCAGCTCCTCAAAAATTAGTTCTAACATTGAACGCTTTTTCAGCCTTCTTAGACTGGGCTAAGTATAAAAGTATCCTACCTTTGGGAGGTTCAGGTGGTGGTCGCTTTTGACTTAAAGGTTGGGGAGGGGGGTTTGATGGGCCAGCTTGTTGTTCTGGTGAAGTAGGAACTTTGTTCCGTGGGGCAGGCTTCTTTTTCAGATACTGACGCTTTTGAGGCTAAGGGAAGGATCAATATATTTTAAGAAATAAGCTGTGTTTCTTTAACTGAATTAATAAAAGTTTTTAGTAAAAAAAACTATTAACTGTAAGTAAACAATAATTTATTTTAATTGTGAGTGTGGAAGACAAACTTATTTTAATATTTTGAAAATATCAAAGGAATAATTTAAGGTAAAAATCTGAATGAAGTGAAAAGATACATAGATTATTTTCAATAAAAGTAAAAATGGAATAACTTGTTTCTGTGTTAAATGTCATTATAAAACTTATTAAAGATAGAAGAAAGAGTTGTGTTTATTACATTAATTTTATCCAAGCCTAGTATTAAAAAATGTTTTAAATACTTAGATTATACTAATTTGTTTTTAAATTACTCACAGGTATTGTTGCTAATTTAGCAGCTGCTGCAGCAAGACCACATTCAATAGCTTCTTTTTGTACACCTTCACGGCGAGGACGTTCTGGTTTTGGACAATTAGGCATCAATTTGGCTATAAAAATCATATTAACGAAAGATTTAAAACCTAAATAAAATTGTATGTATTTTAGAATGTACATATGATGTTTGCTAATTAAGACTGGATGTTTCCCCATTGAAATTATACCTTTAGGATTCCAAGGTTCATCTCTTCGACTCCTACCACGAGGTTTGAAAACATGACACTCATCATCAGATCCTTCCAAACCCAAATATACTAGAAATAAACATTAAAAAGTTAAATTGGAATAAAATGATAGGATTCTATCTTTTTACAAAATGCCTTCATATCTTCATTTAAGTTTATTATAAACCACAAGCAACTTTTAAATTCTTAATTACTCCTTCATTTGCCTGACTTTGGAAAATGAAACATACCACTCTCAAACATAAACATATTACCCAAATAAATTCTTATCTTTCAAATAAGCATATGGGCTTTACAATTTTTAAATAAAATACGATGTAAAAATTGATACAATTTTCTCATGGTACCTTACAAAACTCTGCAAGCCCCATAGAACTTATTTTATGATGCTTTAAAACTCATCAACTAATCATAAAAGAAATTTTTACATTTCTAGAAAACACCTAAACTAATATAATAAAAAATTTAAAACATCAAAATTTTATTTCAAGGACAGATATTTTTTACAGTACTGAAGACTGGGGTATCTTTCTCTAAATATATCATAGTAAGCTTGTTTTCCCATAAAAATAATAGCAACCTTAAGTAAATTAAATTAAGAATACTAAACTAACAGGAAACTACCAAACAAGCAACACTTACTGTAATCTCCATCCTGATGACACTGCTTAAGCTGCTCTTCAAAGTCGTCATACTCCTGACCACTGCCCCCATACCGGGCTAGGGCCAAACGAACATTTGGACGAACGGGTGGCATCGATTTCCGTGCCAGGATGGACAGGTTAGCAAGCGAGCTGTCCATGTGAGGTAGACCCATCTCAGACAGCCCATTCTCAGTTTTCAGATTGAGAGGGTCGGTTTGACTAGGGAATCGGATGGCACCCTTGCTCATAGACAGCATGCCTTGGATGGCGTCCCGAGTGGAAGGTTCCAGTTGGGCTTCGCCGCCACTAATAATAGAATTTAAAAAAATTATTAATTTGGTAAATTATCTGCACTTTGAGCTAGAGTTAGTCAGAGGCACAGACCAAGGAGGATATTTGTATCTTTAAACCATGGTTATTTGACGAGGACCATACCAGCTCTAAAACTTATGGATATTGAATCAAAACTTTACTAAATGTTGTTTGTACTCGGTAATAAGCTTATTGTGGACACTTTTTCTGCCTAACTATTCTTTTCAATTTAAAGATGCTAAGTGTGTCTCGGTCATTGTGCATTGTGTCTAGATCTAAGTTGTTAAAAAGCGGACTGATAATATTGCAATAAATAATTTAAATGAATAAAGATTAACAAAATAATAAAATGATTAATAAGTCAATAATGCGCCCTGTTAGGTATCAGTTTGTTAAACAAGTATAAAAAGCATCTCTTACTTGAGCTCATCTTCATCGACGCTTGCACTACTTTCGCCATCATTAGCAAGGCCTGTGGCAACCAGAAGATCATCTATTGTAGCATTCTTAGGTGCATCAGCATTGCTGTCATCTTGAGCAGGTTGGGCTAAAATACTATTTGGGTTAAAACTTCCTTCTACTGGCTTTCCATTAACTGTAACAAAATATATCACCAAATTACTTATTTTACCATAAAAAAACACATTATATAATTATTTTGAAAGATAAAAGGACGTACATGAAAGACGGAGTCTTAAACCACTAGGTTGTAAATCTGGATGAAAATCTTGAGCAAATTGTTCTTTTTTAAATTCTCGCTTTTTGGGATTTTCGTCGACAACTAAGTTGTCATCGTCAGAATCAACAAAATCATAAACTGAGTCTTTCTTCAAGTTGAATTTGTCTTTACTGCTAAAAAAAAAGTACAAGTTATTTAAAATTTCTAAACATTATGTTTTTGATACATATTTTAAAATCGAGCAATGTACTTAAATATTCACATTACATAAAATAAATGTAGTGTAAGTTAGTATTTCCCCCTTTTTGATTTTATATGCAAACTTTTTGTTATGCATTCTGTGATCAGAAATTTTAAATCTGATTTTACAAAAAACTAAATAAAACTTACCCAGCAATTCCAAAAGGAACAGATAAATTTCTATTAACAATTCCTTCTTTTAAAGCTGAGGAATTCAACAAAGACTTGATATCAATATTCATTTTATCAAACATCATTTTAGAATCTTGCAAATGAAGCTGCATGTCTGAACTTTGAGCTTGGAAATTAAAATCATCGTAAAAGAGTTCAGAGTTGGGAGGCTTTAAAGAAAATTGTGAAACAAGATTCAGATTCTTCTCTGATTCAGTGGGGACCTAAAAAATAATAGAATGATAGCATATAAAAGGCTTGGAATTTTAAATACATCTTTTAAAACTTTACTTAAAACGCATGTTTTTGCATTTTGACCCTTTGAAAGAAATAAAAGGGACAAAAGTGTAATCAAACTTTTACTGGCATATTTAAATTTTTAAACCTGTTAATTAAAAAAAATTAAGTAAATCACTGCAGAAAATGATTTTAAAATGTCTCACTACTTAAAAATTAAATATATTTATAATATTGTTTTTAAAAAAGTTGTATTGATGAAAAAACAGACAGTCCTTAAATGGGTATACATGTTTGTTAAGAGAAACATAAATTTGCTGCAATGCCTTGCAATTCTTCAATATATTTAAGCAAATAAAGAGGATTTAAAGATTCTCCCAAACAAGCCCTTGGCACTGCAAAGTGAGCATACCATTTTAAAAAGCTTTTCAACATGTTTTGTCGTTTCTTTCTTTTTTTGACGTAAAGGAGTTTTTCTAGCTGCTACCATAGGACTTTTGGTACTAGAATACTTCTGAAAATTAAAAGAAAACACATGAAGGGCTTGCAATAGTAATTTCGAATCATTCAGATTTTAAAAATACCAGAACTTTAACAATTTTTTATAAAAAAGAAATTGTTCATATAAAATGGTATATCCAAATTAATTACCTCAGCAACCCTGATTTCTTTTTGAAGATCTTTTATAAGTTTGGTAACGTTTATTCCAGGGGGTACATCGTCATGTTTATGAATCTGAAAGCATAGAAAAAAAGTCGATTAAAGGAAACTAACAATTTTACTGATAACTTTACTTGCAGTTTTAAATCTAAAAAACCTTTTTGATCTAATAATATTATAAATTCAAAAAACATGCATACCTGACTATCTGAACTCCAAATTTTTAAAACATGTACCAATGCTTTGGCTCCTGATACTAAATAGCCTAATTCTCTTTTGCTAACATTATTATCTGGAAAACAATGCAAAAGTTAGCCATTTTGAAGATAAACCTATTATGATGTAACTTAATTTTAATATGCACAACAAAAAATTATTTCTAAAAATCTTAACAGGGATCATAGTCTAGTATCACTTAGTAAACCAAAAAAAGGCACTAAAAATAAACCAATTGCATTTCAAAGAGTAAACGTTCAACTGCTCCAAGATAAATCTTTTAAAAAAGTAATAATTGGTTTTAAAAAATATGAACCTCTTCGAAACTGGAAACTTTTTACTTTCTGTCTAAAGTGTAGGAACAGTAAAAAATAGAGTTGGGACTATGTAGTGCCATGATCAAAGTACCACAGTTAAGCAATAAAAATTTTAATACTAAATCAATAGAAATTTACCTCCAAAGAAAATTTATAGCAATGAAACAAAGAATTGAGCAAAGATAAAAACAATAACCTTTTAATTGTTCTAAAATATGAGGTGCGGCAAACCAATGAACAGTTTCAAAGGTAGGAAATTTGTACTTCTCTGGAGTATTGATCCTTTTCTCCATTTCGTGAATTCTAAAATCACAAAATTATCACCACACAAAATAATTCTGCAACATCCACAAAAACGAAAATAGCTTATTTGGATAATTAATTTATAGAAATTGTTTTATTTTAATCTACTTTTAATTCCAATTTTATAATATACGGCTTGCTACATTCTCAAGTATTAATGTTTTTATTTAAAAGATTGAAAAATGCTTTACTTTTTTAATTTATTTTATCAAAGCCTTCCTAGTTCCTAGTATTAAAATCCATGACAAAATATCTTAACTTTCTAAAAAAAAAGTTTTTACACAAACAATACAGATTTTTTACTTAATTATCAAATTTATGGTTAGTTTTGAATATCGTCGCACTAGAGCTACACAAATCAAATTTATGTTTTTTGTGAACAGAAAGCACTATATCTGTCTAAAAAATCCTTCAAAGAACTTACTGCAATTGCAGAGGTATGTTTAAACTGTTGAGGAAATTCCCACCAAAAACTAGGGAGTCAGTGGGTGTAAGAACAGCATGTATCCAACCAGTGGGTATGAATAATGTCTGGCCATGAGTAAGATTCATTTGGTAGCAAACATCAACTTGGTCTCCAAAAAAAGTTTCACTTTGATTGGATGAAGCCATCCAATGTTCATACAATGCTAAGTTAGCTGGTGTTGGCTGGACTAGAAAAAATATTTTCTCGCCCTGTAAAAGATGGGATAAGTTAATATCATGAGTAAGTCCCAAGTATGCTTTTTGCTCAACACATGTCAAAGTTTATTACATACAAATTTCTTCTGTCAAAATTTCATGCATACAAATTTGTGACTTCCATGATAATTAACAACAGAATCAAGCATACTGTAACATATACCAAACTATAACTGAACTAAATGTGACTAATTACATAGAAGTCAGCTCATTTAGTTTTAAAGTTAACTTTTCTGTAATATGGCAGAAACTAAACAATAGAATTGTTATAATACCAAAAATGGAAAGATTTTAAAAACATATACATTTAAATTGCAGGTTATTTTGTTGAAAATTTGACCCAAGAAAAATAAAATTATATAAAGAAGATTTAACATACTCGTAGAATATGGTACCATACAGATGTGCCACCAAAGTCAATGTGAAAATCTGTGTAACTGTCTCGAGAACTCATGAGACAATACTTCATTACTTGTGGGCAAAATTTAGTATGAGTTTCCAAATTTTTTGGCCAGTAATTTTCAACCCAACTTAGTTTTTGAACAATAGCAGGCGGTTTTACCAATTCAGACAACCTAAAAAAGGAAAATGGCTTTAGAAATACACAATTATACTCATAAAGTTATTTTTTCCTCCAACTAATAATAAAATAATTTCCTACAACTAATGATAAAATACCAACTTTTAGAACCATTGGTAAATATTGCCTAATACCAACAAAGGTATTTGTTTTTAAAGGGAAAAGTAAACTGTATATACATAGGCATGCAACAATTCTTTTTAAAGTTATAGTACAATGCATTAACATAGCAGCGCTGCTTGTACAAAAATATATTACATAATTTATTACAATGCTAGCGGTCAAGCATTGATGGTATTTTGTTCCACAAACAAAAAATTATAAACTTAAATCAAACCTTAACTTAAATAATACCTTGTTTTAGAGAACTCCAAGCTAATAACATTGTATACTTTATTGCGGACAGTACTGTTAAAATATTCGACCCATTCTGACATAGGCATTCTGATATTTTCTTGCCTTGCAACGTCAATGACATCCAAAAGGAAGTTGGGCCCTGAAAGAATAATTTATTAAGAAGTCGTAAAACTAGTAAATATCTACACAAACAAGATACATATTAAAATAAAGCATATATAACAATATAAATACATGTTTTATGGTTAAAAAAATAACCCACAAAAAAATAACGGCTTACAACTTGTCTTCTCAGCAGTGTGTACACATGATTTTTAAAACATAGTTCAATTTCAATGTCAATTAAAAACTCATGTTAATTATAATTAGTTTATTCACATAAAGTTTTTGAAAAAAAATTACACCATTTCTTACTACAAAAGTCTATACATTATGAATATTTTTTAATGATCAAATTAAGTTACGACTGTAAAGTAGGTAGATAATTGTGCAAGAAATTCAAATACTCTCTCTCTTCGAACACCACATCTTACCTACATAATCCATGACATCACTAACTGTAAAAGAGTCACTTGGCATTTGTATGCCTAATCCTGCAGTAGAATCAACCAGAATTGGATGATTGAAGCCATTTTGTATCAGATATGGCAGTGAAAGTTGAGGTCCTCGCAGATGAACAACAATTTCTTCGGCACTGCAGAAATATATGTTATAAAATATATATGTTATAAGTATAATATCTATAAATATATATTAAAAGTGAAATAGAAAACTTTTAACAATGTAAAACATTGCTACAAAACTCATTGATTTGGAATGAGAAAATTGAATTATCATATATTTAAAAAATTCAACCTACAATTTGAACATGAAATACAAAATAATTGTGTCTTGAGCAAGCAATATTTAAAAATGATTTTTTTTTTAAGTCTAAAATTTAGAAATTGCACTTTTAAAATGATATATTTTATGTAAAATAAAGTAAATACTAATAATGCAATTTTTCTCTGTTAATTGCATTACCTAGTTACCAAACTTTACAAAAAGATGCAAGACGTAACTAATAATAAGGATAAACACTCAAAAATAGTTTTGTTATAATAATCAATATAACCAAACTATTGAAAAAAAATTAGAGATACTTAAAAAATTACCAATATTACTAAGAGCGAATGGGTCTGAATGATTGTGCGTCTCCAAACCAAAGTCCACTGTGTTAATTCAATGGGGAAAAAAATTCTAAGCACATTTCTCCGGCTTTATTGAATGTTTACCAACGATTTTTTTATATGATAAAAGCAGCTGACTTACAGGTCTCTATAATCCCACTTTTTGAAACCGATTCGAATACTTATTTTAATTTTCAATAATTTTACAAAAAAAAATTATTCAAAGCTATTTTAAAAAAGGGGATTATAGAGACCTGTAAGTCTGCTATATTTATCATATAAAAAAAACTGTAAAAATATTCAATACAGCTGGAGAAATGTGGCTTAGAAAATAATTTTTTCCCTTGGAATAACACAGAGGCACTTTGCTTTGGAGACCTACAGTCATTCGGGCTCTTTGCCCTTAATTGATGTGACAAATTTTACCTTTTGAAGTGTCTTGAACGTAGCTCCTTAACAAAGACTGGTGTCCCTGACTGAACAGCCTGATTACACAGATAAGAATTAGATTCATTTCAACAGAAGTTTTCAATACAAAAGTTTTGATAAAGACTGATTTTAAAAATATAAGTGTTAGAATAATCACTAAAATACACTGCTCAAAACAATTAGAGGAGCGCATTGTTTAAGTCTTTACACCCCCAGTGATTCCATATGGAAGAATCAGCTTGTGATTTTTTTTCTCGTTAAGTTGAGCTCGCACTTATTTATCGTTAGATGGAATAATCATGTCTTTTGAAGAATTAAATAATGTTTGTTTTAATTAAATGAAAATATGAAAAACCTGGTAAAATAAAATTCACTCAAAAAATTTTATGAAATAAATTGACCCTAAATTCTTCACGCTTGCATTCTTAGATGTTTAAAAATTGATTTTAACTTTTTTTTAACAAATTGTTTTTAAAAAATTATTATTTTTATAACTTATTCGAAAGTTACTATTCCAATTCCTCCCCCGCCCCGCCCCCCTTAAATTTTAGTTAAAAATTAAGATTTTTTCCTGTTTTCTACCATTTCATTCTGGATGCATAATGAATCTATTTTACAAACTTAAGATTTTTAGAATAAAAAATAAAAAGTTGGAACTGAAAAGGGTGAACAAAAGTATGCAAAGTGCTCCCCTAATTGTTTTGAGCAGTGTATATTTTTAAACAAATGATCCTGTCGTGCAAATTTTACCTTTCCTTCAGCATCAGAATCACCATAATCATGCCTGTGGTAATTTTTAACTTCACGATCTGAAAAATAAGTTAATATTTAATTATGCTGATAAATATATATTTTTTTTAAACTTGAAAGCTATCTACCATATGCAATTTCTCATTTTGATAAAAAAAAAACTAAGTACTCAATTTTAAACTAAGCCACTAAATTCATGAGATTATATATTATTTTGTTAATTTAGGATAGAAAAAAAGTGTACCATTTAGAGAATGCAGTTTAAAAAATCCTTCTGAAGCAAAATAGTTTTTTTTAGGTACTGTGACCCCTTAAGGTCACACAACCAAAAAATCTCTTATAAAATAAATCAACTCTAATAAGGTAAGTTAAGGTTTTCTCTAGCGGGAAAAAACACCACATAATCAAATTATTAAATTAATAAAAAAAAGGAAATAATTTATACACATCATTCATTAGATTTAAAATATAAATCATGATAACATTTAAAAAATATTTTTTAAACATAAAACTTGGCTATTTTGTCATATGATTGAATTTACTATGCTGTTCATTTAATGACATTTTATCTTGACAACTCAATTTTTAATTACATTCTTAGTGTGTATGCTTTCTTTAAGGAAAAAAAGGTTTTATATTTAGAATTTACTACTCTTTATACAAATAGTATATTTAAAGACAAAAATTTTATACCCTTAGCCCTACGTTTACAAACTAACTAAAGAAAGTTAAAATATAATGTTGTGTAGGTAAGAAACAAATGAAGTAAAATACTTCATTTCAATGTGACTTACCCGTACACTGATACACAAATTATAAAACAATTAAACATACCGTCATTGTATTGATAATGGTTACGAAGCTGTCTTAACTCATATGGCGACTTGGAAAAATCTATGAAGATCACGTAGGTTAGTTTCTAGTAAGAATATACCAAACCTGAATTATTTCAGGAAAAACATTAATTCAGTAAGGTTTACCAAACCATTGTCTAACAAGTGTAATTTTACTAAATAAACTTTAAATGAAAATAGTGGCTTAGCAACATCGAATGTCAACATCAATGCGAAAAGTAAAGTGGCTTGTGAAAATATCAGTTTAACAATGTTATTACCCAAACGACTTATAATCATAAGAATTTTTTTAAATTAAATTAAAAACAATTGATTTTTAAAAAAAAATGCTAATATGTGATAGTTCAAATTATATACATAAAGTATAAGGATAATACCCCCAATTTATGTATAAGCACATGTTATAATTTACACTACAGATATAATGCTTTAATAAGAAAAGGTAAATAATTAAAAAAAATACTTGATTACATTAGTATTTTTGAATCACATTTGATATATTTTAAGGATTTGTACTTACAAACTGATGGTCCAACAATATTTTGACATTGGACACAATGATACTTTTCTATGTCTGAAGACTCATGCTCTTTGACATTTACACAACTAGAAAAAAAACCAATTTTAGGATTTCTACCAAGCACTTTGCAATGGTTATTCAATATTATGTTAGTGTAAAAAACAACCATCTTCTTTTTAACAAATATCAGTTCTACAATAGGAAAACAGGATTACTTTAAAGAAAATAAATAAACATGTAAGCTCTCAAATCATTCTTTAAAAATCAATTTAACAAAAGAGAATGCACGCTACTCAGAAGAACAAGGAAGGTGTTTCACGACCTAGTATTTGATTTTGCTTTTATAGAATTAATATGACTAACTATTGAAAAATTCATGTATTTAAGTTAAGCATATATTTTGTTATTGTTAAAAGTGTTATTTACGGGAAAAAAAACTACACTGCTACATAAAGGACGAAAAATTCAACGATCGGCTTTTTTCTCGATTTCCCCCCCCCCCCCCCCCGAATAATAGGCAGCAGCCAAAAGGGACGTACATAAATAACATCGCGCACAGAGGGGGAGGGGTATGCACCAACGTGAAGGGTTGTGACATGGAGGGAGGGGTAACCGCTTGTGTGACGTAACGATTCGGAAAATTTTACTTTTGCAGGGAGAATCTGTTATTTGCATAAAATGTAGTTCTTGAGAAAAAAATCTGAAATCTTTTTTTATCACAAGAAACACTTTATTTCAGAAACAAGATGGGGAGATTATTATAAGCCACAACTTTGGCATTATTCGTCTCCTACATTTTACAAACCGTTTTGTAACGGTACTTCATAACACGCTAAATTGCGACACTATCTTGATCAATCACAGGACTAGCAGTTACCTGGACAAACACCAAAAGACCCAGAGCTAGACAGTTCCGATTACATACAGAATACAGACCTCCTTTTTAGAAGACATTAGCAAATGGCTAGTTAGTCCTTGGACAATGAAAATGTAAACACAATGTCGGTCTATTCCTATGAATAAATTATTTAACCAAGATAAATTTTACTTTTTTCTACAATTAATTTTTTTAATGTATATATATATATATATGATTTAAAAATAAAAATAAAACTTAGGGAAAATATTAAAATTAACTTTTCTTCGAAACGTGATGTAATTTTAGGGGGAGGGGTTAGATCAAACGTGATGCGGCGTGACATAGGGGGAGGAAAGGGTTAAAAAAGTCAAAATTTTACGTGACATAATTTATGTACGTCCCCATATCATCAACATTACATTTGTTTAAGCATATAAACCAGATTCCAACAAGGTGCAGAGGAACAGTATTTAAACTTTAGAGAATGGGTATAGAAAAACACACCAAATGAATGGGATGCAAACACATAGTTTCTTTTTAAAAAACAGCCTTGTTGTTTTTAAATGATGTGTGATTTAATGATTCTCTCTTGTAGACTAGCACAAAATTTAGCTTAGAATTTACAAAGTAGTTTTTCAGAGATTATATGGCATGGAATGCAAGGTTTGAGAAATTATTAATAAGATGGTACACCTAAGAGTAGTCTTATTTGCGACCTCTTGGTGAGCTTGAAAATTTAATAAAAGGTTTTTATACGTATTAAATAGTATATAATATGAAGTGGAATGTTTACGACATTTGGATAGTTTTGCTGCTTGGTAAAGTAAGAAAAAAGTACCAAATCGAGACCGTCCCTTATATTATAGCTGTTCCAATAAGATTTATATTAAAAGGTTCACAGTATCATTACGAACTTGGACACTGAAAAATAAAGTAAAATATCAAAATGACCTTCAAAAATCACTGAATTCTGGAAATTAATTTTTGGGCGACAATTATGAGTTATCGCATTGTGAAAGTTGGACAATTTTACACTATGAAAGTCAAGGTAGGGGGAAAAGAGGATTTGCAGCAAAATATAAATTGGACTTGGGGATAACAATAATTGTACAGCTCTGGCATATAAGGTTTGGAGTTCGTTACCAAGTAGTGAAAATTTTCAGATATAGTAGAAGGTCAAAATGTGTAAATTTTCAATTTATCAACCAGAGTTCTGCAAAGTCATCAGGAATTAGCCACTAAGCCGAAACCAATACTCTAGAGCTGTTTCCTTAATACAATAACTTTTATGCTCCAAATTTTAAAGGTGATTTACCTCAATTGTATTTCCTCTTTAGAGCTAAACCTATACGATTAAATATAGTTTTTTTTGTAAAGAATTTAACAAAATATTCAAATGTAATTATCGAGAATAATAAAAGTACATATAATATTTGAAAAACAATGCATATGGTGATGTGAGCTACACTGAAAGCTACTCTCAATGTTTGTGTTAAAAAAAATATTCATTTTACTTAATTTTCTAAATGAAAATAAACTTAAGGGTCCAAAGACATGTTTAGATAAACATGCAAAGAAAATATTCAATATTTATAGCAATGAAACTCGGTAAACATACATAATATCGAAAATATTATACAACAAAACGATTAGAAAGCATTATGATCCAATTACTACAACAACAGTTTTTTACTTAATTGGTCTTATTTTATGAACAAAAATTAAGCATACCTTCCATGATACCAGTCTTTACATGCATCACACTGTATCATAAACCGAACAGAATCATAAGGTTCACCGCAAATACAATAAACAGTTCGAGAAGCCATATTTTGAAACCTCTCTCTGGGCTGCGATTCTGCGATGAAGAGTTAAAGACACGAATGTGTTGCCAAATTTTATACAAAATTATGGATAAACAATCCATTAACCTTGAAACAGTTAAATTGAACTTTTTAAAACACATATATTAAAATGAAAAATTCTTTATTTGAACATAAAAAAAACAATTTAGGAGTATTTCTTACCCAAATTTTTCCCAAAACACAAATATAGCTAAACTCTGATATTTTGTTTTTTTAACCTCTTGTTTGAAATTATTTATCGATGTGTTTCACATAAAATTTCAAAATATGAATTTTAAAATGATTTTAAAAGACGTATTGAGCCTTTTTCCTTACCAAAGTTGTTTTTATTTTATTACTTTTAATAGGACTTTTCTAGGTTTTCTATTGGTCGAAACCAGTTTTGTGACGTCACTCTTGGTTTTCTTGCTAAAATACCGTTCTTAATTTTCGTCAGTGCCGGGTACACTACTGCTATGCTGAAGCCATGTCTTTGTTATAAATACGACATATCAGGCGTGCTTAGTTCTTGTATATCATGCGAGTTTTATATGTAGATCTTCCGGCATTTTTCTAGTTCTTATTAATTATTTGTTTAAGTTAAAAAATAATTTAAAAGATATAATTTTAAGTATTATTTAAAACAAGTAATTATATTAAAGATCGGAGAAAGTTACATAACCGATCTCTAATTCATTTTGCAAAGGTAACATTAAAGGTGCAGCTCTTAGATTTGTTTTGACTTATTTTCGCTTTATAAAAAACTTTTGCCTCTCCGAAAGATGTCTCCTGGTACTTCATCCGAAGATGTTTTATTGATGGTCAGTCACGTTCATCACAAAAAAGTGGATGGTACTATGTATTTAATGAATGAGCGCCTCGCTTGGATGCCGAACGGCAAAGATACCTTCTCTATTAGTTATAAGTATGCTGACATCAAGATGCAAAAAATATCACCTGAGGGAAAGTCGAAAGTGCAGCTTCAAGTGGTGTTGCATTCCGGTGAAAATACGACTTTTCATTTTGTAAATCCCATGGGCTCCAACATGCAGTTGCAAGACAGAAACGGTGTGAAAGAACTTCTACAGCAACTCCTTCCAAAGTTTAAGAGGAAAATTAATAAGGAGTTGGAAGAGAAGAATAATATTTTAAAAAATGACCCTGTTCTTTTTCAATTATATCGAGATCTTGTGACAACTCAGGTTATAACATCTGAGGAATTCTGGGCAAACTATGTGAAAAAACCGGTTAAGAACTCTGCTGCAAACATCGAGCAAGAAACTGGGATATCTGGATCTTTCTTGATTGGAATAGCACCACAAACTGATGGCTCGTGTGGGATCAAATACAATATCACACCAGAAATAATTGATTCAATATTCCGAACCTACCCGGCTGTTAAGAGAAAGCACATGGAAAATGTTCCTCACAAAATCTCAGAAAGTGAGTTCTGGACTAAATTCTTTCAATCGCACTATTTTCATCGGGATAGGTTGAACATTAACTCAAAAGACCTATTTTCTGAATGTGCAAAGACCGACGACCAAGATGTGAAGAATGCCATAGAAAAGGGAATTCCTGATCCTTTTGTAGATGTAGCCTCTTTTGAGGAAGATAACTTGGTTGATGAGGCTTCTAACTTTGTTGTTAACGCTCACAATACCCAAAAAGAAATTAACCAATCTATGATCAGACGTTTCAATCATCATTCCATGATGGTTCTTCAGAGCTGTACCAAAAAGAAACAAGATCCGCCGCCCGCTGTAGATGCACCAACTGCCAAAAAGCCTGCCTTGATGAACAATGGTGTTGCCACAGTTCCTAAACCTGACACTGAAGACCCCAAAGACTTAAGAAGAGCCATTGTAGAAAGCAAAACAGAATATGAAGACTTGAGTATTTCTACCCAGCAAGCTGTTAGCTCACTGAATTTGTCCAAAGTTAGCCGCTACCTTAGTGGACCAATACCTCAAATGGAAAGCAACAATGCATCCATTGAAGATACAGTGTCTGCTGTCAACCATCTGAACAATGCGATTCATCACTGGAAAACCGACTTGCCCAATGTCCTGGCACCCAATTCGGCAATCATGGCTTTGGGAGACGTCATGCCCGGTGGTTCCTTGATGAAGAACATAGACAGCACCCAGCTAAAAGACACTGTCCCGGTGGAGATTCAAGTAGAGATGAAGCAGCTTTACTGTGCCCTATCCGAACTTCTTCGCCACTTCTGGTGCTGTTTTCCTACCACCTCGCCACAGTTAGAGGGAAAAGTTCTGTCAATGCAAGCCAGCCTGCAGCGGTTTGAGTATGCCAAACTGCAGCCATTCCAGGAGAAGATAATGAGGAATTGCCTGCCTCCTCATCTCTGTGACCACATGAGGAGTCTCTTGATGGCAGCGTACAAAAAGTTCTCTACGTGGCAGAGCCGGTTGGGGAGATGATAATTACTGCAACTCAGTTTTTAATTATTTTATGCTGTGTTTAAAAGGAGATTGCCTTATGGTTGGTACTTTGAACACATGAGCCTAGCTTCTTACTGCAGTCAGTCGAGCAGTTTCCCTGACAACTATCCATGGTAGTGCAACCTTAAGGCTTCCTAATTGAACAGAGTATAGTGAATTACGAGATATTATTGAGGAAATGTGGTGAGTTTAAGGTATTCTAAATACTAAAACAATATTTGTTATATCATGAATTGCAATCTGAACTTGATAGTTATTGAAAAACAAATTGCTTATGAAAGTTTAAATCCTCTCATCTATTTAAACATTCAAAAAATGTATTTAAGAACAATGAAGTCTAATTATCAAAGGTTTGGAGGTCCAAGAGCTAAATCTTTGTAAACAATACACAAATCAACACTAGAACAATTAAATATTTTTTTCTACTGTGCGGTTACTAAGCCATCATTTTACCAAAAGGGCTTTTTGTGTTTAAAATTGGATTTTAAATTTTTTTCTAACTTTGTTAAACAATCTTTATTTGTTACTCACAATACTCTGTGATAGTAGATCTAGAAAGTACATTATTTAATTTTGAACATTCATAATAATTCATATTGTACGTCAGTGCACAATTTGTTAGGTTCATTTATTAGGTTTTAGTCTTTCCTTTAAAAGGGCATTATATACAGGCCTGGGCGGTAACGTGTTACTTGTAATAATTACTTTGTACAGTAATCTTATAGGTAATTCGTTACAATTGAGAACCCAGTAATTTTACAGGTAATTCGTTACATAATTTTCGAAAAAGTAATCTTTGTTACAGTAACGCGTTACTTTCATTAATTTTATCGTTAACACTCTAATATATGTCCTAACAAAAAAAATCTTTAAAAAACGAAATTAAAAACAACTTTCACATACTCTTTGCTTAGAGGACAAATATTGTCCCCACAAAAATGAAACGTTCCCTTCTGATTGCAGTGATTATAAGCACTCATCTAGCAGTGATGAGGAATTTTTTGAGAATGTAAAAACTAGACATCAATCCGCCAAAGCCGATTTTGAGTTCCAAAGTAACGACCATAATATGACTGTATTCTGTATCCTACTAACAGTTAAAAGCATGTTCATAAAATATAATACCCCCTCATCAGCCAGTACGGCTGTTGAAAGGTAAGTTCTGGTGGTTTGTGTCTCCGACCCAATCGTAGCTGTGTTAGCGGAAAAAAATTTGAGATGCAGCTTTTGTTGTACCCCAACAAGTAGATTTTCTGCTAACTGTATAATAAAGTCGATTTTAGAAAAAAAATCATTTATTCATACTTTATTTTTAAAAAAATTGTAAATGACATTTTGTCATAAAAAGTAATCGTAATTGTAATTTGTTACTTTTGGAAATTAGTAATTTTACAGGTAATTAGTTACTTTTTACGAAAAGTAATTGTAACGAGTTACATTTAAACAAGTAACGGCCCAGCCCTGATTATATATAAACTGTGTATTAAATATCCAGTAAATATGTGCACTAAATAAAGTAGTAGACTGAATTCTTCAGAGTGTGGAACACTTCCACTTGCATATTTTTTGCCTCTTTACAGAGCTGTCTAGTTAGGCTGACTGGTTACAACCATACCTGTGATATGGTTTTCAATCATAAGGAGATTGCCTTATGGATTGCCTTCACAGGTAACCAGAGTTTGACACAGGTAACGGAGGGTTTTTTTGGCCAACCAGAGTTTGAATCCCGAATTAGACAAGCCTTTTATACTTTCAGTGGATCCATTAAATGAGGCCCAAACTAGTTTGGAAACTAAACAACAGGGGTTTTGCATGGATAAGACTGGACCACTTACTTTAGGGCCCCCCAGACTACATTGCCTCATATAAGCTTGTAATTTGTTTAATGTAGTCAAGTGGCCAGATTGTTATCCAAGCCGGCACCAAATGCAACTTAATAGAGAGGTAGTCAAGACTTGCATGTATACTGGACTGTAACCACATGAACTTAATTTTTATTTTGTACCAACTAGTCTGAATAATATTGAAAGTGTTAAAAGAAAATTAAAACAGCTTTATCCATTTAAACATTTACTTCACTGTGCTATGGCTAACAATTTAATATGTATTAGTATTGTGCTTTATGGAAAAAATTAAATTATGTAATGAGTTTTTAATAATTGACAGATTAAAGAATAGAGAAGTGTCTAAATCTATACTTTTAGAGCATTTTGTTATGAATACATATATTAAATACAAGTGCTTTACATACATTCTTTAGCAGTGATTTATTAACAATAAATTGTATAAATTAAAAATGTTTAAGTAGAGAAGATACTATTGAAGCAGTTTAGCTAGTTCTTGTTTAATAGTTGTTTTTAGTTACTGTTGATGGTTTAATATTATAATGTAAAATTTTCTATGCATATTTTTTTTAATATAAATCTGTGCATTGTGTATGTTATATTTGTAAAAATGCATGTTAATTTTTTAAAAAAAGTCTAGATTAACTTTATTCATATTTTGATATGTTTCGATTTGTTGTTTTTACAAATGTGAATGTTGTGATTGGTAAAAAATATGAGTTTTAATACTTGCTATATGGAACAAGTGAAATTGTTATTTCGTGTCTTGAGCTATTTGCAACAGGATTGGAAAAAAGATTTTTTTTCAAAAAAAAAACCCAAAACCCGTTTTTTTTTTAAAACCAGTTTTTTTTTTAAACCGGTTTTTTTTTAAATTCTGATATTTAACTAGTTTGTGTATTTGCAGGATTCTAATGATGTTTATATAAATTTCAAATTTTATTTTATGGTTTGCTTTACTAATAAGATCCCCATATCGCACACCTAGATCTAAACAGGTATTAACTCAAAAAAGCAGTTTTTTCAGAAAAGGTGAAAAACCGATACTGTGTCCCTGTGCACTGCAGGAGTTTTCTTTATAAATTTATGCTTATAATATGCAACTAGAAGAAAGACATTGTAGGAATCTTGTGTTTTCATCACGTTTTGGGGCTGAAAATTAAATTTTTGTAGATATTTCCCTATTGCTTAACAATGTATGTATATTTGTTTTATTATTTTGAGTTGAGCCCTTGTTGGTGAATTAAGTTTTTAGTTGGCTCTCTTTTGAAGAGGCAACATAAATTTAAAATGTAATAGCATTTTGTATTATTTATAATTAGTGCAATTCATAGAGTGGTCTGTGGACCAGCAGTAGGAATATATTGGAAGATAAACTAGCAAGAAAACACTAGAAGTACTGAAATCAATCAATATTCTTTATTAATAATAATATAAAAATTAACTAATGACAGTCTCTTATGTCCCATTTAATTATAAAAGTAATACTAAGAAATAAAAGTTTCTTATAGATTTTAACACAACATAAAAAATATAGGAACCTTACGTTCTATGAAAAACAATTTTAAATGTACATCAAAATTCTCTTAAATCGGCTTCAATAACTCCTGATTCCGTTTTCTTGGAAAGTGCTGTTTTTATAGCTAAAGTCAAGAGTGGATTTGAAAAATGGCTTGCATACTCTAATTTTGGATCCATTAACCTCAAAATAAAAGGCGGTGTTAAGCGCTCTAAAATCTTGTGTGCTTGAGTATCGATATTTAGGCTTTATTTGTTGCTAGTGTCGTTCTTCAAATTCTCTCTGTCTTTTAAGATTGCCGAGTCTCCAAAATGCATCAATGAGCTGGACATTTCATCGATCTTATCTTTGCATTTTAGCCAGGGCCCGATAACCGAATAGGCCGTGGAAGCACAGGCTTCCTCTTCTAAATTTGAAGGGGCCTTCAAACCAACCTTTAACAAAACCCCGTACTATCACCCATTGATTTACCATATTGGATTAACCATATAACAATGGGTAAAACAATTTGTTACGACAACTACTATTCCATTGCCTTGGTTAAGGTATGGTAAAATATAAATTTATACAAGTTGGTTGCTATTAGCCCATTAGCCCGTGCAATTAGCCCATTAGCCCGTACAATTAGCCCATTAGGCCCATGTCTGAGACGCTGCATTAGGGCCTCCCAATTCCAGGGCAGGCTTCCCTTGCACACAAGTCGTGATCGGGCCCTGATTTTAGCCGACATTTTTCTCCACAGGGCGGTCCAACTTTTCTCTGTGACACTTGTTTCTTTGATTTCGACAAAGACTGGTAGGCTTTGCCAGAATTTCTTAGCACTTTTGCGACTTTCGATTTCTACTTCGCTGGTTTACGTATTCTCTTTCTACTCTTCTTTTGGGAATTATTTCCAGCAACCGTAGCATATTGATTGTCTACTTGCTCACTATCATCTTCGGTATCCGACGAACTATTAGATTTCAATGAACTCGAGCTGCTAGTGCCTGACGAAGTCAACGATGCAATAGGAGGTACGACCTTGGATGGGGTCTTACTTATGTGAACCAATCGGAAATTAGGATCCTCATCGGAGTCGTCAATATCACTTTCATCGCTTCATGAAATATAATAGTTTGGTGCACCAGTCTTTTGTTGTTTAAACGTGCTCGGAATAGAGTTATCAACCATGGATAAAGCGGCATGAGTTTCCGTAGATGAGACTTCATCACTACTTGATGCAGTGGCGGATCCACGGGGGGGGAAAGGGGGAAATTCCCCCCCCCCCCAAAAAAAATCTTAAAATTCATACTAGATAGAATAAACTTGTAAAGAAATGTTTTTATTTTTTACAAATATTTATATTTATACTACAACTCGTTGCATTCTCAACTTAGAACTAGAACATGGAAAAAAATATTACGGCTCGGGCGCTTTGGGGGAACAGGTTATTACGCAATGTTAAAAAAAGAAATAAAAACTATCCCCCCCCCCCCCCCTTCGGATTTATTTTTAAGCCAATCGCAATTTTGGCGGGAATAAGATTTTAGATACATTTTTTATGGCGCCAATAACGACAGCTATCCTCTCGAATAGGAAGGAAGTATAAAAAAAAATAATAGAAATAAAATATTGACAGATATATTTGAATTCGTTTTCAAGTATAATAGTGCAATTTGTTCGTTGATAAATCAAAGAAATTCCACTATGACTATTTTTTTTTTAAATTTCATTTTTAGGGTTTTTATTTCACTTAATACAAGTGAAATAAGTGTACTATAAGTTAGGAGTTTTTCGCGCTTTTTTCTATCGTAATTTCTACTGTACAGTATTTGTAGTGAGTATGAATATGATGTTTATTGTTACGCGTCAGACACAAATTAATGTAGTCAATTTAAAATTTTGTCAACAATAGAAATTTTCCAAAGAGCCCTAATAATATATGTTTTGACCATAAAGGTATAAAGACGGTTAACCGAAACCTTAAAGTTATTGCATACTTAAGGGGCTGGGGAGCCCAGTCGGTTAAGGCGTTCGCCTTGTATGCAGAAGGTCCCAGGTTCAGGTCCGGACATCGCCAAAATAACCCGGCCACCTATAAACGGACCGCGCAGCCAAAAATGTACGACGAATAATACCCCGTGTAGAGGGAGTACACGTTAAATATGCTCCAAAGTCCCGACGCTGTACGATGTCTACCTTAACGGTTGCGCTGGGTGCCTACTCAGATGTCAGCTCCGTCACCTGACTGTGGTTCTAAATTATGACGCCGGTCGCCAATAGCGCTCGTGTAGCTCTAGTGCGACGATATTTCAAACTAAACTATAGTATACTTAAAAAGCAAACTACCGATGACGAATAGTGGAGCCAACGTGACCAATATTATGAATTTCATTTAAAAATCGTTATAAAAAATGTCTAAACATTTGCAGCTGGCGTAATAAATCTTACGGCTTTTGTATAACACTTTAATTTTGTGTTTTTTTTTTAAAGCTTGTGTTTGGAAGAAAACGGAAAAACGCGTCGGATCGGTTACAATAAGAAAACGGCAAGTCTGAAAAAAAAAACATTTGGCGTCGATTTTTTTTTCATTTGTACTGTTTTTTTTTATGAGTTGCTTCTTTCGTGCGAACAAGATTTTGATTTTTTTACTTGGATTTTTTAAACTGATAACCAAAGAGACCATATTACGGGTGGTTTTTTTTTTCTTTTGGAATAAATGTGGCGTCTAAGCAGGTGACTCAATGCTTCAATCGGAGTTTTTCGCGCCTTCGGTCTCGTATGTCCCAATTACATTTTATAGGAGCAAAATAGATGTCATACGAGTAAGAGTAAGAAGAATAGTTTTTAGGGGTTTCTTCATCTAAATTCTAATCAATGAGTAAGTTCCAATTTATAACATTTTCTGACATTTCCTGTACTCAATGATATTAAAATGATTAACGAGATTAATGATAATGCATCAAAACTGCAATTTGTTGCACGATTAACATTTATTTCATTGAGATGCATTTGTATTTAATATTTATAATAAGCTTTCTGTTTTCATTACATTTTAATTGCTGTTTAAAATTTAAGTACATGTTTTATAAAAACTAGCTACTATTTTTATATATTTTAACGACATAAATGATTAGGGTTATGTTGAATTATCGTCGCACTAGAGCTATAGGAGGGCTATTGGCGACTGGTTGCCATAGTTGTGTTATTTAAAATGGATATATAAACTTCTCATGCAAATCAAGGTTTGTTTGTTTTTAAATTTAGATAGAATATTGATTAATATTTTAATAATTACTATTTAATTAAATGTGTTCATTAACTACCAGTATAGTTAAATAATTAAGTTTTGAAATATGTTAAATATACTACTGTTTTTATAAACTAAGTAAATGTAAAATTATTTATAAACAAATCATTTTATAATTAAATTTAATAATAGAAGCTTGTCGTTTAATTTCTGTACAACAAATCAGGTGATTTAAATTATCTAAGTAGTTAAATTTTAAATAAAAGCATTCTATAATTAAATTTTTCTTAATTGTTACTATTAAGGGGGTTGTTTCACGGAGGATCTGGCAATACCTCTGCGGTTTTGTTTTCATGTCTCTCAAATTACTTTTGTTGCTATTCGAAATTGAGTTTTCTAAGTTTTGTTATTTTTTTAAATTACAACTTCTTGCTGTACTGTTGGTTGTTTTAATCATTTATCAAGGAAAACTTGCATTGTAAGAAGTTGGAATTTAAAAAAAATAACAACTAAAATATTCTCTTCGGAAACTCACTCCCGAATACCAAAACAACAGTAATTCGGGAGACATGAAAACAAAACCGCAGAGCTATTGCCAGATATTCTCAGTGAAACACACACAACCCCATTTTTATTCAAAAAATAAGACATTAATTATCTATTAAATAATACAAATATGAGTTATGTAAAATACAAACTAATTAATGTTCATAAAAAGTAATTAGTAATACATACTAAATTAATAGTAAAAAACTGTATTTACAATGGAAATAATTAAAAATTAATTTAATTAAAACAATGTTAATTAAAATAATTGTAATTAAACATAATTGTAATTAAAATAATTGTAATTAACATAATTGTAATTAAACATAATTGTAATTAAAAAAAATTGTAATTAAACATAATTGTAATTAAAAAAAAATTGTAATTAAACATAATTGTAATTAAAAATAAATTTAACTAAAAAATATTTTTATTTATTATAAGTTCCCCCCCCAAATTGTCACCCTGGATCCGCCCTTGACTTGATGACATCTTCAAGTCATCTTCTAGAGTTGCATGTTGAGTAAATATAATAGGAGTGATATTGCCTTTATTCCTTTCTAATTCCATATTTATTAAAACCGTCCACGTTTCAGTATTTGCCTAAAATAGAAAATGTGTATTTTACTAAATTGTAGGATCCTGTGCGTCAAATAGATTTGAAAAGCCATCAATATAACGTTTTCGATCTCATTAGCGATGTTGTAAAATTAGACTAGGTGGAGCCCATCTAAAGAGATCTAACTCAAAAATTGATCAGTAAAAAGGGAACAAACTATGCAATTGCTAGGATGAAAATAAAATTATATTCAGATGAAAAGACTCCAATAGCCAAAAAAGTAAATTTAATTTGTTTTTTAAAGAAATATAAGAGTTTCAAAAATCACTCAACTGAACAGACTCAACTACAAATTCAAAAATGTTTCCACAATACGGTAACAATTCTAAATAAAAAAAAAATTACTCACCCTGCCAGTAATACTGGTTTAACTCAGAATGTTGTATTAATTTACTCAGCGCTAACCATCAAAATGGCGAGAACTCAAAATAATACTGTTTCAAATTTTGACAACACGGATACAATTTAAAATAACTCCAGTTTCTTTACGACGCGACGGCCACGTGCCGTGCGCTCCGCTTGTAATACTGATTCCAACTAGAGATGTCCTGTTTCGGTGGAGAGGGAGTGAGGCCTGCTAGGTATTGAAATAAGAAATTTGATGGTGTGCATAACTCAAAAATTAACATTTTTGAGTTAGCTCCCTTTAGATCTAGGTGTGCGATTTATTTTTTTAATTTGATATTTTATTAATATAAAACTAATTTTTGGGCAAAATATACTCCAATTATTTCAATTTTCACATAGTCATGCATAACAGCCGTTAAAATTTGTAATGGATGTCAATTAAACCATTCATAGTATTATAACCTTAATTTAAATAACTAAAGTAATAATGAAGTAATAATTTTAAACTTTTTAGATACAATTTATTATGATCAAGAATCACTACAATTCAACATTTTAAACAAAAAAAAACTAGTTTGCAGCTTTTTCGATCCCAGGCTTACTATGTAATTTAGACTGCACTAGGCCAAAAGAGGAAAAAATGCGCTCAACGTTAGCAGTCAGAATGAGTTCAACTTCACTAAAAATGTTACTGTTAAACTTTTTTATATTTACTGCTTGGCCTCTACACCAGAGGTGCCGATCCCCCCCAGAGCTAACGACGCACCCCCCCCCCCCCTAGAAAATTATTATCCCAAAAAAAAAAAACACGTTGAGGATTTTTTTATTTATATGGGCTAATGGAGTACCTAACCAAAGTAGACTAACTACATCTTTACGGTGTATATAGAAAACCTATAGTAAAATGATATTTTAAGTACCATCGAATGAGGAAACCAGGGCCGGATTTCTAAGTAGGCTGTAGCCTAGAGCGGCGAATTTTTTAGGGCGGCAAATTTCACGACCAATTAAAGCGGCAAATTCGGCAAAAAATATTATTATAAAGATACGAATATTTTTAAGAAAGAAAACAAATATTTTACATTAATGCGTAAACCGTAAATGTATATATAATGCTAATATTTCGTAGCAAACATGGTAGCTGCGAGGGCAATTGCACCTCTCCTCCCGGATTTCGAAGTTGAAAGAAAAATAGTCGAACAGTTTTTTTAAAAAAAATCGCCTATTTCTCTTTCGATTTAGCGTGTAAAGGTACATAGATGATTCTAATATGTGTATCTTTTTTAAACAACACATACCACCCTATTTTGCAGCTAACCAGCTACCTTTCCCCGAAGGGGGAGAATATTGTGACAGGGGCGGCAAATCAATCGTATAGCCTACAAGCGGCAAATCTTTAAATCCGGACCGTAACTTTGTCCCAAGAAATAAAACCCTAGTTAGTGACTTTCTCCTTAATATTTTTCTAATGATAGGTCAAAGCAGATAGTTGCCCCTAATCGAAAAAGGGAAGCACCTTTTGTTGGAATATCTTTTATAATACGGAATTACAAGCTATTTTTAATTTTCCTTTAAAAAGGTTTTCTTTACAGCAAAAGCTATCGGTATCTAAATAATTGGTAAAAATTCCGCTCAAAATTTATGTAATTATATTATTTTTTAAATCAATAAAAATAGCCGGACACGTGATCCAATCAAAAACGGCTTCCAATTCATTCCCTCAATTCTTAATGCATAAAAAAGTTGATCTTGGTATAGCTTTTTATCTAATACAACACATTTGGCATTATCAAACAAATCAGAATTATTTTATAATGTTTACAGAGGTAGTTCCACTTAAAAAAAACTAAAATTTAAAAAATTAAAGTTAAATATAACAAAATTCTTACCGTGAAACTCGGAATTGAACTATTTAATTATATTTAATCACCAAGACCCACACATTTGAGTTTTGACACAAGACAAGTATTTTCCTACTGATTCTAAAGCAATCATTTAGTTATTTTGGCTTCGAGTCTAATCTGGCGGGAAAAAGTCAGAAATATTATCTGAAGGTCATTAATTTGTAAAACTGTTAAACAAAGTTCGAAAGAATCGAAAGATTTATGAGCCAGCTGCAAAATATGGCGGGAACATCTCATTGATACCATTGGCAAACGTCATCAATTCACCGAAATGTTTTATAAACTGCGTGAGATTTATGAGTTTTTAAACTTAGTTACAGTGATCGTATTGTTTATTGGACATAATTGTCAGAAATCTTCGTCTGGTATGGTATGGTAGACGCCATCGAACATAATTTATAACTCCTTTTTTTCCTGGTGTTGCTTCGAATTATGGTTACCCATTCATATTCTTTGAAGGCAAATAAAATATACAAAAATTAGAGCCACTTTTGATTTTCTTGCCACTTTGTGGTTTATTTTAAACCAAGTAAAAATTCGCCAGAGTGCAAGTTCTGAACCGCCGCCCCCCCCCCCCCCCCCCCGGGGGGGGGGGGGGGGGGGGGGGGGGGCAGATAATTAGTAAGAATAAGAGTTAGCTGAGTTTTTTTTTATAAAGATTGGCAGTTTCTTAATTTTTATTTAAAAAATTCAACCCCCCCCCCCCTAAAATTTATACACCATTCTATTGCAGATACAACATTCTAAATACACCATTCTATTGCAGACACCTCTTTTACATAATCGCTCTCAAAAAGATATTTCTGAAAGTCACTACAAGCTCTGGCACAATATTTCATAACAAGAGTAACACCAAAGAGTTATTTTAGGGAACCTGTGTTTTGCATATTCTAATGCTTCTGCTAGAAAATTCTGGGAAAAAAACCACTTTGGTTTAAACCATGATTTAAACCATTTGGTTTAAACCATGCCAACCATAATTTGCAATATCCAAACTGTTACCTGATAATCATTTTGATTGAGGGTCCTGTATGGTAATAGATTTTTTCACAATTCCAATGAAGAAAATTTTAACTTATTTTTGAATAAAGAATGTATCAGATACTCTTCAAGAGAATTTTCTCGAAAATACAGAACGTCACTATTTCATTGATGAAATGTTTAATAAGTAACCTTTTATAAGAGTGATAAGATATATAAAATTTAAAAATACTTAAGTTTGAATTTATTTAAAAATTTTGAATTAGTGTTCCCACATTTCAGAATTTTTAGAAAATGAAACTTTATTTAATTCTAATGAATTACTATCAGGGCCGGATTAAACAGTGTTGGGGCCTGTAGGCAGTTGATTTTGACGGGGCCCCATTGGCTCTTCCCCATTTATTTAGTATATGAAAAAGATAAAACTAATAATACTGGATTCACAAAAAAAGGAAAGAAAAGGCAGTACCCTGCGGTTACTTATTTTTTTTATGCTGTGCTCAACCACTGGCTCAATATTTCTATATTATTGAGCCGAAAATTGCGGTTGTTTTTTACAAAAATTATCATTTTTGAACTAAAAGAGTTGTGAATATTAAGGATTTCCAAAAAATAAACTGGGAAGTTTAAATATTTAAAAGAAAGGTTGCAAGCGGCCCCTTGGAAGGTGCGGGGCCCTTGAAATGGACGGGGCCTGTAGGCGAGTGCCTACTTTGCCTAATTGGTAATCCGGCCCTGATTACTATCCTCATTATATTACTTATTAATCACTTAATATACTAATAGTTTTAGTCTGCATTTTTTAAGGTTTTTTTTTGTTAGTATCTGTAGCATACTTTATTCAGAAATAAAATTCAAAGGTTCCCCATTCGAATTGCATAAAGAACTGTTATCATGAAAGTTCCTTAACTTGATTATTACATTTAGGTTATTGGCTATTGGGGCATATCAAACTGGTTCAATTATGATAATTTTATTAAACTTGCTTTCGATTAATATTTTAAACCCCAATTAACTAATCAAAATTATATTTTGACAATTGTATGAAAACTTAACTATATTACCGATTAAAAGTTTATTTTATTGGATCTTGATTTAAATTATGCAGGCTAGATGGTTTTATTTTATGGTATGAATCAAGGATTGGAGTACCGCTTTGCTTGTAACTGTTACTTTTTTTTAGGTAACTCCTTAATATTTTTAAAAATTAAATTTTAAAAAATATTAATTTATTCTAATTGCAGTGTTTTGTTTGTACCTATGTTTTATGAATCTTGGTTCTCTTTGGAAAAATTGGTACGATGGTTAAATGGCAATTATTCTAAAAACTTGACATTTCTAAAAGTAACTGTAACAGAGTTGCTTTTGTAATAAAAATAACTGTAGCTGTAATAGTTACTTTTTAAAAGCAACTTGCCAATCCCTGTTAAAAACCTTAAACCATTTTATAGACAGATATTTCCCTAGATAAAGATTTTGTGTTATAAATAGGTGTAAAATGTTCTAAAACGGAGATTTTATAAATAAAAACTTTTTTTTTAAAAATTCAATACTTGCATTTTTTATAATTTTGAAATTTGATGCATATTTTAAAACCTTTCTTCTACATCAGATTTCATTTTTTTCAGTGAATTTCTTTGTAATCAGTATTGAATCATTCTTAATAACTTTAGGTATTTAATTTTAGAAGCACTGCATTGTTTCTGAAAAAATATTTTAGTGGGTAAAGTAAACACCTGAATTTCACAACAAAAAAATCAATATAAAACTTTTTATGTTCTAAAAAAAAAATTCTAACAAATATTTTCACTACTCCATCCCTGACTCTGTTCATTATACTCTTATTTGAACGTTCTCCATAAACATCTATTGGTGTTTTAGCGTAGTAAGTATGTTTCCAAATATATTGCAAACTGAGTAAAATTAGTTTAAAGAATTTAATGTCAGTGAAACATTCAATGAGACGTTGAAATAAAGGGTCTTTTACGTTAAAAAAAATATTTTCCCCTTGATGATTTAAATAGTATTTTAAGAAAAAAAAAACAAATTTTATCGCTTTTGTACCGAGTCCCTTTCAGCCTAATAGGGCTTCCAATTTTTTTTTTTTTAAATTTTGGAGTGCCTAAGACTATTTATGTTCTTAAAATCTAATGTTCAATTTACGAGTAGTGTCATTTTGATTGTGATTATCTTTAATTAAATCAATGGGCTTGTTTCAACACTTTGCCACAAAAAACAAAACAACCAATGAAATCGCAGTTCGGAGCTCGGGACGCTATAAGAAACCAATGAGCTTGTTTCTACACTTTGTCAAAGAAAACAAAACAACCAATGGCATCGCAGTATGAACTTCATAAGAAATATTCCCATTATATTATATGAAAATACTTGTACTTTTAGAAGTTCTGTGTATTTAAAAACAAATGATGTATGTATGGAAAATCCTTTTATTCAATTCTAGAAAGCTATTAAGCACTATTCCCTGGGAATGCTCACATTCGGATTTAGCCAGTTCTGAATGTGCGAAACGTCGCCAAAAACCATCTTGTTTCTGATGGACTCCGGTTTATGTAAGCTGTTTCAAGTCTTCAAAGGAAGGGGGCTGGGGAGCCCAGTCGGTTAGGCGCTCGCCTAGCATGCGAAAGGTCCCAGGTTCGGGTCCGGGCATCGTCAAAATAACTTCCGACCTATAAACGGCCCGTGCAGCCAAAAATGTCCGACGAATAATACCCCGTGTAGAGGGAGTGCACGATAAAATACGCTCCGAAGTCCCAACGCTGCGTACGATGTCGCCCTTAACTGCTCGTCACTTGACTGTGGTTCTAAATACGACGCCCGTCGCCAATATCCCTCGTGTAGATCTGGTGCGACGATAATTCAAACTAAACTAAACAAGTCTTTAAAACAAAGTTATAGCTTTCCATTTCGTAGAGCACAAGCATTTCTTCCAAGCTTATTTTGTCTAGTATAGAAACTGAAAATCGCTTTCTTCTAGTTGCACTCCTGTCCTGGCTTCCTTGGTCCCCCTCTTAAAATTTGCGCTTTTGTCCATGGCTCGAAATTAGAAGGTTCGTTCTACTAACTCATGTGCAGTTAAAGTGGAACATTAAAAAAAACCAAACATGGAACGTCAACAAAATATACTATAATCTTTAATCTTGGTAAACTGAAGTGAGAAAAGCTACCGCCTATTTGTTTTTGTTTTTATTTACATTTTAAAAAATCTATAAAAAAAAAAATTAGAACTTAATCAAAAAGCAAATTTTTAGGCTATTTTCATTAAAATGGGTGTTGTCAGGTAATTTAAAATCTTCAACATTTCTTTTTTATATTTTTAAAAATCTTTATTAAAATGGCTTTTGACTTAATTTTTTTAAAGCAGTCTAGCTATCTCAAACCGAAGGGTACAAAAATTAAATTAAAAAATATATGTGAATGTCTTATAAGGTTAATATAAATACTGTTACCTAAATATCGTATTACCGACCCTACAGTTTGCTCATTAAGCAGTTTAATTAGAGTTATAAATGGTTTTATTTTCCATTTTCTAGTTGTTTTAAAACTGATTTGGTCTTTTAGTAATGTCAAGTATTTTTGCAATACATTTTCGTACATTATAAATATTGAATCTCTTTTTTACTCATGCATATTAATCATACAAATAAAAAACAAGTTTTTATCGAACCAAGTGTAAATTTGTTAAGTTTTTATCGAACCAAGTGCAAATTTGTGAATAAATAAAAAGAAAAAGATTCAATTAATAAGTTTTGCAGCACTTCAGAATTGAAGTATGCTTAAAGAGTTTTAATATTTAAAGCCTTTTATTGACACCAGTATATTTAACCTCTGTTCAATCTATATATTAAACATGTTAAAAGAACAAACTTTATTTATAAATCTTGAATATAAACAAAAACAATAATGTATTTTTAGTGTTCTCTTGGTGTCTTACTTTTGTAGGGAACATAATTCATTGAGCAGACTTTATTTTATAATGCGTACATAGGAACAGTTAGGATATAATGGCCAGTTTTTGATTTGTTGATTTGCGATATTTTACCAAGCAACGAAAAAAATGGCAAAATATTTCATACAACTTGATATAGGTATATTACCTAACATTCAATTTTCAAGCTCACCAAAAAACAGGTCTTTATATCATAGCTGTACCCATACACATCCTTTTGAGTCAACTAGAAATTTGAGCCCTGATGTATCAACGTTAAAAAGGTTGTAATTTCTTATGGCTAATGAAATGTTTATATTGATATAATATACTTCCGTTACAGTATACACCTGTTCCCCATACCTGAAGGCAAAAGTGGTCAACAAGCTGCAGAAATCCTTCAAAAGAGATTAGAGACCATTGGAGCTGTCAAAACTGGAACATTTTGTGTAGAATGTGAAATGTACTATGCTGCTACTCATATAAGTTAGTATTATTGTAAAACTGTTTTGATTATTATGACTATTTGAATGAGTTTTTTTCAGATGATGTAACTAACTTGTTTTCAGTTTTTGTTCTTCCTGTGATTTCATTGGTTGTTTCGATTTCACTCTCAAAATAAGTTTTTTTTCGTTTGCTGAGATTTATTTTAAAATTCTTTACTTGCAACTTGTTTCTATTGTTGCTATTTATAAAACTTTATTGGTTTTAATTGGATTAAATGTCAAGTATGCAAAGCATTACCAAAACATTAACGTTGTTGGTAAACTTGAGATTATGCCTAAAGCTGAGAAAAGCGAAATTGTGGGACCGCAATTTGACGTGATTCACAAACAGAAAAAGATTTAGTTCAACTAAAAGAATTTTTTTACACAACGTTTGTTTTAGTAAGGTAAGAAAATATTGTATTATTCAAAACAAATGTAATTCCAGAAGTACCAAAAATGAAAACAATACTGCTAGAACTGTTGCCACTCATGATGTGAAACATGCCCATTATAAAAACGATTGATCAGGAAGTTTTTATTAAACCAATTTTATTACTCAATTTTAGTCATTATTGCTGTAATAAACCCATGTAGATTTTTATATAAATTTTGTATTTTATGAAGAATTATAAAATGTATTATTATATACTTTTAAATAAACATTTCAGATTCCAACAGGATAGTGAACATTATTCATGACAGCGAACATCCAGTGACTACCTTTGCCTTGTTAGACACTGGAACCTGTTTGATGGCCGACTCTCAATTTGATATGCTCATGTTAAAAATGGCTGGAATTTATATGCCCAAAAAAGCTTTAAAAATTGAATCAAAAGGGCCAAGATATGAAGTACACGATTTTGTTATAAAACTTGGAAGTGTATCGATCGGACCTAGCTTTCGTGGAATATTAGTAGAGGTAGGTTAACAAAATTTTTTTAATGGATTTAATTGTTAATTTTTTTTTAAAGTTTTATATACATAGATCAAATAAATACGCTTGACTTTTTATATATAAAAAAGCATTTTGTTGAAATTAGATCTCGTATCGTTTTATTTCTGTTGCATAATTAAATAAGAAAGCAATGTCTTATTTTGTTAAGTGAATGATTTCAAGGCACTTTTTTACACCACTAGACATGAGAAGTTATACACCAGTCAGGAAAATACTGTTGACGTCTTTGGGCTTTCTTGTACTGAGACATTTAATGTTTTATTAACCCTCAGACCGATACAGACGTATAAACCCATGATCCAGCTGTAAGGTTTTCCAGCAATACACCTAATTTTTAAAAATTTAATATGTTTATTAAATTCTAAAATTTAAAGCATGGAATAGCTATTCATAACCATCTACTACAGAAATATAATGTTTTAAAAATTTTGTATTTAAATCTCATGCACAGTAAAAAAAAGTTTATACTTCAGCCAATGTGCTTATCCCTCAGAGGGTTAAAGTTTTACCCACTAGTACAAAAACACACACAATTTTATGCTTGATAATTTTGGCATATAAATACATAAAATGTATCTGAGTTGTGGATGAAAAAGTTTTCAAATTCAAAGAATTTTTTTTTTGATTTGTACTATCATACTCCTTTAATGACATGTTCTTTTCAACATATAAATATTAACTTTTTTTCAGGTTGAATATACACCTTGTGCGATTCCCCTCAGCTGTTGGGACTTGATGAGAGAATTAATGCAAGGTTTTATGGGCAACAGTGTTCAGTGCCCATCCCAATACTTACAAGGGAAGATGAACGAGATCTATAACCCTGTCGACACAGTGCAACAATACATGGAACATTTTAACGCATTTCGAAGAGCCCCTTCCGGCGTCAGATAACAATGATTTCAGCTCTATTTGTAGTAGTTTTTAAAAAAATAACGTCTTTCTATTAAACTGAATTTCTATTTATTTTTAAGTTACAGTAAGATGAATGTGTCAATTTCCCACTGTTTTAAGGTAAATGTAGAAGAAAAAAAAGGTTGAGTAATAATATTTTAAATGCCAATTTCTTTTTTAATCATGTATGGCACATAACAGCTGAAATCCATGGCACATTGGCGTGGAGAAGCATAGCAGTAAACCTGCTTGATGCAGAAAAATTTCTACCTAGAGTTAGTGATAAATCATGAGTAAGCTATGGGCACTGGCACTGGCAACAGTGTACCCAGTTTTCTTTCGAAATTAAAGCCTTCCCCCAGTTCCAAAACATTTTAATATTTCTAGGTTTTGTTTTCAGAATTTCAGTTTATAAAAATTATTTTGCTTTTAAATAATGGGTCAGTTATCTAATGTTTTTTTAAAAAAAACACTTGTAAGTCAGCTGTTGTGTTTTAATGACTTTCTAGTAGAAAAGGCCTTTTCTGGAGTGGTATAATACAGGGACCCACTTAAAACTAAGGTTTCTTATTAAAAGTGAGAGTTAAGTAAAAGTGTAGTTAACTACTTAAATTAACAGTATATTAAAAAAATTTAGTACAATAAGAATAACATTTATTTACAATGTACAATCCATTTCATTTTTTGTTGATTCTAAACTATTTGCAGGAGTTGGAACATGAAGATTATAATTCCATTTGGGAAAAACTCGTTTGTAAAGGCACATCATTACTACATCTTGTGACTGGATTTGCTTATCAAAAACGCATTTCATGTGACCATGTGTGCCTAAAAGTAAAATCACGCATTAGTAAATAAAATGCATAGAGGGATAATATGTACAATTATAACTTCCCTAAAATCTTAATAAAACCAACACAATTAAACTAGCATAATACAACACTATTATTCTCTACAAAAGTAACTTAAACAAAGTTGATCAATTTATTCATTTAGTCTATTTTAATACGATTTCAACATTAAAAAATATAATTTGCTTTATATATTAGGAAGCATATTAAAAAATTTAAGTTCATTTCACACTAACAAGTCATCACGATTGCAAACTAAAATCTACATTTTTTTTGTTTCCACTTGGTATGAAACAGGAACTAAATCTCTATGGATAAAACACAGTAGTGTTCAAAAGATTACTTTGACAACATATTTAAGGAAATCCGTAATCAATAACTGTTCTTACCTAAAGCTTCACGAATGTGTCCTTTTCTTCCACATTTAGTTGTTACTTCTACACACTTAAACCAGTCAATGTCCTCTACAGAATGAAAAAATATATATATAATTATCTGTATAATATTATACTTTTGTTTATATTTTAATAATCTCTTACTGAAATCTTTATATTTTAGTTTTTTTACTAGTCACATAATTTTAACATTCAAGCATAAAAATATAAATAGGTTTAAGTAACAACAACTTTGTAACAAACTTTTGTGGAATCTGGTACAGGGTTCATACAGATTTTAAAAAGTAAAAATTAAGTAGTTTTTAAGGACTTTTTAAGGACTTATAATTTTTTTTAAGGACCTTATTTTATATATAATACTATACTACTAAATGTACTTTTAATTTCTTTATTAACACTTTAAATTAAGTACATTTTCTTTGATTTATGGTGGAGGGGGGGGGGGGGGGGTCATCTCCAATCTTCATCAGATTTGTCTATGTGTGTGTGAACATGCTCTGCTGTTCATTTGGTGCATTACCATCAAGTTTTGGTCGTTTGGCAGTTTTATAAGGCTAGAAATTTAGGCACCGGGTTTTGCAAATAAAAACTTGACTGCCCTCTGAGATTGAAATCCCCAACATTTGGTTTTTTAATGCATATCATTTAACATGGTTCATACATTTGTTTAAAAAAATTCAAGCCCTTTTCCAGAAATATCCAAGGACTAGAAATTTACTAGCAACATAAAATCTAAATATGTATCCAGGGGTGAAACTGCCCACCACTGAAAAATTCTGAAACCAAAAATGTGTCTTATGGGGGGGGGGGGGGGGGGGGGTAAGTGACAATAAAAATTTGAAGATAGCGAGGATAGGGGTAAAGTGAGAAATTAAGAATACATAGGATTTAAAAAAAAATAAGTTTAAAAAAAAAACATAGGATGTAATATAAATCATCAAATATCTGCATACAGTTAATCATAGTGTCAACAGGGAAAATAAGTTTAAAAAATTCTTGATGACTCCCTGTATATCGCAATTTTACAACATGTTTTTTTTAAATTTCTCAGGGTTCATAAAATTATTAAGAAGAAAAAAAATACTTTTAAGTACACAGAAAAATAAGCACTTTTCCAGAAAAATTCAAGAAATAGAAATTGCTAAAATCATAAAATCGGAATAGATAAAGCGTTATAAGCCGTCCCTCAATTCTTGTTGTTGAAATTAAAACCTGTATAAAATCCGAAACCCCACCATAGTAGGAAAAAATGTCCAATAAAAGCTTCAAACATAATTTTCTTTTTCATTCAAATTTTTCTTGCCATCACAAGGTCAGGACTCAGGATCCCTTGATTAGAACCAATCCAACAAATATTCTGGTTGATCCAACTTAACCTGAACCGGAGCTACAAGGTGATAAGACACTCTTCCAATAATGCAGAACTGTCAATCATTACGAAGCGTGCGACGTCATCGGTGGATTTCTTGAAAATTACTAGGCAGCAAAATAATGAATCAGCATTATTGGATTGCACTGGAAGTTGGATTAGCCGATATTTGAAGAAATCAAAGATCAAAGTGTATTTGAATCTTAATTAATCTTAAAATTTTAATTAAATTTTTCATCTTTATTGCATAGATTTATTAATATTATTTAAGCTAGTTTTTCATTGTTATGGACCGAGAAAGGTGGAGTTGAAATATCGTAGCACTAGAGCTAAACGCGGGCTATTGGCGACGGGCGTCATAATTTAAAGCAATCAATTGAAATTTTGGATGCTAAAGTGATTTAAAAGGCACGAACGTATTTTTTTAAAACGTTTAAACAATTTTTTACTCTAAAATAAAACCCGGAGTTCCGGGGAAGAATATTAAAAAAAAAAAAACGAAATTTCGGGGTACCCCTTGAAAAGTTTCACCCCTGAAAGCCGACACTTTTTTTAAAAAAACTAAAAATTGTCTAAAATCAGAAACAACAGTATAGGCCGAAGTAGAAAAGAAAAGGTTCAAACCTAAACAAAAAGTATTTTAACATTCCCGCTGTTCTTGAGATCACGACAAACGGACGTTGTCAGACACTTGATCAAAAAAAAATATATATATTCTGGTTGTCCGACCCGATCTACAAAAGTAACAAGATACTCTTTCGATCACGCAGAGCCCGAGAACTGTCAATCATTCTGATGCAATGTGAAGTCATCGGTAGATTTCGTAAAAAATTGCTAGGCAGCAAAATAAGTAAATCAGGAAGCATTATTGGACTCCGAATGGGAGATTACAGTGGCTGGCCGTGATTTGAAGACATCTTAGTGTAATCAAATCTAAATTCATCTTCCCATTTTGATTGAAATCTTCCTTTAAAAAAATCTGTTATTTTAACTGTAGTTAATTGAAATTTTAGTTGAGTTTCACCTAATTACGGGCACCGTAAAAGTTGTATGGTGGGAAAAAACAAGCAAAGAATCGTTCAAAAAAGGCATCGCAGTTGTAGCGAATCGCTTGACTATTTGTATCCCTGTTTCAGTGAATTTGCATCGCAAAATTGCGATGCGATACTGCTTACATCGAACCCTGGTTTCGACCATGTGTACAGTAGCTGACGATGGCTACGCTAATTGCAAAAAGGGGGAAATGGCGCAGGAATGCGATCAACGACCGATGACACGCTGAGTTTAGGGGACAAAAGCAGTATGTTTAGAACCAAAAAATATAAAACCGATTTTTTCTAGAAAATTAAAAAAGCGGAAATTGTGTTAGGAGAAGGAAACCAAAAAGCTGAATTTTTATGTGAGAATAAAAACAAAAAATCGGAATTCCGCTAAAAAGCGGAAGACTGGCATCCAGCAAGAAGGAATCAAGTTTGGCGACAGTTAACGAATTCGAAGAGAAAAAAATTAAAAATCGAAAATTAAGGACCCACGCTGAAAATTAAGGACTTTAAGGGCCCTTATTTAAGGACCTACCAAATTTAAGTAGTTCTTAAGGACTTTTAAGGACCGTGCGAACCCTGTGGTATATGATAAGAAATTGTGAGGGTATCTAAGGGTTAAATAGAAACTATAGACAAAAAATAACAATGAAAGTAATATAGAATAGATCATTATCTATCCATAAAAGATGAAGCATACCTTTATTAAAGAACATGAATCTTATAACAGCAGATCTTTTGTTAACTTTAAAGGCATGACCAGTCAACACAACCCGTTTCACAACTACACGATTCGGATCAACATCAAGCACTGTACCAGTGGCAACTAGCTGGTGAGAACCTGGAAAATAATTTTAATCAGAAATTTCATTATTTTTGTACTAAAGACCCCCTATGCTGAATGTGAAACTTCTCACTTTTAATAGCAATGCCCATGAAGTGCAAATTAGTTTGTTTTAACACAGAAATACTTTATAAGATATAAAATCAGTTAAAACAAAAGACAAAACTTTTTGTGCATGAAAAATAACAGATAAAACAAAAACTGACCACTTTGATTTTAATTTCGAGACATAGCATACTATGTGATAATCTGTAACTTATATAGTAGACAAACTTACATTTTGAGTCATAACATCAAACATTTGCAAGATTTTAGTTTTATACATATTTTTTAATTATAAAATTGTGTATCTTAATAGAAAACTAGGTGTGTGTAACACTACACGACTTTCAATTACTGTTCACATCAATAAATAAATACATTTAAAGGTTATTATATACCTTATAAAGTAATTTCAATAACATTAAAACCTAAAAAGTTATATGGCAGCTATTCCATGCACAATTTTCTTGAAAACCATATTATGGACGTCTGAGAGGTACTGCAAAATCGTGCACCAAAGTACGTACAAAGCATGTTTGCAAATCATGCAAAGTCTGTATCTCTTTCCGTTTTTCAACAATAAAAAAGTTATATTTTCTGCTACACCTTGCAATTTTCTCGAAAACCTCATCGAAAAAATCAGAACCCTTTTAAACATGGACAAAATCAATATTTTGGATATTCAACCCCATCGCAATACTTTCCCTGCCTTATGTGAAATACAAGGTAATTGAGTAAAAAATGCTAAAATAAATATTTACCATCTGGCCGTTGCCTTAGTACCATAACTGGTGCTGGAGGGAAAATAACTGGTGCATAAAATGAAGCCACAACTGAATAGTCAGAGGGAAGATATCGGTCAAACTGTAAAAAGGACACAAGTGTTTGTATTTAATGAGCAAAGAAAAGTTTTGTTTGTAATTTTTTTTATTAAATAACTCATTATTAAATGCTGTGATATATTATATTACTTGACTTGATTTTATAGAAAATATCAAAATCTAAACAGAACATCAATCATACTGCTGAAAACATGGTAACATTGTCTGTAAAACGTTCCTTATCTATATATATATAAAAGGCAAAGTCCTGACTGACTCACTCACTGATTCATTCATGTATCAACGCCCAGCCCATGGAGGTAGAGCTACCAAATTTTAGGAAAATATTCTTTTTATATCGTATTCGTAATTTAAGAAGCGATTTTTCGAAATTCGAAACAGAACGGGTATACTGTAGAAATAGCATTGTTATAAACTTTTAATTTATAAATTTTGTTTTCAAATTTGAAAATTTTTTCAGCGCGATCAGCGTAAGCGAAAATTAAGTATAAACACGTCAAAGCATGCGAGTTTAATTTGTAGGATTGTTATTTGAATATAATTTTATTTTATTTATAGAATTTAAATCTTTTGATTTTTTTGTTACCGAATTTAATTTATTTGATGTTTACAAATGGTAAGAAATGAAGATATTGCTACAATGTCTGATGACAGTAAATGCGATAACTATTCTAGATATAATAAATACTTCGAAGGAATGTCAATTCTCTCTACGTATAGCGCATGTAATTTATGTTTATGAAACTGGAAATTTGGTACAGATGATATAATGGCCGATTGAATTTTGGCATTGGCGGCTTTTGGCGAAGTTGAAAATTTAATGTAAGGTAGCTATTTGCATCCAGTTGTATGGGTTAGGGTTAGTTTGAATTATCGTCTCACTAGAGCTATACACGAGGGCTATTGGCCACGGACGTCTTAACTTAGAACCACAGTCAGTTGACGAGGCGACACCTGAGCAACTTTTAAGGACGACATCGTACGTAGCGTCCGGACTTTGAGAAATATTTAACGTGCACTCCCACCACACGGGGTATTATGCTGGACAGAGGACATTTTTGGCTGCATGGGCGGTTTATAGGTCGACAGTTATTTTGACGATGCCCGGACCCGAATCTGGGACCTATCGCATGCAAGGCGAACGCCTTTACACTGGGCTCCCCAGCCCTGTCGGATTTCGGGATTCTTTTCGGATCTTTCGGGATCGGATTTCTTTTTTAAAATTAAATGCTGATACTGATAACAGAATGGGAGGAAATTATAATATACCGATGGGGTGCTGACCAGTGGAGAAGGGATCAATTGGTATAAAATAAATGTTTGCATAAAAAAAAATCACTGTTATTAAGGGTACACCCATGCAACGCCCAGTTTATAAAGCTAGTAGTGTATATGGGTTCCGGATATAATAGCCTAGCCTAGACACATAGCCGAAACCCCGACAGGGTCAAAATCCCAATAAATTCATGCCATTATGCTTAATTAATGGCAATTTGATTACTAATTTTTGCATTTGGGAAGAGGGATTTTTCTTTTATTGCTATGCAAACATGATATATTTTTAGTTCGAAAAATGTGTTATATTCAAAATGCATTTTATACAGAAATCATGTACATAATTAATGTTAGCATTTTTAATAGTCCATTGTTTATTTTTTAATGTTTTCGTTTTATAATTTGGATTTATTCATTAAGTGGTTTGGTACCAATGGAGATACTTTTTTTCTTGTGATAGGTACGGTAATAAGTTAATGATGTTTTTCTCACTGAATTTAAATGTAACACACAAAATTTTTTAACAGAGTTTATATATTTAAAATAAACATTCTAAATTCGAAAAAAATTTGAAAAATAAACAAAAAATATGTATTTCTAGTGTCGGGATTTCTGCCCAGACCCATTCAAATAGGTTCTAAACAAACTTGGGTTTTATATTCAAACTTAATATTTGTATCTGTTACCATTTATTTTAAATTGCCTTAAAAGGGTAACTATTAATAAAATAAAGCTAAAATACTACCTTAAATTTATTTCCAATCCTATGTTCAGAAAAAATGGGCTTCACAGTAAATCTACTAAATCCAATATGAAATATTAAAGTGTCTTTAGCCTTAATAGGTATTTTGCATGATGGATGTTTTCGAATGACAGTGTTTATAACGGACATCTTTTGCTCGTGAGGAAGTAAACCATAAACAACAAGCGGAGATTGTTCTGTTCTGATGTTATCTAGGAAAATAAGAGTTACGTATAAAATTTTTGGACTAATATAATACAAGAAAACAATTCATTAAACATATTTAAGTCACAACAGCTGTTAGATTGAATATAGTAATAGTCAGATTAAAACTTTTAATATCATAAAACTTAATGCTATATAAATTAATTTAACCCTCTGATGTATAATAAGCAAGGTGGCTTAAGTGTTTTTTGCAGTACGAGATTAAAATTAAAACTTTAAATGAAAATTCAATTTATTTAAGATTAATTTTTTTAGCCAAAGATTATAAATAATGACTATTTCACACTTTGAGTTTTGAAATTCAGTAAATTTTATAACTTTTTAAGTATTCAAGTTGCTGCAATACCTTACAGTCAGGCGGCAAGTTTATACGTCTGTATTCATTAGAGGTATAACATTAATAAAAACAAAATAAGTAAATGTTAGGAAATATACAATAAAATATTAAAAAGGAAATAATTTAATATTTGACACTGAATTTGTCTTGAAAACTAGTTATTAGTTTTTTAAATATTTGGAAGAAATTAGAATTTTTTGTAATAAACTAAATTACCATATAAAGACTGTGGCACATCTTTAATATACACATTGACATATTGCCCTGGCTGAAATGCAAAAGAAAGCTAGTTAATCAAACTTAATTTTTCTACTCATCAATGATTAAAATAAATTTAAACTGGAAGATATATATATATATATATATATATATATATATATATATATATAATATATATAATATATATATATATATATATTATATATATATATATATATATATATATATATATATATATATATATATATATATATATATATATTGACCTTTCCTCATAGAGGACTCTAAAACTAGATAGGGAAAAATGTAAGCCTAGAAAATTAGTGGTTAATAGAGGTGATTGTATGTAGAAATCTTACCACACTTTTAAATAACAAAGTTTCTATTCAAAAATAAAACAACAGGAATAAAATTACATTATCGTACTGATATATTGCTCAGTTTAATCAACATAACTAATTCCAATTACATTCTTTTATTTCAATATTGAACCGTTTTATCATGTACTACGACATGTTGATTTTGATATATTTTGGAAAAACAAATTCTAGAAGTAGTTCCAGGAGTGTTTAAAAAGGATTTTTTTAAAAGTTAAGCATCATAGAAATATAACATACTTTACTAGAAAATAGTAGATATAAACTGCTTAACAAATAATCATTACAAAATAAAATGCATTTAATAAGAATTGAAGGAATCAAAATAATAAAACACAAACCTCGACTCCTTCCCTGTCCGATTTCAAAACCTTTTTCTTAGTTTGTCGAAAATTTTCAAATCTATATATTCTAGCATAATCTAATGGTAAATTTTCCATTGGATCCCAGGGAGAAGATATGAAACTTTTCAAGCCACGATATCTAAGAACAAAAGGAATATTACATGAACACAATTGCTTGCTTCAACTTAAAAAAAAAGAAAATTCCCAAAGAGTAATAACTATTAATATAAATACTTACTTTTGATATCTTACTCTAGCGCTCACATCTTGTGGTGTATCTTCTTCATCAGGGAACATTATATTCATTCTTTCTTCTTTGAATCGAACTAATCTACAATTTCAGAATTTAAAAAAAAAATAAAGTTTGGCTTAAATAAAAATGGGGTAGTGCAAAGTACCAAAAAAATACAAACGTTTGTTTTTCTTCATCCATATCTATCTTGTCATCATAGTTTTCATTGTTTGCAGTAGCAATTGACTCCTATATAAGACATAACATTGCAAAGTGATATTTAAATTCTAGATAGACAAAATGTAATTTCCAAAATTTTATATTGCAGATTTATGTAATTATGATCTAAAAAACAAAGCACTTTATAAAGGAATACAAACGAAAATATTTTATGACACTTTAAACAACAATAAGTTTTTGTCATTATTTAATATATATATTTTTAAATGGACTGTAAATGGACCCTTTACCGTATCATCCATATTATCTTCGGAACTAGCACTTTCATCGTCAGACATCATCTGGCTTTCTTCGTGTTCAACCTGCGATTCATCATCACTTTCGTCACTTTGCTCTCCTTCACTTTCCTCCACAATCCATGCTGCTTGATAGTCACTGGTGCCTTCTGCCACCTTTTTAACTGTGGTCTTAGGCTGCAATTCAGCTGGAAGCAATAAGAAAAAAGTTTGTGGATAAAATATAATAAAAAATACTAAGCATACCGATATACTGGACCTTTTTTCTTGTTTCCAATGTTTCTTGCATTTAATAATCATTTGGAATCTGGTACTAAGGGAGAGTGGCCGATTCAAATATACAATTTTTTTTTAATTAAACAAATTTTAAAGATAGAATTAAATAACCTAGGTCTGTATATTTGTTAGTTTTTGTAAGTTTTTTTTTTAAATCGTAGACTCTATAGGAACAATAAGCGAACACACAATAACGTTGGAAATTAACAGCTAATTAGAAATTAAATACAACACAAATTTTATTTAAGCCACAGATTTTATTTTTTAGATTGGTTTCTCATAGTATTACAATATTTGTTAATAAAAAAAAATTCAGAGTAAGTTCAAAGTAGTAGAGAAAGGTAATAAAAAGAGTGCAGTAAAAATAAAACCACCAACTGCACAAAAATCACCTTCGTCCAATTCTTCCTGAGTTGGCCAAGTCTGCTCTCCCTCCATCGGATCTGGAATGACTTCAGACTGGAGTGATTCCTGCTCTTGGGAACTAGCTTCTTCCTGAAAAAGAAAATTAAAAATGCAATTTAATACAGGGGCGATTTTGTTGATTTTTTTACCCCCTCCCTCCTGGTGATATTTCATGATATTTGGCTTGACCTTCCTCTTATTCTCACGTGAGATTTTTCATTTTTTTTATTTTATTTGATTTCTCTTTTGGTAAATTTTAAATAATTATTTAAAGCTCCAATAAATATTAACATTTAAGATTTTGCCAAATTCAAGTTGAGAAACTTACTTTACTAGAATTTAACTATATTTTCTCGCTATTTTACAATAAATTTTTTGCAGGGAAAAGTACATGATATTTGATGAGCCATTTTAAACTACATAAATGTCATCTTGATGTAAAGTAAAATACACAAAAGTTGTCAAATAAAAACTGGATAAATGAAACTAATTTCTATTTATGATAAAATGCATTTTTAAAAAACATTAGCATACTTACAGACATTTCTAAAATTTTGCATTTGGTGAATTTTTCATTTGCATGAGGATCATACTTATAATCTACTCGGCTCATTTGATAGGTACCCCATCCAGGTAGATGAACAAGCCCATTGACATTTAAAGGTTGGCCACGGACATAACCAGATACCATCAAAGTGCCAGTTCCAGAATCCTGAAAATAATTCTTATATTAACAAATATTTGGTTTTTATAAAAGGGTTGGTACAGACATTCTTGCAATGAAAAAAAAAACTACTTAGCACCACAATTCTAAATATATAAAATATCATTTCTTCAAATTAATATAATAAATATTCAGTTGATAAAATACCCTAATAAATTCTATTAAATAATGCTTACAGGATCTGGTAGATTAAATGAAACATTCTCAGCTAACATATGGAAACGGTTGTCTCTAAAAGCAACTGGGCGCTGTTTTTGAGTTCCTATATTAAGCATCAGAAGCTTGAGTTCATCTCTAGTATCAACTTGTTGAAGGTTAGCACCAGGAAATCTACAAGCATTTTATAAAACAAAAGAAATATTCAAATCAGTAGTTACTGACATAAACTATTAATCAGAAAAAATGCATGTAAATGCAATATGTACAATAGCTAAATTTCACACTATGTTAGTAAGAGGCATCTGGAATACATAAGATAAATTTATAATTCCTAAACAATTGTAGAATTACATAATCAGGACTTGCAGCAGAATTTCGATTTGTTCTCAGGGAAAATTGTGACGAATTTGGCTAATTCCAGGCAAATTTACCCTTTCTGTTGTGTGTCATATGTTTTAAAAATTGATTTATTATTACTACTTTTAATTTTATATTGAAATATAAAATAAAAAAAATTGAGTGGAATAATTGATCTACACTTACTGAACTAAAGAATATAAACTGTTTTATTTAATATGATTTTTTTTAAATTTAAAAAGCTATTTTAACTTGTGACACACTACAAATTTTTTCAGTTAGATGGAATAAGCTTTTCGCAAGATTTATAAACCCCCGGCAAACCAATAATCTAATTTCTCTTGTCACTCAAATTGAATAATTACAATCATCTTACAATCTCAAAATTTTAGCTATCCTGTGGTCAAATCCTGGATGGCTTTTCGAAGTATAATTTTTTCAAAAAACTTTTTTCAATCTTCTTTTCTTTTTTAGATTTTTAGAATTTGGAGAAATATATGAAATTCTTCTCAAGTCATAGCACATGTAGTTAGTTTACACTTAAATTTTATAGCTAAGTTTGCCCCAAAATTTCTAAATATGGAAAAAAAGACAGACTAAAAGAAATGTATTTACTTATTTTGAAAAAGGGATTTTAAAGGGGGAAAAAAGGACCATTTGTGAGGCCTGCATAATTAATAGACAGTGACCTTATACATGACTTATAATTTCATATAGGTTCCTACAGTAAAAAACACAAAATGCATTTATTCACTTGCTTAAATAAAAGTGAATACAGCTGCTTATCTTTTACATTGGTTGGAAAAATTTACCGAACTTAATAAATTTTTACTAAAGACTATTTTCAATTTTAATCGATTTACTATTAAAAGATAATGGACTTGGCATGTCAATAGACATATGTGCCAATAGACATATGTGTCAAAAACAGTCAGTATATTAAAATAACAAACACTACTCTAATATTTACACATTGATAAAAAGTTTGTGGGGGGTTTTCAGATAAAAAGGAAATCACAGACTAGTTTAAGGATAATAAAACAAGGTACTTTTCACATTATGAACTAAAGCTATTTTCCTTATTATGAAATAAACAAAGAAAATCTTTGAAACCCTTTTTTTAAAGTACTAAATCGGTTTTTACAATCAATTTAGTAGTTTAGGGTGCCAACTTAAGGTACTAATTTGAAACCAGGAAAGTTTTTTTTTACCTTGTTTCAATTGCTTTTAACATATTTTTCCGGCATTCTGCTTTCTTTTTGGGGTTCAGCTTATCGAATCCCTAAACAAAAATATGAAAATGAGTTAGGTTCACTTGCAATCAAAAAATTTCAGCTATCCTGTGGTCAAATCCTGGATGGCTTTTCAAAGTATAATTTTTTCGAAAAACTTTTTTCAATCTTCTTTTCTTTTTTAGATTTTTGGAATGTAATGTAAAGTAAAGTAATGTAATGTAATAATGTAAAGTAATGTAATAATGTTAAGAAAATGTTTATCCCTTAGTAAATGTGTTTCTGAAAATAAAATTTTACCTTTTCAGCTTTGTATCTATAGGTAACCTTGTAAAGAATTTAAATGTATATTTTAATTTGAAATCACTGTATTGAAAAAAAAAATCAAAACATTTTTTTTTCATTTGAGGAAAAGTAGTATAGTGATTAAATAATACCTGCACTGCATGAATTGTAGTAGGCAAAGCATGCCCAATTATTATTGATAACAATTCTGAGCTTTCATCAACATCCTCAGAGGATTGTAAAAGCAGCAATACTTGAGAAACCTGAAAATAAATAAAATATAATTAATAAATAAATTTTTTTTAAAAAAGAAAGTTTTATATTTACAGAAATAGACTCTTTAAACTTTAGACACTAAAAAAATTGGAATTTATTTTACCTTTAAGGAATCCAGCACAGAATGTAAATCGTTCTTGTTTGGAATCAAAAATGTGTAGCGTTGTTTAAACTGAGGGTATCTAAAATTATACATAAAACAAGTTCACATTTAAAAACTACAAGTTAACCGCAACATAGTTTCAAATTTTTGCTATGTTTTATTAGTGCTATTTGTGGAAGGATGGAGCTTATCCTTTTCTTAAATATGAGTTAACTTCCAAATTTTAGCTTCCAGATCAACTATGTTTGTAACGTAAAAAGTGGAAGCTTTTATAAATGCTATGTCCGTCCATCTGTCCATCACTCACTTGATAGCCCAAATTACAAATGCTACCGACAAATATGATAGGTACATAAAAAAATTCGTAGCAACGAAACTAGTACTTTAATTATTTTTAAAAAATGCAAAATTTAATATCCATTTCTGTTTTAAACTTACTTGTTTAAAACAATAAATTAAAAAAAAACAACTTATAACCATATGTATTAACAACTGCTTTAGCAATTTTTTAAACTCTCAATTTAAAAGATATAAGCAAACTTTGATTATTCAGTCAATGGCACACAAATGCATTCTTCTGGAATTAATTTTATCCATGTTAAATAAAAACATGACCTTGCAGTAAATTCTCAACTTGTTCAAAATGCGACCTTAAAAACTGTTACATTCAAGGATCCTCTGACCCAAAATGCATTACCAATTGCGACATCAATGGGCAAAAAAATGAATGGTTGATAAGAATTTTTTTATGAAACTTTTTCCAGTAATTGGGTGTCAGGATTAACAGTTATCTGCTAAATTAAATATTTAGCAAATAATATATTTATTAAAAAATTAACAAAATAAACTTACGTTATATGGCAATGACCAAGAGCGCTTTCAGTTACTATAAGTTCATCATCAAATGATTTGATATTTTCTAAAAACTGTGCAGCATTTACATTGTCACTAACAGGTAAAATTGTCTGAAATAAATGAACAAAATAGTTAACTTCAAAGCAAATAAATTACAAAAATGTTTATGTAAGTAATACTGATGCTTAAAATTCACCATTATGAAATATAATTAAAATTAATGCAAATAATACATCATATTTTGTTAATTAAAGCAAAATTGTTTTATTTTGATGATTTGGATAAAATTAAACTTTGCTATACAGTTATGTCTATTCGTACATACAATTCTATATATTAGTTAAAATGACAGTATTACTGGAATGTCAGGGCAACGCCTAATTAATGTGCAAGATCACATTGTTTCTCATTCAAGAAATTTGCATAATTTACTTGTCAATAAGCAAGTTAAGACACAGATTTTAAAAAAAAGACAAACTACTCTCTTACAACAAGAACAGGTGGTCCTCTGATGCCCCCTATTTGTCTTTTAGCCTTTAAAACTTCCTCCTTCTTGGTTTTCCTAATTTGATTCATCTGAATAAAAAATAAATTTATAGTTAAATCATACAATATTAAAAATACAAAAGTTAAATTATAAATTTATTTAAGCTTCAGGAATAAGAAAAGAGAAGAAGCAAACACATACATACATACACACACACACACATATATATATATATACATACACACACACATACATACATTGGAAATATTGCAAAAGTATATTAGTTTACTCTTACATCTAAATTGATTACTTAATTATATTTTAAAAATTAAAACATCCAAATTAAATATAGATTTATTTAGCAATTAAACAGAAATAAGTTCCTCAATTAAAAAAATTAAGTTCTTAATGGAAATTAAAATTAACCAAGACAGATAAATTGATAAACATATTTCTATATCAGATATTTAAATGGGGTTTAAAATTAGCTACCTTTTAAATTATCAATACTTAGATACCCTTAATATGGAAATGAAATTTAAAAAACGTAGCTTTGTTTAAATACAATATGAAGTATCAGACTTGTTTATGACACTTGTGTGGTGCTGGGTGTGAAATTGAGAAAGCAAAAAATATACTTTATTTTTATTTTCTTTTTTGAATATTAAAAAGAATATATTGAAGTAAAAAAAATTACAATACCTGATTTCTTCTTTGAATTCTGTTGAGGTCATGCTTTTTACTGCGAGTTACAGCCTTGACATCAACTTTACCTGAAGAAGTATTTTAATTTACAAAGTAATAATAAAGATAGTGATACGTTGAACTGTGCTCTTTTAAAAATCAACTGAAAAAAGTTAAATTTTAATTGAATTAATGCAAAAAAACTCATTTAAGGCCATTTTTTTAAAACATGTAATAAAGAGCATGTTGTCTATAAGTGTAAACATTTCAACTGAAGCTTTAATTGAAATATAATACCTATGTTAATTGAGACTTCCATTTCCAAAACGGCATTATTGCCAGGAGGCAATATAACCACACGCAAATTCATGTGCGCCACACTCAGTCACGAAGGGTGCTAGATAGTTAAACTTCGGAGTTATAACTTGGATTTCTTCCGTATCGACAGGTAAGAACTGGGCCAACCACTGGCAGCTTGGCGACCAAGCTTGGTGTACGTTATTTCTTGTGATCAAATCAAAAGGCAATTACACCCCCTTTTGGAAATGGAAGACTCAATTATATAGGCGGGGAAGTTATAGATAATAAAACCACCATCAGTAAAAAACTAGCAAAGAGGGAAAGGGGATGCGATGGAATGTTCCAATTTTTTTTATTTTGAATATCTGATCACATTCGGTAGTAGATCGTATTTCATAAAGACATGTTCAAGTAAACTACAATGTATAGCCCCAATTTAGCTCTGGATGGACCCCTGTATACATAGCATTAAAAATTCAAATAAGATAAACGTTTTCAACAATGCATGCAACACTATAAAGATATTTTCCGAGTAATCATATTCGTATCAAATAAAAAGAGCATCAGATTGAAAAGTTTCATATGTTATGTACCTTTATTATGTCTTTTGGATTTACCCTTTCCACCTTTATGGGGTTTATTAACCTGTTTATAAGGTCCAGGGCGATGCACAACTTGTTTAATATCATTACCAGCCATATTAACTGGAGGCTATTATTAAGAAATATTTTACTTTTAATTTATGTAAAAGGTGAACACGTGCATAACTCTCACTACGGACTAGAAGATAAACAAAAATAAAAGAAATAAGTTACAGATGCAGTACTTTATATTTTGTGCATTGATTTCTGGTTTGGAACTAAGACAAAATAAATTTATGTTGATAATGAAATTTTAATTTTTCCTAAATCTATACTTTTAAACAACTATAGACGGTAACGGTAAACGGTATTAAAAATAACCGTTTTTTTATTTAATATTAATGCTACATAAATAAAATTATGTGAAATAAAATTCAAAGCTGTGTTAAAACCTTTAAGTGATAGTAGAAAAAAGTAATTATCATTAATTTATATAATATCATTTTTGGTTCTTTGGGAGTGACAGCTTTTCGGACTTGTAAAATTACTTTTATTTTAATAAAAAGTAATCACTGCCTAAAACCACCTACGCTATCTACTATGGAAATAAGAACCTATAAAACTAGTGCTGATGGTACTTGTCCTATGTGTTCTGATGTGATATATAATGAGTTTTTACTTGGAAAACATTTACTAGCAGCTCATAAAGTTTGTATCAATACTAAAATGAAAGTTAATGGTAATGAAGATTGGTATGCAAACCGATGGTACTCTATTGGTGAAGGTAATTGTAATGGACCTTAAGAAAGTAGTAAAATTTGTTAATAATAAAAGTATAAAAAATTGTTGCAAGCGGAGTTTAATCTTTCAAAAATAGTTATTCTGAGTTTTTTTTTTTAAAAGTAGCCATTACTATATATAAAAATTTCAAAATATTAATTACATTTTAATTTAAAAAAAAAAGATAATTATTACATTCCAATAGAACATTTAGTAAAAGGAGAATGTGTTACAAAATAGGTAGTTTTTAAAGCTAATATATTACCCTCGTCTCAGAATATATAGCACATTTATGCAACATTATTTTGACTCTTCATGTTTAAAAAACTATTCTATTCTTTTTCATTAAAAAAAGTTTATAGGCTAAATATTGTGAAATGTGTCCAAGAAAACTCATTTGTATCAGTTTAATTGATCAAAAAATGCATTGTATTACAAAGAAAACTGAATGCTCGACTTAAAGTTGATCGGGTCCTATTAATTATAATTTTATGATTGCTATTAGGATCACACTTTTGAAGAAACAAATTATCTTCAATCTCTGTAAATTGTTTATATACCAGCAGGCTTCAATGAAATCCTAGTTTAGTAATCACAAACGTACTATCAACGTCTAAAAAAATTCAAAAAGCTACTAGCCGTAGATTCGGATATAAAATCATCGTTAAAAAAGCACAATTTTAGTTCTGTTTTATTCTACTCAAATCCCCAAGAGAACACCCCTGAACATGGCAGTATATATGTATCGTCTTTTTACCAATGTCTCCTCTAGAAAGTATGGAGAGGTGCACGAATTTACTATCTAAATGGTCCAACCATCTTTTAAAGCTTTTTTTTTCTCGATAGAAGATTTCTTAGCAAGCTTCAAAAGTTGCTGTAATTGTGCACCATTCACAAATCAACTGCGATTGAGCTAGCTACTGCACCGAACCCTGTATGCTAGACTCTAAAGTTCTTATTCCTTTTTCTTTTATAATTTCCAATTTTTAATCTGAATTTTATTTTATAGCAGATAGTATACAAATTCACTATTTAAACTCATGAAAGAACTATTTAGATTTATGCATTTTATGGTTATTTATTTGCATTATAAAATATAAACTTCATTTTTCCAGATGATTATACTATTGTACTGCTAGGGAACAAAATGCGAGCATTGAAGTGTATTCTCAAGGATTATTTTCCTATGTAAGTACTATTTCTAATTGGGAAGTTTTGCCCATATTTTTTTAGCACTTTATTTTTTAGCTGAAGTGAAGTATATTTATCTAATTTTTTAAAATACATTTCAATAATAGAAAATAAAAATTTCGATGCACCATTTTAATTACTGCCTTATTTTAGCTTCCACACTACGTTTATAACATAAAAAGTGGAAGGTTTTATAATCGTTCAGTCCGTCTGTCTGTCCGTCCGTCACCCACTTTCACAGAAAGAACCACAAGTCCCACAGACAAGTGAAATACGTCATTTTGAAGCAAAAAATCAGATTAGGCTACATTCCATATTTCATTAAAAAATTTAAATTGGAAGTTTATTTAAAATTTAAATAACTAATTTTTTTTATCAACATTGAAATAACCATGCAAATTCCATTTTTATTCATATTTTCAATGTTGCCATCCACAAGTCCCACAGACAAGTGGGATACGTCATTTTGAAGCAAAAAAATCAGATTATGCTACATTCCAAATTTCATTAAAAAATTTAAATTAGAAGTTTATTTAAAATTTAAATAACTAAAAATTTAATCTACATTGAAATAACATGCAAATTCCATTTTTATTCAATATTTTCACTGTTGCCATTTCGTTAAACGTACGAGAAACTTTATTTAAAATAAAAATACACTTTTAAAAGAATATTTATTTATGTGAAATAATTCAGTTTGGATTGTTGTAATATCACAATATAGAGTTCTTTTGATGGTTTATTATATATGTATGAAGAAAGATGCATAGAGAATTCTAACTTGGCATAAAAAAATATGCAAAGTTTTGCTTTTATTTTTAAAGCATCAATTGCACTAATTATATATTTTTCGAACTGTAAATTAATTTAACAAACGATAAATGACTGAATTTTCGAAAGAAATGTAAATGATAAATTGTGACGACAAAAAGATATTTATTGAAAAATATTACATTATTATTCTTCGTACTTCAAACAAATTAAGCAAACGATAAAGTCTAATTATTAAATCTAAGAAAGAAGATTAATGAAAATAATTAATTTTATCGTTTAAATGTTTAATTACAACTAGCTAAAGGCTCTGTTTGCCGAATTTCTTTCTGAGGTGTATAAATAGTTTGTTTCCTGTTGAGCACAAATGTTGTGTGGAAGCGGTTTAAGTGACAGATTCTGTAACAAACCTACTTGTTTTCTTTTAGGTACATTGAAAAACTAAAAGAATGGATTAATTGCAAAGTAAGAATAGAAACTTCTTAGAAAATAGAAAAAAATTTCATATTATCACTGACAGGGACTTGATATTCAGATTTGTTTTATTTCATTGTATTCACAAGTATCTATCAAATGTAACTAAGATTTTGTTCATAGTTCTTGCTTTTAAATACATTTGCTTTCATACTGCAGATATCAAGGACAGAATTTGAAGAACATGTTAGACCATTTTTTGATGAAAACTCTGGCAAGTTATTTATTTTGCCTTTATTTCTTGCTTATTTTTAAAAATTACTTTATTATTTTAAAACATATATTTTTTGAAAATTAGAATTATCTAAGGATAACCTTGCAAATTCAGATTTTTACTCTTTTTCTATTTATTGAACTTTAGATTATTTTAAAAGTGTACTAACTATGCTTGATTATTTATTGATAGTTTAAATTCATGAAGCGAACTTCATGAATTTAAGCTATAAATTGAATATTGCATTATAAATTAATAAGTATATTATTTATATATTTTTTATATTATTCTGGATAGATTGAAAAGCATTTTGAATCTTTTATAACAACCCTTTCACAAAATTGTCTGTTGTGCTAATCGTTCATTATATTTTTAGTTTTGATTCATAATGAATTTCTCATTTGCTTTTTAAACGAAATCCGCTCCTATAAACAAGAAACAAATGACAATGTTGAGACAAGCACTAGTTTTGCCTCTCTCTCTATCGCAGAACAAGAAGTAAGTATCCCACCCCTTCTTATTTATGCAGTTTTAACGACCCCCTGCTATTAACAAACCTATTAAATGGTCCCAGCTGAAGTTCTATATTATTTATGTATTTTAAAATGCATTTAAAAAAGTGAACCTTTTCAGCTTGATGGCAATCTAAAAATTTTGTTAATGTCATGCTCTTTTATACCATGTCTTTCATTCATGGGACTTTTATTCACCCATTGCCCTCTTATTAGGCATATATTAATGCACCACGGCAGTATGAAATTAGTTTTGACACTTTAAATTTCACAGAAATTTTATTGCATGCTTAATCTTAATATAGTGTATGATGATGTCATCTTTGTTTAAAAGTATCTTTTTATTTTCAGTAGTAATGTGTAATACAATGTCCGTGCATTTTAAAAATGTTTTATTTGTTATTGTATACAAATATTTTAGCATAAAAAATCTCTCATGGAAGGCTTTTTAAATGCATATAATTTTCTTCCTTAGCAAACATTAGTAGTTTCCTGGGTATCTATTATCTATATTTGTTTGCCAAGCTTTTCAGTACACCAGGTTTGGAAGAGTTAAATTCATATTTTAATTACAGACCAAAGTAAGTGGCGCTACAGCTGAATCATGTTTACCTGCAAACAGTATTGACATAGATATGAGGAAGATGAGTGTTCCTGATGATGAAACTTGGCATGCTCTTACCCTTGTTAATGCATGGGAAGGTAACTGCACTGATGTAAATAAAAGAGTTGTACCACTGCTACATAATACAAAAGGGGTAAGTAATTAATAAATGTGAACGTACAAATAATGGTTTTTGCGTTATATCAAAGCCAATGTTTCAATCTCATTTCTGTATGTAGGATAACTGATTAAGAACTTTTCAAATCCCCACATGTCAAAATTTGTTTTAAACCACTTTTGTTTTCAATATAAAAAATGCTTTACTAACTTCATGTATCTAGATATTCTAGTGCAAACTGCAATTTAAAAAAATTGGACGTGTGGGGCCTTGAAACCGTCTTATTACTATTACACGTACAAGTGTGTCGATTTTCCTCTTAGGAATAGTTTACTTATCTTTTTAAATTAGATAAACGATTACATTATTTTTTGTTTTAAATTACTACAGTTCGAATTTGTATTGAAATTTGGCTTTATTGAATTTATTTTTATTTTTATAATATATAATGACTTTATCAATCTTAACAGTTATTTTAATGCTAACCATTGCAATTGTAAATTAATTACTGCCTTTTGCAAAAAAGTATGTGTACCTGTGCATTAGAATAGCTTTTATAAATTATTGTTATGCTTTTAAAAGTACTTAATGCTGATTTTTCAACTTAGGTCTTAGCAAAACTCCTCCGAGATGCAATTTTATACCGAAAAAAGGCAATATTTGTACGACCTGACGGTTCTGAATATGACGCCACGGACGTGAAAGATGAAGAGTATTAAAAAATTTATATTTTTATTCGCATAAATTTATCAGTATAGTACATGTAATTTTTTAAAGTTTCTTTGAAATTGGGAAATTTGTTCATTAAAAGCAAAGGTTTTTTTAATAACTTCTTATTACTGCATCACTTTTATAACCTATGACTGAAGTATGTGGCCCTTTACAATACAGATGAAGATCAAGGTCTATTGTATGCATAGAATTTAACGTGAAAGTGTTGATATCTATTGCCATATCAACTTAAAGTTGAATGTATTTAAAGGGTCTAGTTGCACAACTCACAATTCTCCAAAGTTTAACTTAGACATAGGGTTCGGTCTGTTTATTGGCAACTTTCGACATTTGTCAATTCAAATGGACGAAGTCGCCAATGAAAGGGCTGAACCCTGTATCTTAGTTAAAATTTAGAGAATGTGAGTTTTGCAACTATATATACCCTTCATTTTATTAATGTCTTAATCTGAAGGGCTCTTAATCATTTTATATTCAGTTATTTTTTATGACTAGTAGCAATAGTAGTGCAGCATCATTGCTATGTTAGACATATATTTTCTTGTAACATGCTTCCTGCATTACCATTACAGTGATAGGATAACTCATAATAATATCTCAGTCAGACATTACTGCTCTACAGTTTTGGTTATTCTGATTAGTTAACCACTGAATAATACCGACAGATTAGTTTTTAATGAAATGACTAGGCTTGCAATTGTCAGAACTAGGTACCACAGTTGTAAATTGTAGTTTATATCAATACATTTTCAGATAAAACTAATTCCTCTGACATGAAAAAAATTAATATATCTGTGATTTTTTTATATATTTTTTAAAGTATGTAGTTATATGCCTGAAGGGTTAGAGTCCTCGATGTTGGTACCAAAGTCTGTAATTTTGAATCCCATTTTGACATGGATGTTTAAAGCTGTTGATTGGTCTCATGCATATATCCTAGTCCAATTCGCCCTAGTGTAGCGGAAAATTCTGTAGCACTCTCAACCAAACCAAAATATCAATAAAAAATTTATGTGAGTTTATTAAGCTGCATCTTATTCAGAAAAGTAGATACTTAATTTTATTATGTTATTTCTATTTTATGTACTCATTTTTTTCCCGCAGTGTAACGGCTGATGATGTACCTAAGTATTCAGGAAATAGTATTACTGTTGGTGAAATTAAAGATGCTATTATCGTAAGTGTTTTTATGATTTTTTAAAACATATTTTTCCTAACTTGTTGTGCAAAAGAAATTTGTGAAGCAATAATAATATCTTAAAAGATAGAAAGATGTTTTGTGTTAAAGAGAAACCTGTGTTTAATTTTATTTAAACAGGGTTGCAGAATTAGCTTGCTTTCTGAAACACCATACATAAATTTAATTAGTCAGGTATCTAGTTCATTAGTAATAGTTAACTATGAGTAATGATGTGCTTTTTTGCAAAAAGAGCTAACACTAACAAGAAAGCACTTGACTTCAACCCACTCTTGCCAGAATGTTTTATTTATTACTTTCCAAATATGCAAAAGGCCATCACCAAATTTCAATTGCCAAAACATTGAACTACTATTGAAAATAGACTAATACAGTCAAACCCCGATAACACAAACTCGAAGGGAGCACAGAAACATTTCATGTTAACCGAATTTCATATTAACCATCAGGATTTTTTTTACATTGAACCAGTAAATTGTTGAAAAAAAGTAATATAAAAAAATATTCTTATTTAATAATGTAATACACATAATTCAGTAAGTAATTCAATTAATTGACTTGGAGTTGTACATACTACAGAAAAAATATGAAAATTCGTTTTCTTGCAGGTTCAAATTGGTTTACTGCATAGTCGCTTCAATTTTATCCCCATTTTTTAAAATCGTCGAAATGGTGCTTTTAGCTATACCATATTTAGATGCAATTTTCGCTTTATTTTAAGCATTTGTCATCAATTTCATTTTAAAAAATTTATTTTTGTTTCTAAAGAAATAGAATAGAGTTTAAATGCGAAACAATTATAATTTCATATGTTCCTTACCTTTGACCTCCATAGACAAACAGCTATGCTATGCTTTTCATGACGTAATGGATCATCCTACACTTGCAGAATCATTCATTGGATTAAAATTGATGAATCATGGAAGATTTCATAATTTGCTCAAAACCAGAAGTAGAAGACTATTTTTAGAATGTTCGTTTTCCGTTTTCTTTTCATGTTTTGTTTCATATGTTATAGGAAACTTTGAATTACTATGGAAAAAATACAAATCATGAATTTTTTATTTGGGTTAAACGGGATTTCGCTAGAGCGATTTCGCGTTAAGCAATTTTTTAGCATTAGCTCAAAGCTTTTAAGTCTGGGGAAAAGCTTTCAGCTGATGTTAAGCAAAATTCGTGTTAAGCGAGTTGGCGTTAACGAGGTGGGACTGTATTTTCAAGCTTTTTTTTTTATCTTTTAAGCTTTTTCCATTATATGCATTTTTGTTATTAATTTTCAGAATGAAAAGAATCTCCATCAATTCAAACATCTGTTACCTTTGTTCCTGAATCGAGACATTTAACTAAAAATGAGTGACAGGGGTGAGGAAGCTGTAAAAAATAATGAAAAGAACATTGTTTATGTGTAAATAAAATATTTTTTTTTAAACTAAAAGTAAATCGCAAACTTGTTTCAATTAAAGCAGACAACACCTGGCCTGTTACCTAAATGCCAAAAGGTGACGGATCTAAGATCCAGATTGAAGAGTAGTATGCCACCATTAGGGTAAACATCATTCACTGCCTCTTTATCCTATTTACTTAATACATTTAATTTATAAAAAAGAATAGAGTTCATGGTTTTTTCTTCTTTTTTTTAACATAAAGATTAGTTTGTTCAGATAAAACTATGCAATTTTAATGATTGACATAATAAATTGTTATCAAATTAGTTACCTATTTTTTTAAAACAACTATCAAATGGTTTTGAAATGAATTAATTTGTGTTTAGAGAGATCAGTGATCATAATTTTTTTTTAAACAAATTTAGTGCTAATAACTATTCTTTTTGTATTTCTAAGAATTGTGTTTTCAATTTGATTTTTTTCGTTCTATAATGTGAAAGCAAAACTTAATAGTTATTCTTAAATTCGTATGGAAAGTTTTATTTAAGTCAGAAATATTTCAGTCAAAGTAAAAAGAAGAAATATTTCAGAAATATTTCAGTAATTTTTTTAATTTTAACTTATGAATAAATTGCCCAGCTTCTGCCCCTGAAAATTTGCTTCTGTTAGTTGCAGCTTACTTAGCCTATTAAAAAAATATGGCTCTGATTGGCCTTTGACCAACCACTTGCTTTCAATGGTATTCGTACTAATATGCTGGTAATTTCATTCAATTCATAGAGGGTTATAGTGGAGTTGTTATTTAAGGTTTTACTTAATACCTAAATTTTTTAGAATTTTTTTAAAAAAAATTGTTTAATAATTGTTCCTTACAAAAGGAAATTTTATTAAAGTTTTAATTTTGTTTATTCGTACAAAAGGCTATAGTTTTGCTAACCATACTCAGAATGTTCAAATGTTTTTAGTTTCATTATTTATGTCACATGTTTACTTCGATTCAATTTTGTTTTCTTATCGAAATAGTTTACAAGGTTGAGGGTGTTATTATTTTCCTGGATTAAAAATATCTGGATATTCTATATTCATAACTGCATCATCAAATAAGTAATCTATATTTTCTCTTGAACGGTTGAGGCAAACTTTTCCACCTTCTGCAATGGAATCGCTCTCCGATTCCTGATATTCGCTTTCTGATTCCTGATATTCGCTTTCTGATTCCTGGTATTCGCTTTCCGATTTCTGATATTCACTCTTCGACTCCTGACATTCGCTGTCAGATACCTGATATTGGCTTTCCGATTCCTGATATTCGCTCTCCGGTTCCTCATATTCACTTTCCGATATCTGATATTCGCTCTCCGGTTCCTGACTTTCCTTAATTTCAGATTTTGAATTATCTTTTGAACTCTTCTTAACTACACTTTTCTGACTGTCTCTAGTTTTCCCTTTTAAGATAGTTTTCTTATCTTGACTTCTTTCCTCGGCAATTATTTTTTTTGCCGGAATTTTTATCGTTTGATTTTTCTTTTTGTCCTCAGTGCTCTTTACTTGGGTCTTATTTTTCTTCGTTTCGGAATTTTTGTTTGTTGTCGTACTTTTCTTTGTATCAAAATTTTTTTTTGTAGTTGAACTTTTCTTTGAATCAGTAGTTTTCTTTGTTGCACTTTTCTTTGAATCAGTAGTTTTCTTTGTTGCACTTTTCTTTGAATCAGTAGTTTTCTTTGTTGCACTTTTCTTTGAATCAGTAGTTTTCTTTGTTGCACTTTTCTTCTTATCTGCTTCTTTCTTTGTAGTTGTACTTTTTTTCGTATCTGCCTTTTTATTAGTAGTTATACTTTTCTTAGTGTTATCTGCACTTTTCTTTGTGGTTGTACTTTTCTTTGAATCAATATTTTTCTTTGTTGTACTTTCCTTCGTATCTGCATTTTTCTTTGTAGTAGTACTTTTATTTGTATCGGCTTTTTTCTTATTAGTTGTACTTTTTTTCATTGCTGTACTCTTACTCCTGCCAGGACTTTTCTTTTGGGGTGCATTTTTCCCCCTATCGCTACTCTTTCGATTTGCTTTTTCAACTGTGCTCATTTTTCGTTCTGCAGGTCCATTTCTTTTTCGTTTTATACTAGCAGTCTTATCCATATTTTAAAATTTTCTTTATCGTTGCTAAACAAAAAACAATAAATTATTAAGGAAGGTTTATATGTTCTCTGGAATTAAAATACCGCTCACTTAAAATAAAATTATAATAATAAGCGAAACTAGATATCGTGAAAAAAATTGCGTTCCCAATTTTGCAATTCTAAAATAATTACATTTCAAAAATTAACTTTAATAATGAGTTAATATGCAATTTTTGTTGTATTTGTATAGTTAGAGTTTTGAAAAACTTAAGCAACTGTTGCATTAGCAATAACAGTATTTAAAGTCTCAAATAAAGTAATCCAGTGATTTTTCGCTGCCAACGCGCATTCCATACGCGCATTTATCTTCCAATTAAGTGTCTTATTTTGCTGACAACACTTTATTTTCTAATTTCGAATATTTTTTTTACGCATGAGCACATTTCACGGGTGACATAAGTAATCTTAAATGGAAGCAATTCATTAAATAGACATAAACGAACAAATTTAAATTTGGTTTACAGAGCGTCTATAATCGCCAAATCAAGAAAGGTCATTATTATATCATAGCTGTTCCACGAAAACGCCCAAATGTGGTAAACATTCCACATTCGTATTTCTTACAACTCGATAGGTATAACAACCAGGGTTCGATATTCCCGGTCGCTAGTCGCAAAATGCGACCAAATTTTTTCGTTTTGTGACCAAAAAATTAATTTAGTCGCAGTTGTCGCGACTAGTTTTAAGAATTGCCAATATACACTTTTTTCCATTTTTTTTAAATTAAAATATCATACCGGTAAAAAAATACTACGAAATAACAAATTCTCCCCCCCCCCCCCCAAAAAAAAACCCATTCCACTCTACAGACTCCACAATCGAAAAGTTGTTAATAGTCTGGAACGTGCAAGTTTAGAATTAGTAAATCTTAAAACAAACAATGGAGCAACTTTGTCAGACTTTGAGTCAAACTTTGATGTGACAAACAACAAATATAAAACTATTGAGCTTAAAAATGTAGGACAAATCAAATATTGATTTGGAAAGAGACCAAGTCATTAACCAATTATTAACACATTGATACTCGATTTGAGGACATTTTTAAAAACCCTATTTTTAAATTGTCACCCAAATTATTTGATCCAATAAATTCGCCAAATGAAGAAAATGCTCTTGTAGCTTATAGGGTTGATGATTTCTGTACCTTATTTTAAAAAATACCGGATTGTGATAATAAAAAAATTGATGAACATAACTTGATGAATGAATATTACCTATAGAAGGTTTGGGCAAAAAATATTTAAAAAAAACAATCATACAATGTATTAAGGAACAAACTTTGTTCTGAGACAAATGACAGTCCAGATGGAGGAAACTCTTTGTTAATTTATTGATTGTAATTTCTTTTCTTAAAGTTTTGCCATCCAGCACAGCAATTTGTGAAAGAGGTTTTAGTGTTCTTAATATAATAAAAACCGACCGTCGAAATAGACTAAATGTCAGTAGCCTTAATGATTTGATGATGATTAAAATTAATGGTACATCTACTTCTGATTATAATTCATGAAATGCAATCCAGCTTTGGTTTGAAGATGTCACAGTTGGTAGTCGTCCAGAGCTTATGGATAACTAATGTACAAATAGAATATTTGTAATAAAAAATGGCTTTTATGTATAATAAACATAGCTTTAATGTAATAAAAAAAACATTTATGTAATAATTTTTTTTTCTAACAATTGCGCCTAGATATTCTACATTTGCGCTTAGTTTGTTGGGTTAGTCGCACAGATTGCGCCTAAATTTTTTGATGAATTTCAAACACTGATAGCAACCCTACGTTAAATTTTCAAGCCACCCACAAAGTCACCAATGAACAGACCAGTCATTTTATCAGTACTGTACCAAAATGTTTGAACTTACCCTTAAAATAGTTTTAGCTCAATTTTTTCTCATTGTTGCGTTAAACAGGAATCTTTACTTAAAACAGAATTTAGAAATTAAGACAAACGATTATTATTAAATATTAACAAAAAAATATATCTGCAATTTAAAGAAAGTCTGTTATAAATTCGTATTACATCAGTCTTCTTCACTGCAGAAAACATTACGAAACAAATTTTATGCATTTACCTGACAATTATTCCAAATCCTCTTGAATTCGATCTTATACGTAAGTATCTTCCTATTAGCAAAACAAAATTTGCTTAAATAACTATTTGTGGATTTATAAATTAGGATGTTCTTGTGTAGATGTGTTTTCTTTAATGTAACGAAAATTTGAAATTCGGCAAATTTATTCAGTCTTTGATTAATTGTGCACGAGATATTGTCTAAATAGCGTTGCCTAATATGCTCATGGGAATAGCTTTGGAAGATTATTTTTGTAGCGGTGTAAATGACTGTAGATTTAAAAATAAGCTCGAGCTAAAATTGATTTTAATCCTCGTGTTTCGCATGAAGTAGTACCTTTCATCAGCTTTCATTCCTGGATATCAGTGGTGGTTTCGGTGATTGGTGACATGACATGGTATGCTAGCTCCATTTACTGCATTGATTAGATATCACCTGGATACACAAAGCAGCCCCTTTTTTCCTACCAGGACTATGTTAAGACCAATTGGTAGACACCTACTTAGGGTCGGCTAAGATTTATTTCGATACAAGATAAGGGCACAGAGCACCAATAGAGGAAGAACAAATGTAAGGAATATATTTTTATTTCACGGAACTGTTGTCACTCAAGACATGAAAAATTAATAATATGCATCGCTACCACAGATATTCTTGAACTGAGCTCAAGGGTGCCTTTCCATTTTCAGTGCCAATGCAATATTTTGTAAAATTAGTGAAAAAGAGAAACCTAGCTTAAGGGGGTCCAGTACTTTGAAATTGAAAATATTGCACTTTTTCGTTTTATTGTAAGGAAAAATAATATAGTCAGTAGTCCAATTTACAGCAAACCAGATAACAAATTCATACAATCAAAAGAGTTATGAGGAATTTGATTCAATAACTTTGTATTCTCGTAACGTTAAAATGAAACTTAAGAAGCTAATATCTCCGGAAGAGATTTTAACATTTTGAGCTATTTTAAAGTGCTAAGACTTTTTAACTACAGCACTTAAAACTGCTTTCTTTACTTTTTTAAATACAAAATAGTATTTTTAATAAAAGTATACATTCTTTTTGGTTATTTTTTATTTTGACTTTTCGTAAACAAAGTTCAAAGTTTTCCATTTCATTTTTTTTCCATGAAAATCTCGGTGATTTTTTCGTTAATATTTTTTCCAAAACAATAAACTAAAATTGGAATGCATACTTCTATTAAGATATTAATAAAGAACCTCTATTATATTTTTGATTCCACAAAATTAAAACCGAAGAGGAGTAAAAATTCGAAAATAGGTCAAAATTTTATGAACAATTTAAATTTTGTCAAATTGTGCACATAATTGTAAGGGTTTTTCTTTTGGCTAAAAAAAGCAGTATTTATAGATATTGCTTACGTAGAAAATATTTGGCTTCAGCAAATGCAATAGTAAAGAAAAAATTGTGCGAGGTACCGGACTTTCTTAAGTTGATTAACATTATTTTTTCTTTGAGAAAAAATACTAACCTCTGACCCCCACCCCTAACAAAACCTTAATTCACTAACGCATGTTATAAAGATTTGGCAACCTCTGCATTTATGTATATATTGTGTTGTTGTAAAAGGTACGGTGGTAGAAATACTCTTAATTTATCATATTTACGAAAAACAATTTTCATGCTTGAATATATTAACGGAATCAATGTAGATTCTATTTTCACTTTTTAAAACCAATTTCTTTCCTTGCAAGTTCTTAAAGCATAAACATACTCGCGTTACCTTTGATCGGGAAGTAAGTCCTTGAAGTGAATTCATATAGGAAATGCATAGATGCAGGGACCTTAGTCAAGCTTGGTTCTATTAATATTCACATTTTAACTTTGCATTTTCATTTCAATTAACAATGAATTATATATGACTACAAATAAATGCTACATAATTTTATTTTATTTTACTAAAATATATGTTAAATGACCTTTGGACTCGCATACGTAATAGGTTTTCTTACAATTTATTAAAAAATAGGTCTAACGCGTCATATTTTGAACGATAGATCTGAAAAAAATCTCATTTCGATAACAAACATCCTTCTACAAGAGTATCATCAAGTACATCGTGAGGTATTGTAACTTCTAATCGAGGTTCATCCCTCATAGCTTGGCATATCACGTCGTTCGCATTACTGTTCCCAGACCAACAACGTCGAGCAACCTAAACACAAGAAAAACAATGAAAACGCAAGAATTTGGTAAACATTTCAATGCAACTTTATAAGTACTATTAAAACTCTACGTTATTTTTTTACAATCGCCTATAGCCTCCAAAGAGTATATCGAATAGTGAAGAATATGACCTTTGCTTTAGATCCCTCAGTTATTAAGCCATTTACTAAAGCTATTTTTTATGTTTTGAATAAAAAATAGTAATGCAATTCTACCTTCAAATGCATTTTAGTGTTTATCATGAGAACTTTTTCAAGCCTGTATAAGTAAAGCGGTCTATAACAGAACGGAAGGTTAAGTCTGATTTTTAAAAAAATATTTAGTTCTCCTCTGCTTAAAAAAACATTTATTTATACTTACTCCGTTAAGAACATCCCACGAAAGCATTTGCCTGGCTTTTTTCTCTGATTCCTGATAGAGAAAAAAAAAACTTTTAAAGGGAGTATATTAAAATGCGAACCGAAAGAAAAAGAAAGTTGCTAGGGAAAATTACCTCACTTCCATCTATCAATAATCCAAAACCACCATTCATCACCTCTCCCCTAAAAAAAATCAATAAAGTCATATTAAATACGCTCTGAAAATTGAACTTTGATTAAAATATGACTAAAAGTTCTTAAACCATTATCATTTATCCGCCAGGCAGTTAAATAACTCGTTCGTCATAGAACTGATGGCTGTAATGCTTAAATGCACGTCTGATAAATTCAACTTATTTTTGTTTCCGAGTGCAGAATTGAATTTTTATCTTTGTAAATCCGCACAAAAAATACCACATTTTCCCTCCAGATAGTGTACTTACCACCCGACTCCACCACCATTGTGAAGTGCCACCCAAGTAGCACCTCTAAAAGAGTCGCCAATGCAGTTTTGAACAGACATATCTAAAAAAAAATGTAATAGCACCTAAAATTTCAGTAACACGGAATATTGTTTACTTTGAAAAATAACACCTACAATACACTACGTATCCAAAAAAAAAGTAGCTGGTCAGTTTTCTGCGTTCCTTTTCTAAAAAGGTGTTCATTGGCTGAGCGTTACAGATATTTGCATAAATCTTTATTCGACGTAAGCTCGAATCAAGGACCTCATAATGCAATATTGTTTAGTTCGAAATCAACATGGATAAAGCGGTAGACGTGTTCGGGGAAGTGATGTGACAGAGTTTAAAAAGGGGCAGATTATTGGCCTGTATCAAAGTGGCAAGAAATCTAAAGACATAGTTAAAGTTACTGGCGGGATTGTGAACTATTCAACGCATTATTAAGAGTTGGAAAGATGGCGGTAAGGTTACCAGTTCACGAAAAATGTGCGGTCGGAAGTCCATCCTGAACGAACGTGATCGGCGTTCTCTGAAGCGATTAGGGAAGAAAAATCGCAAGAAATCGACCGTTCAACTTACAACACTTCTTCAATGAGGGAAACAAACCTATTTCCAGGCGCACAATGCGAAGAGAACTTAAACAAGCAGGACTGAGAAGCTGTGTTGCAGTAAGGAAGCCTCTTGTAACTGACATTAATCGAAGGAAAAGGCTGCAATTCGCCAGGGACCACAAGAATTGTACTGTTAATGATTGGAAAAAAGGTCATGTGGTCGGATGAATCCCGATTTACGCTATTTCAAAATGACGGTCGAGTAAGAGTTCGAAGAGAGCCCCACGAAGCAATGGACCCTGTGCGCATCGTTCCCACTGTGCACTCTTCTGGAGGCAGTGTAATGATCTGAGGAAGTTTCTGTTCAGTTGGACTAGGTTCGGCAGTCTTGTGCTCGAATAAAATGAAGGCTGCAGATTATCTAACCGTCTTGGATGACCACCTTGTGCCAGCAATGTTTGCCAGCAGTGTGTTTCAAGATGATAATGCCACAACACATCGTGCTAATTCTGTGAAATCTTGGTTTAGTGAGCATGATACATCATTTCAACACTTGATTTGGCCACCACAAAGTCCAGACCTCAACCCAATAGAAAATCTGTGGGACGTTCTTGAAAGGGATTTAAGAGCACATACTCCTTTACCAACATCCATTAAGGATTTAGGGGACCTCTTGATGAAATTATGGCCTAAAATAAAAATAGATACTCTTAAGAAACTCGTTGCATCAATGCCAAGGCGAATGAAAGCTGTAATTAGAGCCAAAGATGGTCCAATAAAATATTAAAGCGTGCGACTTTTTTTTGGACACGTAGTGTATGAGACTTATAAGGCCTACAATATGAGATATTCCAAGATTTCTACTAGTATGAGGCATACCTATCCATAATTCAATGGCTATTTGAGTATCGTTTTCATTTTGCTTTTTACAAAACGATATAAATATTTTTAGATTTTCGGGAACAATTAAATATTTAGGTATTTTTCGATGAAAAATTTACACATGAACAGTTGTAAATTACGTATATAAATTTTAAAATGTATATATTTTACCATATGAATTATATTTTAAATAAATTCGTTTCAGCTAGAAATGTTTTTTAGAAATTCAAAATACATACGTATATTCATTCCAAAACTCTATTTTTTTTAAAGACTAAAAATCCTTATAAGAATTGTAAAAGGTCGTGAACTTTTAAAAACTGTATCAGTTGAAGAATGATATAAGGATAAAGATCTGCATCGGTACATAACGCGGCCTCAACGATATAATAGATTTCTGAAAAACGCTCTTTTCCTTCAGAATGCTCATTCGGGGGGAAAAGATGATTTTGGTCATTAATAACGCAAGTTAAACGCCGATTAATGTAAAATATAATACATTTCTCACCTGCACAAAATGAAGATCCGTCGGTGATGTTAGATGTTTCTCTAAAAGGACTATCTGTACCACTAACATCATGGTGATCACGACTCAGCAGTATTGGACCCTAAAGTGTACAAAAATAAACATTTAGAAGTCAGATGACTTTAAAAAATATTTTTTTTTAAGGTCACCTTTTATTTTAAATGAATTTCATTTGGATAAGCCCGTTTAATAGTGAAACGGATTTCATCTTAGATAATATAATCAATAATTGCTTACAACTTGCCATCAATTTGATACGAGTAAAACATTTGCATGTGGCATTTGTGGTTCGGGCTTTGAAAGAGAGTGACGGATGATGACTTGGAGTAATTATTATACCTTCCACTTTTTACATTAAAAATTAATTAAAATTATTATTAATTACAATTATTCTTAATTAAAGTTATTATGAATTAAAATTATTATGAATTAAAACTATTCTGAATTAAAATTATTATGAATTAAAATTATTATGAATTAAAATTATTATGAATTAAAATTATTGATTAAAAAGAATTAATCTCACTTGTATAAGTCCATTTTTGATTGCCTGATTAAATGCTAAGGCTATTCTAACTCTTCCTTTATGATCAGCATAAAGTATTCTTGCTTGAGACCCCACGACCTAGAAATAAAATATTCAGTTAACAACAATTCAATTCTTCAACTAACGGAAATTGTAATGCTGCCTGAATATTTCCAAACATCGGCACCATTTTCGTTTTTGACGAATGTACATACACATGAGCGGTCCCTTTGAAACCGCAAATAATGAGTCAAAAAACGGAAAATTGATCAAAACCGAAATAATCTGTGAAAATTAGTGTAAAATGGAGAGTTTGTCTGACAGTGCTGAGATATTTAGATATTTTGTTTACAATATTATATGTGCAGTTTGAAAGTGCGCAGACGATTTCCTAGATGTTTGTGACCAATTATGAATACACGGTCTTTTTTCATTTTAATTTCAATAATTCTAGTTAAATAAAAGTTTTTTTATTAGTTTAATTTTAAATAACATACCATTTTATGGTTAGAAGCTTTTTTGATCCATTTTAAGTTATCTTTATACTGATCTTCAACGAGAGGTGAAACTAAAAAATGCAGAAATAAAATTATAATTATAACATAAAAATAATTCATTCAAGTTGAAGAACTTAAGAGGACGCCATTTGGAATCTCCAAGTCAACCCTCTAGATTTTCCGAAATCCAGATGGACCATAATATGCAGTTTATCGCCTTTCGCTGTAATGAATACGATTGACTGTGTCTATTCAGGCTAAATTGGCCCCCCACTATGACAGCGCTTCCCTGAAGGGGGTTTGAGGAGAGGGGGGTGAAAATCGCTGAAGGGGTTTTTGTCTGGAGCGTTGTGTTTTAGGCGAAAGAAGAATCCAAGGCAATAAGGGAAAAAACTGCCTACTGAAGTGGGCTCTGACCACATGCATGTGTATGTTTCCAATTTCTTACCTTATCAGTAAATGACTTTTTCCCAATAGTAGAATATTGGATGCACAAGACGAATAGTAATATTGACTGTGAACTTTGAAAATTATTTAAAGAAGCTTCGCTAAACAAAAATAGCACACATAGGAATCGTGTGAAAACTTAGATATCAATAATAAATTGGATGGTATCCGAAAACTAAAAATGGAATTACACAGGAAATTCAAAGGCGTTTTGCACCAATCTTGATCGATAATAAAATGTAGCTTAATTAAAAAGGACGTATTTTTACTTTCAATTACCAAAAAAGAAATATAAGGTAATGAAAGTAATAGTGACGAGGTCGCAAATTCGAAATACATATTTTGGTGTTTTCTACACGTTTTGGAGGTTGCTAATTCCGAAAAAGGGGTCATTGAAACGAGGATATTTTTTTTTTGTATAAGTGTCTTTTTTGTGTTATGCTCAATTGTCTTTTTTTTTAGTTGCCTTGGAGGGTTTGTGCCCCTGTCTACCTGAAACTACTTTTGGTGAAGGTTTTAGAAGGTTCTCCTGGTGTTGCTTTTTTTGCTTTTTTATTTTGTGCGCTTACCGTTGGCTCTATAATATTCCTATGTCTATTGATTATTCAGATTCATTTCGCTCATTCGATTCATTTCGCTCTCTTTCTTATTTTTTAAATTATCATTTTAGATCTGATAGTAATATTTATTAAAATTGAGTTTTAAAAGAAACTGAAGTTATAAAGGTTATTCTAAAACAAAAAAATGATTCTAAGAGGCCATTTGGAAGCTGCGAGGCCCGTTTGCTTTGCCTAATTGGTAATCCGGTCTTGTGTGTTTCCTATTAGATCGCTAAACTTGTCAATACATTACTTTTTCACAGTATTGGATACAAGAAAAGTAGCATTGGAGACAGAAATTAAAAAATATTTTTCTTACGCTGAATAAAAATTAGCACTCATAATAAAAAAATAAAAGCAATTGTTTGAAAACTTTAATATCAATAACAAAATTAGTTGGTACTAAAAAAATTTAATTACACATTAGAATAATTTTTTAATGTGTCCATTCAACTAACTAGCTTCTCTCAGTGCACCCTCTTTTCTCTATGTTCAGTGAATACTATGAAAAACCAGATAAGGTTAGGGGTCCCCTGGGTCCTATGACTACAAACAGGTGAAAATGGATAGACGATTTTTGAGCTGATTGTCTAAAAAAGACATGGTTGATGGTTGGGGTAATATATAACGATAGAGACAATAGTTCTTGGGGTAGTTATAATCACGAATTTTGTTTGAATTATTTAAAACAGTTTGGTAACTCAGATTAATAATCTTTAATTAAGTGCTCGTATAATACTATTAAAAATTCAGATACCCTCACTCTTTAAAATATGTAATCAGTACTCCAACTATTACAACTAATTATAGTTATTTACCAGAACAACCATTTGTAGGATGTTTACTTTTATCTTAATAATGATGTATAAAAATTCGTAAATGAGGACATGCATTCGAAGCGAAAATAGCACAGTAAATGTTATTGTAATTCTAAAGTCATTTCTGAATGCGTCACGAAGATGGAAAATACTTCAAAATTTTGTATATGATTTTCAAAGTTAATCTTTGATACGACTAATAGTTGAGTAAAAGGACTAATATTCAAAAGTAGGACTAATAGTCATAAAAATCTTAAAATATAATTTCCATAATGGATATACATGTTATGATATTATATGACACCGTATTGGATCAGAGGCCCGAAAATCCAACACAATGGAGATCTCATATCCTCACAAAATTGTGAAAAGTAACATTAAAAACTTAATAAACCAATACAAAATATATATATCACAAGGCAACACCAAGTCTATAAGGATAACCGTAATTAATAGTTTATTTAAAAATGTCTTCGCTCAATGGATACAGAAGTTACTTTCAGCATCGGGGCCAAAAATAAAAATAAATAAAATGTCCATATTCTTATGCAGCCATGAACTATTTTTCTAATATGCATACAATTTTTAAAGATAATGTGTCGAATTAATTAGAATGCCATAAAATACATCAAAGAACAATACTAGTGCAGTGGGGAGGGGCATGTTGAAAATATTCCGATGTCTATTGGTTATTCAGACGAAATTTTTCTTCTTATTTTTTTCTTAATTATCATTTTTGAATTAAAAGTAATTTTTATTAAAATTGAGTTTTAAAAAAAACTTGAAGTTAAAGGTTATTCTAAAACAAAAGAAAAATGATTCTAAGGGGCCACTTGGAAGCTGCAAGGCCCGTTTGCTTTGCCTAATTGGTAATCCGGTCTTGTGTGTTTCCTATTATATTGCTAAACTTATCAAAAAAATTACTTTTCCCCAATATTGAATACAAGAAAAGTAGTATTGGCGACAAAACGAAATATATTTTTCTCACGCTAAATAAAAATTAGCACTCATAAAAAAAAACATAAAAGTAATTGTTTAAAAACTTCAATATCGATAACAAATTGGTTGGTACCCGAAAAACAAAAATGTAATTACACAGGAGAATAACAAGTAAGGTTTGCTCTAATATTAATAAATAATGCAATAATGTAATACAGACAAATAAAAATTATATACAGTTTTTTTTATTAAAAACAATAACCCGTATAATCGAGTTTTGTTTTAGTTTGCGCGTTTTGTTTATAAGAAAGGTATTACGTATAATAGCTTTGTCCAAGAAGCACTAAACCTATGTCCTGTTTGGTATATAAATACTACTATGAAATTCCCCTATTGACCAAATCACAGTTTATCTTCTCGAAATTCCAGCCGCCGAATGCGTTTCTTCAGAAGTCCTTTCATAAAACCCAGCCGAACTCATTGACAAAATGCAAAAATCTAGACCTGTAAGAAGATCCCTGCCCCAAAAACCAGATGTTACACTCCGCAGCCAAACTAAGCCCCGGGAGAAGTTCCCCCCTTTCTTAGAATCAGGGGCCAGCCACACCACGCTAATTGACCCCTGCAGAGCGACAGATAACAGCGTCATTAGGTCATAGGGTTGCTGTAAATGTACATTTCATTTCTGTGTAACTTTTCGTTGAAAATTTCTAAAAAATACAAATATTTACATTAAAATTTTTATAACAATTTAAATCGATGTGGAAAAGTATATTCTGTTTACGAGTGAAAAATTTTTTGCTCTATCTTTATTCGTTAGAGAGTTGTGTTACGTTAAAGTTAGAACTTAACGCGCACTCAATTTTTTACAAACTTAAAAAAATTATAAAAAATACTAAATATGTGATTTTCACAAAACAAATTACTGTTATGAAATCTACTCCTTTCGTTCTTTACAATGATACAAAAAACTAGTAACCTTTTATTAAAATTGTGTCGGTAATTGACTTGCGAATATTCTCCATAGGAATAACATTACGATTTTCAAGATGTGAAATTCTGAATGGAGTCCTCTTAAGAATTAACCAACATGGCTTACTTTTCTTATTTTTTTTAAACTATCCATGTAATATGATGCCAGATTTCAAGTTATTAAAAATATATATTTACCTCCTTCCTCAAGAATATCTTCTAAAACAGAAGCTGCGATATGATCTGTCGCTTGAAGGTCCTCTGCTTTGTTTGATGTGCAAACCCATCTGGAGGGAAAATTAAATAAGTTATACTTTTAAATGCCGATATATACATACACACATACACACATACACGCACACACGCGCACGCACACGCGCGCACGCACACGCGCGCACGCACACGCGCGCACGCACACACGCACACACGCGCACACGCACACGCGCGCACACGCACACGCGCACACACGCACACGCGCACACACACACACGCGCACACACACCCACGCGCACACACACACACGCACACACACACACACCCACACACACACCACACACACCCACACACCCACACACACCCACACACACCCACACACACACACCCACACACCCACACACACACACACACACACACACACACACATACATACATACATACATATATATAAAAGCTTTTTAATCTGGGCGTAAAGAAATTGAGAAAAATATTTTAAACAGAAATGTCACTTAATGCCTCACTTAAAGAGATTAATTTTTTTTTAAAATTAAAGTATAAACAATACAATAAATTTCATGAAGTATGAGAATGCATATAATATACGTTTAATACCTGAAAGGTCCGAATCCTAAGGAAAATATGTCCCTGCAAAGAAAAAAAATTATCAATTTCTACGAAACGCCATAATAAAAAATAAAAAAAAAACTATTTATATACTGTTATAAAATGAAATAAATTTGAAACAATTGGTTGTATGCTAGTTAATAGAATAACCTTTTTAGAATTTTTTTAAAAACGGATGATATCTTGAGATTTTGTATTTAAAAGCTAAGAAAAAGTTAATTACTTTTGAAGGAATATCTATAATTTTTGAATCTCAATTGCAATAATTTTTGTACTTTTAATTATTAAAAGTAATAAAAGCACGTCGTTAAGATTATCCCATTCTCGAAGCTTTGTTTTTGATAAATTAATTGATTTTCGAAGAATAACATAAATGTGCTTTTAACGGAATAAAATTTGTAGTTTTTGTTAATGAAATATATCGATGTGTAGGATAAATTATCACTTTATACTGTAAAACCCTATTATCCTTAGGTAAACTCATTTCTCTGGAATTGAGCCAAAAAAACAAATAATTTGGAAAGGCTCAAATACGTTTTGTTGTTGAATCTTTATATTTGCTTGGTAATAATTTTCCTTTTAGATACACATTCGGCAAAAAAAAAATTCAAAGTAAATTATTGAAAGAAACTTCCGAAAGCAGTTTTGTAAAAGCCTCATTTCCTAACGAAAAACCTTTTGTTTTAATCAGGTATATAATAAATTTATTAGGTAATAATATAATTGTATATAATAAATGTATTAGGAATTTGTAAATTCAATTTTAATGAACGTGAAATAAATTACGTTTGTTATTGGAATTAATTGTTCTTCAAAGGTTTACTCCGTATTACATTTTAACCTGTAAAACACTAATTTTTTTTAGTATACGCATTCAGCCAAAAAAAATTGGTTTCGGTTATTGAACATAAGTATATTTTTAAGTTCACACAAACTAGATTTTGCATTGCTGAAGAACCTTTCATTTGAACAACCGTTGCCGAGCATTATTTAAGTGTATGTGATGAATTGAAGAGCTTAGTGGAAAAACGTGCTAAGCGACAAAAAGGTGAAAACGAGAAAATGAGCTTTCGAAGTTATTCGTTTGCACTCTCGTCTGTTGGAAACGGAACTTGTAAAGCTTAAAAAAATTACTAAACTTACAGTTTATGAAAATGGGGAAACTTGTTATATCATCATGGAAGTTAGTAATTTGTTCATTGATACAAAAATCTCATTTTTTTTAAAATGTCACTTAGCAAGTTTTCCACTAAGCTCTTTAATTGTATGATCACTAGCGTTTTGTGTAAAGTTTTAAAAAAGACATTATATTAAAAGACATCACAAAAAAAATTACACAACAAATAGCGCGGAACTAAATAATACAACATCCTTCGTATTTCCTTTTCTGCCTTTTTTCCCCTCCGTTGATCACTCCCCGCGATCTCACGGTCATCTCCTCAGCGATCGTAGCGTCTGTAAAACACTCTTTTCCTTTAGGATACTCACTCGGCAGAAAGAAAGAAAAAATGGTTCCGGGGATTCATACTCGTATGTTCGGAAATTTTAATTTCCTAATCGTTTTTAAATTTCTTGAAGGAACTTCCATTAGCATTTTTTATAGGACCTATTTCTTAAAGAATATATATATTTTCCGGGGGGGGGGGGGCGGAACCCTAACTAGATTAAGAATTTGTTCCATAAGTTCCGGTGGGTTCGAAATCAATTATTTTTGCTATTGAAATTTGGCTTTGCACAAGAGTTTATTCCGTATTAATTTTCTTCTGAGAAATATCATTTAACTACTTTTGTAATGAAAATTTTATTTGTAAATTTGTCGAACAACTCATTATCAAACGAAAAAACTTTTCTTTTATCAATGTTACTGATAAAAATAAAAGTTTATTTTCGCTTGGAAATAAGTATTACTGCATATATTAAGATTTTGTGTAATTGATGTTCTTGAGACTGAAATAAACAACTTTTGCTATTGAAGTTGAACGCCGGTGTGAAAGTTTATTCCGTATTACACATTGTGCTCCGTAAAACTCTCTTTTTCCTCAGGATACCCGTTTGACCAAAAAACAAAAAAATTATTTCGGCCACTTAAATATGTGTGGACTTTTATTTCATAGCATGGCTTTAACATTTCTATTGGTTAACGAAACTTCCATTTACAATTAGTTAAAAGACTTGATCTCTAACGAATTTTTTATTTTAATTAGTTAGTAGTAGTATACGTATAATAGTATAGACATAGATCAAGAATTTTTGCAATCGATTCTGTCCAGGCTGATTCTTTTAAAATGATCCTTGTGCAGTTGTTTATCGGATTTAAATCGGATTTGATATTGTTTTTTACGTTTAATTAACAGAGAAATTATTATTTGGAAATTTTTTGAAAGACTTATTTCCTAACGATTTTAACCTAGCAATAATTATACTGAAATAATAATTATTTGTTTTACTCTAGAAAAGTAATTATTTTGTCAGCTTATTTCCGGTCTCACCACGTTTGGTTCATGATCTTTTGGATCAACCTTGCTGGGCTGTATCGTGTTGTTGGTCGACAGTTTTTATATTTGTATAATGGTTCCGAGCGCAATACTATTAATAACTATGTCTGCAAGCATACAGTTACTGGAATTGAAAGTTATCCAAAAATTGATGTACCCCATTATATGTTGGACATAGGATGGATACCGAAACACTAAACGTCCACCTTCTTGTTTTCCTCCAACATCAGCACCTACAAAAAAAAATTGTATTTTAAGTGATAACTTTCAATGCACTGTAGTTTCTCAAAATTTTAAATATTTGCTTCATGATTTTAACCATAAAATAGAATTCAAATAAATGATCAAATACACTTTTAAATATTAGCGCGTAACCAGTTCAATAATTCATCAAAGCATCGAACTACACACTTTTGCTAATTCTTACCATTCTTCCTGTGCAAAAATAATAATAAAAAAAATAATGATAGAATAATATAATATTATTTACGTATATGGATCAAAATTTAATAAATATTTAACTGTTATTTTAGATAGTAGTAGTAAAGTTAATGTATAATTGGTGCATTTAAGTCTAGCGAAGAAAAATATACTTTTTATCATCCTTACCTGCTCTGTAAGCTTCCAAAAGAAAAGCGTTTCCGTAATCCCAAAAGAACAGTCCTCTGCTAGAAAGATAGTTGATTGCCGCAACGTGCCTTCGAAGACTAGAACGACGTAAAATGCACTATAAACTTGTGCTGTTATTACATTTTTTTTTAAAGTTTAAATACAGTCAAACCTCGTTAAAGCGAACTCGCTTAACACGAAATTTCTCTTATGGTGAACTGAAAGCATTTCCCTGGTCTATAAAGCTTTTAGCTAATGCTAATACATCTCTTAACGCGAAATTGCTTTAGGCGAAATTTCTATTAACCCGAACAAAAATTTCACAATTTGACTTTTTTTATTAGTACAATTCAAAGTTTCGAAGAAAAGATGAAACAAAACATTAGAAAAATATTTTTTAAAAATTAAACCTAATTTTTTTATAGTATTTACTACTCCAAATGAACTTTATTAATTGAATTACTAATTGTATACTTATATTATTAATGCATTACATTATAAAATTAGAATAATTTTTAGATGTTAAATTTTTTAAACTATTCACTTGTTCTATGTAAAAAAATCCTAATGGTTAACATGAAATTCGGTTAACACGAAACGTTTCGGTGCTCCCTTCGAGTTCGCGTTAACGGGGTTCGACTATACTAAAGAATTGCTTTCATGTTCCACAATTTTTTATGTATTTCTTGCATACTTTTGAGCGGCATTCTATAGTTGCGTATATAAGTGTTATAATATCACACACGTATTCATGTTGGTAGCATTAATCTAAATGAGCAAATGCAAAATAAGGTACAGGGTGTTCCAAAATTGACCGGAAATGGAAGGATGAAAGGATTTCAAAATATTTACCCGGCCCCCGCCAATAAAAAACGGCTAAATAATTGGCCGCACTTTCGGTCGTGCATGAAAACTTGCACTTGTGGTACACAAGAATGTAGTACTTTTAGTTTGGTTTGGTTGAATTTACATCTGATTAAAATTTACAAGTTGAACAAGTTTTCAACACATATCTTTTTTAGGAGGCTGTTCATTTTGAAAGCTTGTTGCATTATTGTTACAAAACTTGATGTTGACCATCAGTCGATACATAACAATTATTGTAATTTGCTTATTTATATTAATAAAAGGACAGAAAATTAGTAAACAGCTGAAAGAAGGAGGGTTTGTATGGCTTAAAAGTGCATGTATGTATAGAAATTTGTACATGTGTTTACATATAAAATAGCCATCAAACGTTAATAAAGGATGGGGAAATTTATGGGTTTACTCATACTACGATATTTTCCACATATCCGCCATCAGCAGCAATAACGTGACGCAGTCTTAGAGCAAAATTACCAGCGGTCCGTTTGAAAATTTCTGGTGGGATGCGTCACATGCAGCAGAAATATATTGCTTTAGTTCCTCAATTGTTTCGGGATTGCGACGGTACACTTAATCTTATAAATATCCCCACAGAAAGAAATCACAGGGGGTCAAGTCTGGTGAAAAAGGAGGCCAATCCATACCACTTCCTGTATGTGTGGGATATTTCAACGCAATCACACGATCATTGAAATGTTCGCTCAAGAAATTAAACACGTCGGTCGTGCGATGGGGTCTGGCACCGTCTTGCATGGACCACGAGGTGCTTGCAGCGTCATCTAAGGCATTTTGAACCGCCATAAATTCACGAAGAATTTCCAGGTTACGGAGGGCAGTAATAGTTCCGGTTCTGAAAAATAGGCCAATGAGTCCTTTGGAAGAAATGGCGGCCCAAACCATTACTTTTGGTGGATGCAGAGACGATGGAACTGCAACATGGGGGTTTTCTGTTCCGCATATGCGCCAGTTCTGTTTATTAACGTGGCCATCCAGCTGAAAGTAGGCTTCATCCGAAAACCAAATGTTGTCTACATTTATATCACCAACATCAATCATTTACACCATATCGTTGGCGAATTTCTCCCGGGAATTAGTTGAAGCAGCGGTGAGAGGTTGCCGAGTTTGAATTTTGTATGGAAACACGTGTAAGCTCTGGCGCAGGAGACGATACGTCGACGTTGGCTTGATTTGTACCGTAGCTGCGACACGTCGAACGGATACACAAGGCTGCTTTTGTATTACACTTTCCACCAGCTGAGGATTGACAGCGGTTGTTGTCGAACGCGGTCTCCCGACATTTCCAGCTTTCTCATCATTCACGTTCCCAGTTAGTTGAAATTTCGCAAACAGTTCCGTTATTATATCGGTTTTTGGACCTTTGGTAACATTAAACTTCTGTTGGAAACTTCGTCTTGTTGCATTAACGTTGTGTTCTATGCGGTGAAATTCCAATACCAGAAAAATCCCATCTTCTAAAGAATAAACCATATCTTCACATCAAGCTGGCGATTAGTGAACAGCACACGCTTTCAGCAGAAAGGCGACTTACAGAATGGCGATCTCACAGTCTGCGTTTTGATTGGTTGGTTGGTAGACATATATATTCAGGTTTGTGTGCTTTGTCAGAGACCCGCTTATAAACCTTCGTCAAATAAGACAAGAAGACTACGTCAAATAAGACTAAGTTTTAGAAACAGTGATGTAACAGAGTCTGCAAACTGTAAAATTACTAGACGATATATGTTAATTCAACCAAACTCAAAACGAATGCATCCCTTCATCAAAGCATTCTTGTGCTGCCCTAGTTCAAGGATGCAACCACGACCAAAATGCGTGACCAATTGGCTGTGTACTAGTTTTTGGAGGGGTTGGGTAAATATTTCAGAATTGCATCCTTTCCATTTCCGGTCAATTTTGGAATACCTTGTAGTATAAGAAAATATATAGATAATTTATTAGTTTGTATTGTACCACTTGTAAACAAGTTACTTTTAAAATCTAATCGTCGCGAAACATCGAGGATATATAGGGATAATAAATTACCGATAAACATATATTGTATAGGTTTCAAGCAGTGTTTAACTTTATTGATAATATGAAAACATTTATATATTTTGATATTTTAAAATACTAATAAAGTTAGTTATTTTTCTTGCAAATTTATTTAGGGAAATTCCGAAGTGGTTTAGTCGAAAATCTTTCCATATTACCAAACAATATCTACATAAAAGTAATTTTCATTTATTTTTAACTTTAAAATGTAAACTTTATATGTTTTTTTTAATAATTTAAGTGAGCGAAATTATTTACCTTTCTTGAACTAGGTTCTTAAAATTTTCAGGATCTTTTGGAATCATACATTTTGCTTCTTCAAATGTTAACTAAAACAAAAATATATATTTTCAAATGAATACTAATATCTAAAACTAATCTTGGAACTAACAAAGAAATTTATAAAGTAATTGCAACATTATAAATAAAATTATAATAGTATAAAGATAAAATATTCATTGTAAATCCTTGCTTTAGGTTATACCAACCAAAAGTGCCTTTTGAAAGTAACTGAGAAACCAGAGCAGATTTTTTTTTAAATAATTTTTTTTATTGTTCCGTTCTCTGAAACATCAAATTTTTTCCTATTTTAATTTATTCAAAAGTTTTATTACATATAGCATTTTGTACGTTTTAAACTCTTACCGATTTTAACGTTGAAATGTACCTTATATCTTTAACACGTATAAAAGCATTTCGAAACACAAAGCCATATAGTATAGACTAGAGTCTAGTATAGACAATTAAAAAATCTTAGATCATATCAGTTTTATTAATATTGCTAAGAATACGCTTTGGTTCTACAACAACAGTCTAATATTCGTATTCAGGTAGTATAGGATGAATTATAGTAATCCGACTACAAGATGAAATGTTTAAGCCATTTGGTATCGGCTTTAAACTTAAGTTTTGATTTAATTAACCCCTTGCATAGCAAACAGGCCGTAGCGCTGTCAAATAAATCAAAACAAAATTGCGTTGTTGAAATCTGCATGTCCCAATTAATATTGTCAAGATAGGCTTTGAACAGTAACGGTATTCAAACACGATATTGCCGAATTATCAAATTATCTCAATTGAACCACTCACAAGATACCTAAGTCTTTGATTCCTGACTTACAAGAAGAGATATACAGAAAGTAATTCATCTTCACAACTAGATTTTTTTTTTACCTGAACAGGGTAATATCCTCCGTCAAATGGATTATGACACGATGTTTGATCTGATCCCAAATCTACTAGTAATTCTCCAGTACTTTCATATTCTTTTTGAATTCTTTCCCTAGAATAAGTATTTTTCGATAAATGCATGAAATAGATTATATAAAAACAATGTCAGTAATCAATGGTGTTTGAAAAGTGTTTTGGAATAATATATGTAATTATTTTTACAATTTTTTTTGCATGACTTACCAAACAGCTACTGTATTGCCTTGAAACCCAATACTTGTAACTAACTTCTTTTCTTTTGCTTCCCTGTGAAATAAGTAAAAATGAAATAATTTCAATCATTATATCAATTGTTTTTATAAAATTATATTTGGGTACATTGCCCACGCGAAATATAATATAAAATAGTCTATGTATCTTTGATAGGAAGAAGTCATGACTGACTGACTCACGTATCAACGTCCAGCCAAAACTTATGGAGGTACATATTCCAAAATTTAGGAGCTTGTATCTTTTGTACTGAAAGTGTGATTCAAAAAGTGATTTTTCGAAATTCGAACCCAAACGAGTCTTGAAGGGCCAAACGTGAGCCAATTGCTCCATAGCAATAGCATTGCACATTGTTGTAAGCTTAGGACTAATGGCAATTTTGCATTTAAAGAAATTTCAAGAATTTCAAGCAAAAATTAAGTATAATTACAAATTTACTCTACTCAATTCCAATAATATTTTCGAATTTGTTATAATTCTAGAGATCGTTGTTTAATTTTTCAGTTCACAAATTTAAATATTGAGGAATATTTATGAACATTTCTGGTGTTTGTATTTTTTAAAAAGTAAAGCCGGGAATCAGTTGTACATCCAAATAAAAAAAATCATGCCCGTTTAAGAAGGGAGCCGGTGCTTAAAATCCCTAGCGGGGTGCTGAAGAGTGAGGAGGAGGATCGATTAGCATACAGTAAAGGTTGTACAATATACAAGTTACCGTTATTAAGGGTACACCCATGAAACGCCAGGTTTATTAAGCTAGAAATATATATGAGTTAATACAATTAATTTCATAACTGTAAATAAACTCCAAAGACTTAGCGACAAATGCGTCGTTAAGTAAGAGTTAAATTACTGCAAAAATATATTAAAGAACAATATTGAATAATAAACTTGATACTACCGTACAAGTATATAAATTTGGCATTCATATTTTAAATGTCATAAAAACCACATGAAATATTGTAAGTCTTAAAATATTTATGCAAAAGGATGAAAATATATAAACAATTATCATAATCAGAACCATACCTAATGCGTGTAATTAATGTTTCCAGATCATCAATAACTTCCAGTACCCAACCTTGCTTATACCGTTTTTGTAGAACACACGGGTCAACCTTAAAAAGTTATTTTTTGTTACTATTATAAAATTGAAGAGCTTAGTGGAAGAACGTACTAAGTAACATTTTTGAAAAAATTTAGATTTTTATGTCAATAAACATGTTGTTCCCTTCTTATAAAGATAACAAGTTTCCCCTTCTTCATTATTTTTTTTCCAATGGGGCTTCATTATTAGCGGCTAAGCCTTTACTGAATCGACATATTCTTCAGAACAAAGAACCATTTTTCGTTGGCACTATTTAGGCGACTCTCGCTAACAATTTTGACGCTCAGATTACAATAAATGTGAGCTCTCTGTGGATGTTAAAGTATGCCGAGATTCAATTTTGTCGAGAGAACTAAAGCCAAATGAGTACTCAAGGGATCTTTTACATTACATAATCTTATGACATGCGTGTCCAAAATTTTCCCATCCCGAAAATCTGACGACTCAGCCGGGGCTTGAACACGCAAACTTGGGCTTATGAGGCGGGCGCGTAATACCTCTCAGCCACTGAGCCGCCCTTTTTCATTAACTTTAAGATAAGTATGTTTTTTACTTTTTGTAAGTGCTCTAAATACACCACATAAAATAAGTGGAAAAGAGAAACGCAGAAAGGAAAATAGAGAAGTGTAGAGAGAACTGGTATTAAGTTGTTGAAACATTCACCAATTTTCTACTAAATTTTTGTTAAACTCAATAGTTTAGAATAATTTTTACCTCGCAGATTACGCCAATGCAGCCGCAAATAACAGCTGCTTTTGCCTGGGCTCCGCTCATACCTCCCAAACCGGAACTAAGATACACCTGTTCATAAAAATAGATAATAATACAGGAGGGCAGGGCCCTTCAGGGGCTGTAGTTCCAATGATGATGATGATAAGAATCGTCATAACATCAAAATAAAACAAATTTGACAGAACAATAGTATCGGTTATTTAATAATTAATTGATAAAATTTAAACATAGTGTCGTCTCCTTCAGAATATTTTAGGGTAATTCGAATTTAAAAATTAATAATTAAATAACCAGATATTATTTACCGTCAAATTTGTTTCATTTTTCTATTATGGTGATCTTTATAACTGGTGAAAAAAAAAGCTTATTTGGCAAAGCAATGCGATTAAAAAAAATATATATTGCATTAGCTCTATGGGACTGATCATCTATCTTAACTGAATAATTTATAAAATTATTTATAAAACGACTAAACCTTTCTGAAAAAAATTAGTTCAAAATTTACATATTTTAAAAGATTCTTAAATATTGCAGTGAAATATTTTAATTGTGAATTTAATCGAGTAATTAACTATTTTCTACCTCTAATTAATAAATAAATTAAACAATGAATGTTACTTACTTTTCCCGCCATATCATGTACATTTAAATATTTTCTGCCAGCATTCAATAGCGTCAACTGCAATTTGAAGTATTTTAAGTAATATAAAATATTTTAAATATTTTTATGCTTATAAATAATTCAACTTAATTTTAATATATTATTACAGTTATTTAACAATTCAAATATATATCATTAAAGATGTCTAAAAATTTAATTTCAATATGTAATTAAAGAGAACTAAAAAATTTTGGAAAACTAAAAGTTACTAAATCATGTAAAGTAAAATACACGTACTGTTGTGCCATGCACTATTCCTTGAGGTCCAATGTAGCAATAACTGCCAGCTGTCATTTGACCATACCTGAATTTAAAACAAAATATCATGCTCAAAAATGTATGCTAACTGTTAAAACTTAGTTATTATACAACAGTTTCGTATGCATGGAATAGTTTAACCGTGCAATAATAATATTCACATAATTTTACAAAAAAAATAATAATTATAAGATTATAGATTAATAATTATATAATAATTATAATAATTATATAAGATTAATTACCCTGTAACTACCAAAGTAAGGGGTCACCCATAGTGTTTTATATTTTTTTAAGAACTACCCTAGTGTGTGCACTTAATCCAACAATTATTTTTGTGGGTCATTTATGGTTTAAGCAGATAATTCGGCAGGAACATGACAAAAATAGACGAAAATGACCTTTTTCAAAGGACCCTGACTTTCAAAGCCATGAGTGACCCACCAAACTAATTATGCTGACATGTACCTAGTATCAAGTAGTAACCATATTTTTAAAAAAATTCCTAGAGCACTCATGGCTTTAGAAGTACAAAGATGATAAAATGTACAACATTGATCCATTACCTCAAACTTTGATCTTCTCTCAAGGTCAAACAAGGCGGATTTAAGAAAAACTGACATTCACTTATATCTTAGTACTACTAACATATCCTGAAAGTTTCAAGAAAATCGAAGGAATAAACTATCACAAGTTGTCCCCCTTTTAAAAAAAATGACAAACTTTTGTAGTTATATGTAAACTCGTAAAAGAAAGGTATTTGTTTTATGTTATAAGCAAAGGAAAACAGCCAATTTTTATAATATGGAGGAGATTTTGTTTCTTTTGAAGCTTTTGGGGTTTCTAGATAACAAGATAATATTTGACCAAATTAACTAAACTTCTGCTCTAGTGCAATAGTTGTCCTTGTGAACTCATCCAATTACATGCCCGATTCTAAAACAATATTATGTGACATGAAATGAACTGTATTACACAGATCTTGCAGCCCATTCAAACGAAGAATAAAATTCTTATTTACTTGGAAAATACTCGTCCACTGTCAACTAAATGTTGATGGGCATGTTTCACGTCGTGAATGGCAACAGTTCCTGTGGTACTGTTTTCATTCCTAAACCTTCTGGAATTACATTTATTTTGAACAATACAACGTTTTCTTACCATACTGAAACGAATGTTGTGTACAACCTATATTTCAGTAGAACTAAATTTTTTTTATCTGTCCGTGAATCACGTTAAATTGCTGTCCCCCCCCCCCCCCCACCCCAATTTCGCTTAATTTCTCCGCATACGACAAAATATCATCGAAACCGAAGTTTTCCGACAACTGCTTTGCATGGTTGAAATTTAATCGAATTTAAACCGATAAAGTTTACTAAATAGCATGAACAATAACAAATTGCACGTAAATAACTCTGAAATAGAATACAGCAGACGAAAAACCGCTCATTTATAGAAAAATAACAATAGCCAATGAAGTCGCAAGAAGAACAAATATGAAAACAGGAGAGTTGGGTCACCTGAAACAACCTTCATATAATAATAAAATAATAAATAGTAGAAACTTACATTGTGACTCCCAGTGCAAACAGGCGATCGTAGTTGATTCTGGAAGAATGGTTGGGAACCATCATTCCATTGGTGATGACCATCCGAGGCCCATTTGAGTTGGACGGGAAAAGACCCAGGGGATGACCGGACATCATGACCAGTGTTTGGGATGTTGTCAGCTTGCTGAGGTATTTCATTATAAGCCAAAACTAAAAAAGGTGTATTAGAATTATTTGGAATATAAAGGTTGTTGTATGGTAGATGATGGGGTTAGGAAAGCAAAGGAAACCGACTGGTTTAACTTATGTACACATTTAAATTTTGTTTTAGTTCATAAATTATTTAGTTTTTTAATTAAGAGTTTTAAACTTAAAAAAACACAATAAAAACACTTTTTAACTAGATTATTATTATTACATTAAAATAAAGATTAAATTATAATTTTTATAGAGATGTCACAGATTAAGAATATAGTTTCTCGCCATAATAATTTTTTTTTCATTCAAACCAAACATGTGTAAATAAAAACCTTAGCCTTATATCAATTTGTTCTTAACAAAATGTAAGATAGTAGACATATTTAGGCCAAGGACAAAAGACTATTCAACCGAGTAGAATGTCGTGCTCGGCCGCAGCTAGACGTATTTTATTAAATATTTTGAACAAATCACTCAAAAATGAATTTCTCGTAATACAAAAGTACATTTTCAATAAAATATGGTAAAGGAATCCCGGATACATCCGATGTTAAACTATTCAGTTTTGGAAAGATTAGTTTTTGTTATACAAATGATCGGTTGGTAACATCAAGGGCTGAAAAACAAAATATGCACACAATAAACCGATCCATTTGCTATTGCTTTATATTCTGAAGAAAACTAAAAATCAGTTGATTGTATTAAATTTGTGTAAGAAATTAAACACGCACTTGTGCCCAGTTGGAAAATACTTGTCCATTTCCACCATACGTAATCAGTTCGTGAGGAAACTGAGCTACTGCGGGATCTAGGTTGTTCATTATCATGAGCATAATTACTGCGCCTTCAGAACATTGTGCTGGGTAGTCAGTGATGGGATAAGCTCTGAAAAGAAGGAATTGGAATTGTGTTTACAAACGAGGTTTTATCATATTATTCAAAAGGAGTGTGAGTTTGTGAGGTGATATTCAACAGTTGTAAAATTCTAAAATAATTTTTATAAATGTAATGATTATTTAAATGATAAAACAATTCTTAACTCTTATAATTTTTTTTTGTAGGGTCAGCTCTTAGTTTTGTTACATTTTAGTAGATGGCAGCACCATCGCTAAACAACGAAATAACTATAAATCGTGTTAGGAAATCAAGACAGGGTTGTTAGTGGTATTGAATTTTAAAATTCTCAAACTAACCAACTGATTTTCCCCCCCTTATTAACCCATTTCAGTAAAGTGGTACGCATTTATTTTTACATGAAAAAATAAATAATTTTCAAAAGGATCTTTATCTTTTTTTGATATTGACGATAATATTTATGATTCAAAACTAAATAGTTCTTAAAAAAATTATTATACTACGCAAGTAAAATTATATTACTGTTTTTTACATATTATCAGCAAGAGCTAACAGAATTTATAGAAGATTAACAGAAGATTAACAGAAAGTATAACAGTAACAAATTTTCCTGACATTGACGTTTAAGAAGTATTTACCCGCCCCAACCATAGGTTTGGGCAAGCATAAAGTTTAGAGGGCAAGCATAAGTTAGAGGGCAAGCCTTTTAAAGGGCAAGCATAGTTTGTTACTGTTATCCCTTTTAAATCAGAAAAATATAATATAGCAATGTTATATTAAAAAAAAACATTAATTATCCTTAACAGATAGATATTTTGATAAAACACTTGCCCCCAATCTCAATCAAGGAATTTTAAAAAATGGATCTAACAATATCTCATTTAATTTATGCTTGCCCAAACCTATGGTTAGGCGGGTAAATACTTCTTAAACGTCAATGTCAGGAAAATTTGTTACTGTTATACTTTCCAACGATTTTTCTGAGTGCATGAAAACTTTAAAATACAGTAAATAGCCATTATAGAAACAATGATAAACCTGAATCATGAGTGTTAAATTGATTATAATATTTTTTTTATCCCTATCAGATTTGATAAACTATTTGTAAAGGGCAGAGACTTTTATCGGTTTTTATCTTTATCGATTCGAATCGTTTAGAATGTAGTATGACGAAAATAGATAAATGTGTTACAACTTTACAATCAAGTGGCGTATTTGACGACACAGAATACCCATAAAGGCTTGGTTCTGCTATATCTTCTTCCGGCAATATAGAATTGCTTAGGAAAATATTTAACAAGTACTACTTACATATTAAAAACAGCTCTTAAATTTTTCCCTAGCAATTTTTTTTTTGCTATTGTATTTTCTTTGTGTAAAGATGAAAACCATGCAGTTAATCAATTAGAATTTAACTTATTGCTTTTATTTAAAAAATATTGATTGATTTGTCTCTGGGATTATCTAGAAAAGAAAATATAAAGAAACTCCAAACAATAGTGACCTTACCGTATTTCGAAATTTGGACGAAATCTGTACATATAAATATGGCCATAATTTCTTAGTTCTTCGGCGAATTCTGGTGCCAGTTGGTGATGTAAATGATTTGGAAAATACCTGAGGCTGTTCTTTAAAGCTAACTACAATGCAAAAAATCACACAACAATAGATATATCAATGAATTTTTATATTTACCAGTAACAGAAAAAAAACTACATTCCACAGTGGTTAGCCAAAATAATATACACATTTTTCAAATTTTTTTTTTTCACTTTTTCACATTTCTTAAGAACTTCTAAAAAGTACGTAAAATGCTTTTGGTGACTTGTAATAAGCGTTACGGCACACAGTTTTGCGCATAAATAATGTCTCTGATTAAATAAGATGCTGTACAGAATGAAACCTAAGATTTAAAACTTTTTGAACCACCCTATTAAAAATCGATAAAAAGTTAGCTTTTTAAGGAAATATTTATCAAACCAACAGATGAATTTCTATAAGAAAACTAACAATATTTTAGAAAATTTTAGGAGGCATAATCATTTAGAGCAATTAACATTCCGTCCTTACGGTTAATATTGTTCATAAAATCATTTTTGCTTTCAATTACTTAACATGAAACATAAGGTAATGAAAGTATTGGGGCGGGGTCGAATATCCAAAATGAAGATTTTGTGTTTTCTACGCGTTTTGGAGGGTGCTGATTCTAAAAAGTGGTTTTTGAATATTGGTCCTTCTGTCAGATTGTCTGTCGGTCATTCTGTCTGGCTGCAGCTTGAATTAAAAGCTATTCAAATTTATTACAGAAGTTCCCCTCAAGTACATATCATATATCATAAGAAGGTGTTTGAGAAAATCACACTTGTGCAAAGGGTAGTTGAATAGAACTTTTTAGGTTTTAAAGGGATTGCTGAAACACGTAAAGAGCTATGGACTTCAAATTTGGTATACGAGTTTCTAACACTTTTCGGACGTCATAACATAGTTTTCCAGAAAATCGAGCATAATCAAAGGGTAGCTGCCGCAGAACTTTTTAGATTTTAAAGGTATTGCTGAAAAAGGAAACCTACTTGACACAGTTTTAACCGAATTCTAGCGTATAAAATATCTATTATTGAGTGGTAATTGAAAGTTGTGGGGTATTTCCCACCCCTAGTCTTTTAATTAAAACAAACACTTCTTTCTGGTCACTTGACCTATTGTTTGAAATACATTTAATACAAATTTTAGAGAAAAAATACTGACATAAACTAAAGTGTTATCAGTATTCATGGTATTTTCTTATATTCTACGAATTCGTGAAAGTTTTTAAATTTTTCCATGATTTTATTACAAATCATTTTAGTCAACTCGTAAAAAATTTAGCTATTTTAGCTAGTCGTGTTCCAGTATTATGACGTTTCTCCTCTTATAATGGAAAAAAGCAACTCCTCTACAAAGTTGTACAACACTGTACAATATCAACCAACTTTTTACTTTGTGGATGATCATTGGATATTAAAGAGGAAACTTTTTAATACTGAAAAACGTCTCGCTAAAATAGCTGAATTTTTTACAAATTTATAGATATGAAATAGTCTCTTATTTATAATTTGACCAAAGTAGTTAGAAATAAAATTGTGTTTTTTTTTCAAATATTTAACGCAGGCGTAGAAAAGGTAGCAAATACTATTTAATACTCATAACTTCTTTTTATATCAATATTTTGTTTTGAAATTTTTATGAAATATTTGCCATACAGACCAGTCAAATGACCACGTAGTTTTATTTGTTTTAATTTTAAAAAATAAAGATTTTATGAGCAATATTAACTACAAGAACGGATTGTTACTTTATTTATGCTTATATTTCTTATAATGTTCTAGATAAGTCAGTTTTTTCACAAAAAATATTTCTTTGCAATGTAAACATTTTTTCACTAGGTATGAGAATAGTCATAACAGCAAAATAAAACAAAGTTGAAAGGAAAATAGCATCAGGTTATTAAATAATTAAATGATAAATTTTAAAATTAGTGTCACCCTTATCAGAATATTTTGGATTAATTTAAACTTGAAAACTATTAATTAAATAACCAGGTGATATTGCCCCTTCAAATTTTCCTTATTTTGCTGTTATGACGATTATTATACCTATTTTTCTTTTTTAAATTCTTACATATTAAAACAATACTTTCGAAGAGGTTGCGATTTCAAAACTAATGCATTAGCTCTATGAAACCGTATGACTTGCCAACTCTACTCTTATCCTTTGCAGTGAATTTTGCGGGGTCGCAATAGTTTATTATTATCCTTAAAAAATAACTTAGAATCGTGATCACATTGTAAAAAAATACAGTAACACTCTAACTTTTGTTTAAACAATTTTTTAAGATGCGTAAAAATAAAATTCTCTTACCTGTTCTTCTTCGAAACTAAGGTGCGTATTTCTTGTGGGGGCATGTGGAACACTTTCATCTCTAGCTCGCTGCAATGGAAGGGGGTCCAAAGGAATTCCCTCCCTTAGAATTTTAAGAAACGCCATGACTGCTTTGAATAACCGCTACCCTAACTTTTGAATAAAAGAGTTGGTTTCTTATTTACAAAATTGCCCCACATGTGATTGATCTGTATCAGATGTTTTATCACAGATAAAAAAAAGCTTATCTACACTTAAGGGAAGGCTTTTGTAAGGATGTTTATCAGTCTGTTGAAATCCTTACGTCAAAAAAATAAAGGAAACTCAAATATGGTAATCTGTTGGACTTTAATTCAATTCGAAATATAACGTCATCTAACTATAATTTTTTAATAAAAATACTTGTAAGGGTGCATGGGGAGCCTTGGCCATGCTTTTAGAATTTTATTTTTATAAATTTTATTTTTGCACTAAAAGTTTTATGTAATAGCACATATTAAAGGAAATTTTATTGGCAACAAGTATATAATAATAATGATAATATAAATAATGCATTTTTTCTTTTTTAAATATATTGTTTTTTAAAACTTAGAGACTTGGCCAAGTCTCCCTTATTAAGGGAGACTTGGGCATGCAAAAATGCCTAATTTTAAAGGGCAAAATAATAAATATTTGAAATTAATTTTGTAAGCATTAAATGTAAAAAAAAATTATATTATAATTCAACACTCTGGAACTCATTTAAAAATCATGTTTACCGTAATATTTAGAGTAATACATTTTACTAGTATTGTATGAATTAAAAATTCTAATATTGTTCATAACAAATAATTTTTTATATTTATGTTAAAAATATTTTATTCAGTTTGTACACACATTAAAATGCACAAGATATAAGCATCAGTTAGAATTTTTTTTATTTTAACGGCACAAACTGTATAAGTCAAAGTCAAAACGCACTTTCAAAGCTACTCGTTCGCCCCCCCCCCCCCCTCCCTATAAAGAAAAAATCTGATAATATCTTAATATTAATCTGGAGGTGAGAAACTTTCTCGGTGTGAGAAACTTTCTTTTTTTTTATTTTCTCCTCAATGCAAAAAAGTAGCTCAATAAAACTAAGGTGGCTATCTGCTGACAACAGTAGCTTTGAGTACCATCTATTGAGAAAATGCTAAAATATTTTTAAATACTAAAATTTAAAGGTGGGCCAAGGCTCCCCAATCTCCTTTACTTTTAAATTACATCGAAGCTTTAATAATGATAAGTGGTTAGTTAGGCAGCAATCATATAACCTTCATTATTATAAAGTATGAAAATAAGGAAATAGAAGATGAAATGTCCTTTATTTTTATTACGGTATTTATAAATTTACTTAAATTATAAACATGTACAATTTTAAAGAAAAAAAGAGAAACTTGGTTAGAAAGAATTTAAGAACTTTTTTTTCAGAAAAAAAAAGTCTTTTATTCAGTTAAAATAAAACCACTGAAAAAAAATATTTTTAGATTTTGGTTTTATTAAACAAAAATTGCTTTTAATATCCGTAGCCTATTCACAACTGAACAAACTATAATTCTTAAACAATAAAGGTAATACATAATATTCCTGTGTCATGCAGGCTATAAGAGGCAAAAAGAAGCCATAAATGTATTAACTGGGTGCTTATTCATTCATAAACCATTACCACGCTACAAATACAAAAAAAATTATTATGAAAGTTAAATGTTTTAGAACTAAAATATGTAAAAACAACAACAATATTTTAATGAAACTAACAGAGAGAATTAAAGAAAAGCAACATTTATTCAAAACTACAGGGTTTAGTTTGACATTCTTTTAGCAAGTTTTTTGAAAGAAAATGTTATTCTAAATGCTAAAAAAGTTATGAATTAAAAAATAGTAAAACAAATTGTCTTCTATGTATTCTTTATTTTTAAGGATTTGTAATCTTAAAACTTGAAATGTTTTCGGATATTTTTCATTTCATTTTTCTGACTGTCATACAGAATTTTCTTTTCAATTCCAGATACATCTTTGCGAATTTCTTCAATCATCTTATGATATTGCTGAAGATGGTGTCGATCTAAATTATATAAATCCTAAAAAATGAAACATCAGCATAACTATATATTTCAATAATTTAAAACTATGAACACATTTATCCAAAGAAAATAAATCTAAAACGGAAATTTTTTTAACTTTCTCAAATTATATAAATCTTGTCTAAAATGACACTTAACGAAATCATATGTAAAAGTTACTTTTACTCACTATTGCTTAAAAGTTACTTTTAAGACCTTTTTTTAAAATTTAAGTTGAACATATATTTTGAAAGTGAGTGTAAAATTTTTTAAGTATGCTGTATATTTAAAATATAATTTTTTTTTATACTGGGCAGAAATTATTTGACTCGTGCTAATAGAGCTTACAAAATCGATCTATAACAAGTAGGTTTGTAACAGAATCTGTCACTTAACCCTCTACCACACAACAGTTGTGTTCAACAGGAAAAAAGGCGCCAAACACAGTATTAATTCTATATTAAACATTTACATGCTAAATTTGGCTAGTTTCATTTATTTCATTTCGAAAATTCAATAATTATTTATTGCCGTTTGCTAAATTAATTTATATTTCAAAGAATAAATATGTAATATTCCTTGCTTTTAAATCGAAGCAAAACATTTCTTATCAACACACAATCATGTATCAACATACAATCTCTTTTGTGAAATATATTTGACGTCATTTCAAACTGATTTATGTCGTAAAATTTAATTTCTTTTAATTTATTATTTCAAAGAAATAAAGTTTCTCGAGCGATTGCTGTAAATGGCAATGGTGATTTAATTCTAATAAAACTGGCTTCGAATGCTTTTCAAATGAGCATTAAATTTTGCAGTTTTTTAATAATTGAAGCGTTTCAAATTCGAATTTTTTCTGAGATTTTCAATGTCTTCTAATTTATTGCGCTGAATTTTTTTGGCATATCACACTTGCCTGTAGCATTTGTAGTTTGGGCTATGAAAGTGAGTGACAGCCGAATTAGACGATTATAATACCTTCCACTTTTTACGTAATAAACGTAGTGTGGAAGCTAAAAATAGCGAGCAGGGTGCAGGACCCCCTAGTTAAGCATAAACAAGTAAAAGAACTTTGGCTTAATTTGTAAGATTGTTATTTGAATGTCCATATTTTATTTTATTTTTTAAACCTTTATTTGATTTTTTATGCTAGATCAGGTTTACTTAACTCTATTCTAATTGTATTTCCGAATTAAATTTATAATCGATGTTTACAAATGGTAAGAAATGAAGGTATGGTGGAATATTTATGAATAAATGGGGAATTTGTACTTAGTAAAATGATGCATATCTGTTTTGTTCTTTGACTTTTGCCATTTGTGGTACAGATTGGATGTCTTAATTGTACACTGGTCCAGGTTATTCTTTGTACATTACTTTATTTATGAAACTGGCATTTAACAAGTGTCTTCGGGGAAGTCCTTAAACTCTTCGAAACGCCTGGGTCCAATCAGACATTCATTTTTTTTTCATTTATGCTGATATAAGAATGGGAGTGGCATAATAATAATATCCTGATGGGGTGCTAACCAGTGAAAAAGAGATTATTGGCATAAAATGAAAGATTGCATAAAATACAAATCGCCGCTATTGAGGGTACACCTTATATATAGCTAGCAATCTATATTTCCGTCGATTACAAGAGTTAAATTTTACACACTTGTTGCATAGACAACTATTATCTGACTGTAATGGTATGAAAAGTGGTATCTGATAACTTGTCATTAATTAACCAACACGTCTTTGTTTTAAAGCATATTTTTTACTGAAAATATATTTATTACAAATAAACAGTCAAAATTTAAAGTTTCTAAAACAAAGGACTTAAAACTTTTTATGTATCAAGAAAACCACAAATTTTCTTAAGTTTTATTAAAGAAACAATATAATAGCAAAATGGGTACACTCTAAATACTTACTTCGCAAAATTCCTTGTTCAACTTTTTGAACTCGTCTAGGTGACTGAGGTGTAAAATATTTTCCTGTTTCTTTTTCCTTTTCATTGTATTTAATACGCGCTGCAAAAATATATTAATAGATTTTGAATGTAACAAAGTGCGTAAGATTAAACTTTTTAGAACTCGAGGAATTAACTCCTTCACTAAAAGGACATACGCAGCGTACGTCCTCTCAATTCATAAATTCATTCTTAATTCGATCATCAACGACCGGGACGTGCGCTGCGTACGTCGTCCACTTTACAGTAGACATAAGTTAGATTTTAGAAACCTAATTTTTCTATGTTTTCTATGTATGAGAATTGGTTTTTAATAATTATCGACACTGATAAAAGATTAGATTAATAGCTAGGAAGGCATAACATCCAATATAATAGGCGGTTAATATTGACACATTACAATTTACCAATAATCAATAATAATAATATATGAAATAGACAAATGACACCTATATTTTAACATTTATTTGTTTTAAAACTCTGTTTTAATTTTTTTTAATGTAAGCCCTGAAGCATACAAAGTAATTCCAAAGATTAATTAACCCTTACGCTCAATCTTTTTAAATAATTATTGATATCGTTGAAACATTACTTTATAACTTTTGATCACAGTTATATCTATAAGCAAATTTACGTGATGTTGAAAATAAATAATAAACTAAATTCTAATTCAGAGAAATTTTGTATTACCTCAACTTTCATTTCCACACTTTTTATTTTTTCTAACTCGCCTTGCGTCTGCTGAATCATTAAATTAAACTCTGTTTTAAATTGTTCTGAGAGTTTCCCTTTTTCTTCGATTTGAAGTTTGTCAGTATCAGAAACTTTTTCAGTAGTTGTTTCAATTGAATCCTATGTATAGCAAGAAAAAAACCATTTAATGTTATACGCTTCACGTAATAAAAATTTAATGAATTAATACTGAAGTTTACTGAACTACTTAGTTTCCTTTATATTACACTGATCTGCAAAATTAAGATAATTAATATTTTAGCAGATATCTACAGAACTACTGGATTATTTTAAAATACAGTTTTGTGTGAGCTTTGGTCATGAATTTATCTCTTTTGGGATCGTAACTAAAATATCGATTGAATTATCCCACGACCCAATTGGAATGAAGAACACCGATGGTCACTGTTTGCCAAGTTCACCAGGCAGGGTTAGCAACAATAAGAGAATTTCAACTGAATTTGAAAACAAAAGCGGAAAGCACGTTAATCCCAAACCCACACTACAAAGTTAGCGTCAATGGAGCAGGATATTCAATAATTATTTGGACAGCAAAGGGTCATTTTACTTACTTGTCTTTAGCCTAAGGCATAATATAATGTTTAACAATAATTAGTACACAACCCATTGTAAACAATAAATATAGAAAAATAATCTATAAGTTGTTATTGACAACATAGGGGAGATTTTCATCCTATGCAACTGTTTGTGCAAGTTTTTCAATGCTTTTCAAAACTTCTATGGCATTTAGCTATATTATGCAATCCAATAAAATTGGATATCTAAATTGGTTATCGTCAAATATCAAAAACAGTATTTAGTACGCGTAAGGAAATATTAAAATAATCTATTTCTAATCTAATATATTACTCCAATTTTAAAATTGGTCTATTTTCTTTACTTCCTTACTAGTTGCTTAAAGTGTAGTAACAATAAGAATAACATTTTAGGAATTATGCTCATATAGTTTAAACTATTATAATATAGTTCTATAAAGAAGGTAAAATTTATCATACTTGCACTAACTGCTTGATACATTTTCTTTTGGCCGTCATCAGATTTTGAACATCCATATTAAAATCTTCTAACATATTCGACATTTTCTTTTCAAAACTTTCGTCACCTTTATCCATCATGTTTAATCCTTTAGTCGTATCTGTTATGTAAGAAAGGTCGAAGCTGTCTTCATCAAAGGACAATATTTCTTCAGAAAATTTATTTCTTAATACTTTGCAATTTTTAGATTTGCCCATTCGATAATATTCGTCTGCCCTCATCTGCATTTTAATACAACAAAAATTACAGGAACATTTCAACAACAAAAATAGAACATTTGTGTTCCTTTAAATAACACAGGAAAAAGACCAAACGATAATTGAAAAATTTTGAAAAAAAATATTTTATTTAATTACGAACAAGATTTGCATGACTTTATTAATTGATGAATATAAATCAAGAATTATGTATGTCGAAGGTGGGACACGGAAAGAGGTGTTTTTTTTGTCGCTGTATTTATTGGCTCTCATGTCGAAGTATATATCGACATATTTTTAACCTACTCTCCTTATTTAATTTCAATGGGCATGTTTCATGACGTGAGTAGCAGCAGTTTCAGCGGTATTGTTTCCGTTTTTAGTCCTTCTGGAATTACATTTGTTTTGAACAATGGGGTTGTTTCACGGAGGATCTGGCAATAGCTCTGCGGTTTTGTTTTGATGTCTCTCGAATTACTGTTGTTTTGGTATTCGGGAGTGAGTTTTCGAAGAGAATATTTTAGTTGTTAATTTTTTTTTTTAAATTCCAACTTCTTTCAATGCAAGTTTTCCTTGATAAATGATTAAAACAACCAACAGCGCAGCAAGAAGTTGTAATTTTAAAAAATAACAACTAAAATAACTTATTCTTAGAAAACTCAATTTCGAATATCAACAAAAGTAATTCGAGAGACATGAAAACAAAACCGCAGAGCTATTGCCAGATACTCCCTGAAACAGCCCCATACAATATTTTCTTACCTTAACTAAAACGAATGATGTGTACAAACTTTTGTTTCGGTAAAACTAAAGCTTTTCTCTGTTCATGAATCACGTTGCTGTCCCACAATTTTGCTTAATTTCTCCGCTTAAAACATAATATCATCTAAACCTGTCTACCAAAGATATTGACGTTTTGGTAATGCTGTGCATACTGGAAATTTAATCGAATTAAAACCTATAAAGTTTAATAAGTAGCAGGGGGAGGGGGGAATTAAAACAAGTTGCACATAAAGAATTTTAAAATAGAAACAGCAGACGAAAAGAAAGCTCTTTTTAAGAGTGAAATCGAAGCAACCAGTGTCTTGTGCGGCATGGTCTTGAATGGAAACAGCAATGTGGAATGAAAATAAATTCTTTCTCCATCCCCGATCAGATAATCAATATCACCTGGAACTGAGCACCAAATCGAAGCACGGATTGAAGGAAGTACAGGAATGAAAGCAGGAAATAACTACATCAACTGAAACAAGTTCATTAATGAAATATCTGGGAGTGCTTAAAAAAATTACTTCATCAATCATTTAAAATAGCAAAGTTATAGTGACAAAATAAGCAAAAAATTAATGGGAGTTCGGATTTGGACAGGGAGACTTAATTTGGATACAGATTATTACTTTATTAATTATTTGAAGGTATAGTTTTTAAAAAAACTGAGATTTTGAAAATAAATTTACAACAGCTGATGTAACGAAAATAAATTTATTGCATCATCCTTATTATTACAAAACAAGTTTTTTAAATGCTTAGAAATCATACACAATATAAAGTTTTGCACACACATGCAAAAACACATGGTCTTAAAGTGTTAAGTATTGCGACAAATATACTGAGAATTTTTAATAATTTATAATAATTATATATAACTTCGTTAGAAACACTTTATTGTTTTATTAAAATAAGTTATATGTCAATTACAATCTTTCAATTGTATTATATTTTAATATTTAAGTATAATAAAATATACATTCACAGATTATTAAAAAGTACTTAAAAATTTACTTAGTGGCAAGTATAGTGGCAGTTTAAATATATGATAATTGTTTCAAAGAAGCAAAGACAACAAACTACAGTGAATTTTTATGTTTGAGAAGAAAATAAATAACCTAAAGTTAAAGATAGGCGATAAAAAGAAAGTTCAAATTGACAGTGTGCCAGAGAGAATAAACAGATTTATAAACAAAAAATAATGTCAAAAATCTTAAAAGTAATGAAAAAAACATGAAAAAACATTATTACTTTAAATTAATTATAAAAATATCTTGTATATATATTTTAATTCTAACTGAAAAATACACTAAAATCGTTTGATTTCAGCATTTAATTTCGCAATTATTTATTTTATATTTATTTTTATGCATGAAGCGCGTTCGTAAAGAAACGAGTTTAGACATTCGAAAATTAATTATATTTCACTTCGAAGCGAGAAAATCACATAGAGGAATTGCTACTATCATGAATCTACCTCATTCAACGGTGAAAAGCATAATAAAACGTTTCAAAGAAGCAAAAGGCTAGAAAACAAGCTGCGAAATGGTCGTCCTCAACTTTTGTCAACTAGAGATCAATGAATTATCGTGAGTAAATTTCTCAAAAATCCATATGTGTGTCTAAGTGCAGTAAAATTTACTTCATATTATAATGAAACGCATGGAACTTCTATTTCCAGTGAAAGTATTCATAGAATCCTTCGGAATACTGGTATAAATGGCTGCTCTGCACATGGAAAATTCTTTGTAAGTTGGAATAACAGAATTACTAGGCATTTTTTCCCAAAAAATTGGTAAATCACTCAGAAGGCTACTGGAAACGTATCTTATTTGCAGAAGATAGTAAGTTCGACATCTTTGGTTCTGATGGGTGTATAATTGTATGAAGAAAAGTAAATGAAAAACTTAATTCCAAGAACTTAGTTGAAACAATAAAAAATGGCGATGGAGGTGTTATGGTTTGCGTTTGGTAGTGTATGTTAGCAGCTGGAGTAGGCAATTTAGTATTCATCAATGGTATAATGGATCACAGGTTTTATATGACGATTCTCAACAATATTTTAAAAGTGTCAGCACAAAATTTGGGTATTTTAAACAACTTTGTGTATTACCAAGACAACGATCCCAAACATACGACCTCGAATGTTCGGCTATGGTGTCTCTATTATTACCCTCAAACTCGTAAAATCTCACCTCAATCCTTGGATTAAAAGCCTATTTTACATATTTGGAAAGAATTAGCGGTGCTAATAAGAAGTCATCACCATTAAATCGAAAATTCAATTGAAACCAGTAATGATCGAAGAATGGAACAAGATTGGTGTGGTGCATAAATTACCAAAACTTTACTTAAATCTATGCCCACACTCTTAAAAGCTAAAGGATATCCTACTAAATACTAAACAATTATATAAAAAAAATGAAATTTTCAAATTTAGTGATGTTTTTCTTAAGTGTACGATTACTGTTGTGTCGTCTTTTTCTGCCATTTTATTGTTATTTTTTTTAAAGAATAATTTAAATTGTAATTCGAAAAAATTCTATACTGCTTCGTTAAGAACTGTTTAAATATGCTACCAAAAATTTTTCGTGTCAAAATAAAAGTTTATAATGATGAATAGTGAGCTTTTTTATTGATTTTTGTTAGAGTACTTTTAAGAGACACTGTATGCTTGTTTCTAGTATGAATAGCAATTTGAATAGCTATGAAAATTTAAAATAAACCAAAACCATTCATAAGAATTTTTTAAAGTGAAATCCCACTATTTTGTGCAATGTATGAATAAAACTATTTTATATCCAGTTAAGAATTATGATTATCAAAATCATTTGTCACAATATTCGAACACTTCAAATGCTTGTGTAAAGAGACAAGTATCTTTAAAAATTTTATGATACATTTCATTTAGCAAGAATGATGCACAACATCTATTACACACAAAATTTTACAATAATGTTAAAATACTTTAATGTATAAGTATAGATTTATCACAATATACAAATATAGCATAAAAACATCAACACTTTTGCAGAAGCGGTTATTTCAACCAAAAGTGGAATGTATTATTAAATATATTCCTAAAAACTTTAATTTAACTGTGCCTTTCATGTAACAAAAATAAAAACACCAAATAAAAGAAGCAACTAACTATATTAAAAATTCCACATTTTATAGCAAATAGTAATGGTATAAGTATTCAAAATACAACTAATAAAATTGTGCTAAAACGAAATGTAAAACATAATTTAATTTAAAGAAACATAAGTTGCAAATGAGTATTTTTTAAAACATTTTTTAACATAAGAAAAAAGCAATAAGTTCTGACTACTTTCAGAAAAGTTTGAGGATTGGAAAAAACACACAATGAAACATCAAAACTGTCAAAATGGTGAATTCCACCTTGTTATATTTTATAATTTTCAATTGACTGACTATTTAATAGCAATATGGTTGTGTTAATTTTTAGGATTTTTTTAATCAGAAAAGGGGAAAAAATAGTTTGATTAAATGATAGAAAGCGAAACACTTGTATTTATTCTGAAAAAAAAACTATTTTGTATCCAGTTTAAAATTAAACAAACCAAATTGTTTTTTAAAAAAAGGGATCAGGTCAAAATTCCAGAAAATAGTTTTTTATTTATTTTATGTGGTCAAAGATTTAAGAATTGAACTTTTTTTCTGATATACAAACATTTATGGTGAAATACTAAGATTTGATTTCTCCCAAAATTTAACATGTTAATAGAATTCAAATCAATAAAAAGTTTTATATGTGCCTTCTCAATTATTCTAAGTTAAAATACATTTTGCTCTTATACCTTTATACACAATTTAAGATGAAGCTCTCTACAGGGTTTTTGAAGTCTTGTATAAATTTTTATAAGACGTTTTGGGATCAATTCTTTGCCTATATTTTTATTATTATTATTACTTTAACAAAAAAATTGTTCTCCCAAAAATCAAGCAATATATCAAAAACATGCATAACATATCACACAAAAAAAACTTTAAAGTACTATTTAAAAAAAATGTTGCACTTAACAATACACAAACAATAAAAACTTATTCACCAAAAGATTATTTAACTGTTTTTACTTTGTGAATCTTAATATTTTGATTCACAAAAACTGTAAAACTATGAAGAAATTAAATCTATGCCCAGTGGTAATATAATACACTAAAAATGATCTGAAGTTATAATCTATGCAATATGTGATTAGTTTAACATAGTTATTGTTGAGTAACATTTTTCAACACTTACTCATTAATATTTTGACTACTTTTTATGAGTCAATATAAAATCTTTTTCTGCAAATGGCTTTGTTATATAAAAAAACTTCAATTCTTCTTCAAAATTTCCATTTAGATTTTGAAAAAAATTTAATATTGAATCCACATAAGAAAAATAATTTTTTAAACTACAAATATGTACATACATTAATAAAAATATCAAAAAATTACAATATTTGGTTCATAAATCAGAAGTTTTCTTAGGGAAACCTTAAAATATTATCTTTTATACACAAACCTCAATAAGTTTACATGGAATTCACATGCAATGTAAGCAATGTAATAAGTATTAAATAATTACTGTGTTTCTTTATTTTTCACAATTAGAAAATTTTGTTAAAATTCTGCACTAAAATACACAATACCAATAAAAAATATACTCAGAGCATTAGTACTTTTGAAAGCTGAAGCATATAAAATGATGTAATATATACTGCAAGCTTTTATCTCATTAGAATTACACTTGTACTAGTTAAGCATGCTGATTTTTTTTTCTAAAAAAAATCTTACACATACACATTTAACCATTATACAAACACATGCCACATAGTTAGACTATTAACTAACATTACATTGAACATGAAGAAACAATTTAAAAAAAAAACTTAAGTATGAAGAAGTTAAAACAAAGATAGGGCGATCAAACAAACTGCATGTGCAGAGTACTGTTTTTTATGTTCATATAAACTGCATGAATCAACAAGCTCCAGAAAGCTTAAAATGCCCTTACTTTGTTTATGCCCTGAAAATTTTACTTGACTTGTGTTTGCATGCTATCTCACTATGAAGTATGGCAATATATTGTCTTATGTTGTATGTCTTAATAAAGACAGATAAACAAGTGTGGTAATTATATGGGTGCTTTTGGTAATCTCAAGATACCTTTACAATGATTCTAATATAAAGAGGATTAAAAAACAATCTGACAACGGCAATATTTTTGAAAATCATGCATTAGGTATACAGTACTTCCATTGATAAAAAAAAATGACTACAATGTATTACAGATATTAGTGGTTTCTAAACTTTTTATACAGGGGGGGGGGGGGATATCATTGTTCACATTAACTTTAAAAAAACTGGTCACCCTAAATATTAGTCAATGTTTATAAATTTCTGGTAATAAACTACATAACAATAGTACATAGATTTTTCTAACATTATACATATAAATTCCGTAATATTATTTTTAGAAAAAAAGGGTGCTAAAATATTTATTACACTTATGCTTTGTAATATATAAACATTATACAAACCTAGACTTCTTTGGTATCTAAGAGATGAGCTTTTGCTTTGGCATCTTTATAGCAAAAATGAAATCAATGAAATGTACAATGACTATTAAAGGCTGAACCTTTAAAAGTATTTACTGTGATTCATAAGTTTTTAGATGAGTAGACAGAAATTTCTGTGATCTCAATGACATTACATACATTTTTGCATTAAATTCCTTGTATCTTCCTGTTAATTTAGTGGCGTATTTCAAATATTTTTTTTATGTAGAGGATTTACACACATATATGGTTGTTAATGATTTGTTACTTGTTTTGTTCTAATCAAAGCAATTTTATCAAATCTAAATAATAAAAAAATAAAGGTGGCCTAAAAATGAGAGTTTTCAAAAATAATAACATCAGTCAGTTAAAATAGGAATTAATTAATTGTAAATTGTACATTACAAAATGGGTTTACAAAAGATGGACGGCCAAAATTGCTTAATGAAAAAAAAATAATATAATATTGTAAATTATAATACTTCTGAAAATACTTAACTATTTATACCTAATTTATATCAATATTGCTAAGACAATTTCTATTAATAAAAATATCACTGACAATTATAGTCATTTTGTTAATATTTTAGATATAGATTGTTTTTAATGCTTCAAGAGCAATAGCTTCAGTGAAAATTAAACAAGAATATCATTTCATTTAACTTTTAAAATTTTTACTTAAAACACTGATACGAGTTTTAATAGTAATAGATACAGGACAGGCCTTTGCTTTTATTATTCTAAAAAAAATGTAACTTTATATAATTTATAACTCATCAAAACCTCTATTGCACAATGATACAGGTAAACTACAAAAACACAGAAAAACTAAGTATTCAATACTAATAAAAACATTGGTACACTTATTTGACTAGCATGTAGACAGAAGCTCATACATGAGGAATGTTACACAGAAAGCTAGAGGAAAAGGAAACATAAAGAACACATTTACATATCAGTCTTTGGTGTAGGCTTTTTAGTGCTTACACTAGGTTGAGGTTCTTCCACATCAGATTGTACACTAGCTGAAGCAGAAGCCCATGATAATCCGGCTTTCATGCCAGCATCCATAATGCTTTCTAAAGTTTCATCACGATTCAAAATGGCGCCAAAAATGTAGGTCTATGTAAGAAATTGTATTATCAATACATATAAAATAAATAACAATGCAGTATATACAAATACAATTTCAATAGCCCAATAGTTTGTATAAAATGCACCAAGGCAAAGAGGAAATCCATTATTAGGTCAGCCACAGTTAACTTGTTTTATTTGTGTAAAGAGATTTAAAAAAAAAAAAAAAACATTAAAACAATTTCTTAAAAATGTATTAACAATTAAAAGTGTTCAAAAGAAATCTTCAAAATATTTAAAGCATCTCAGTAATAGCTTAATTCCTGGCAACCCGACCTTAAAACAGTACCATAAGCCTGAGGTAAAAATTTCAAAACATGCAAAGTTTTGAAGCTTTCACTGCAGATTTTACAACATATTTATGGTCCAAAACAATATAAACTATAAACAAAGTCTTAAAACTTTAGTTTAAACTTCAAAATAATCATAAATTTTTTTTAAGCCTTGAAGAGTTCACTGCATCCTGAGACTCAGCTTACTTTTTAAAATTAGATTGATTCAACAATATTTTCATTGAAAAAAAAGTAAAACAACAATCTTCATACAAAATCTTACTTTTTCTGGAGAGATCATAGTAACTTCTATAGCCATTCCTCCACCAGGTATCCAAGGATAAGGTTTGGCCTATAACGTGTCACATATTTAAGTAACAAGAATATGTAAAAAGACATATCAAACTAAATTATTTTATTTTACTTAATGCTTCTAAATGATGTTAAATTGAAAAATATATATATATTATTAGAAATCAAACTTACCTTTTCTATTTTACTTATATTCTTTAGGGCCAAAACCAAATTTTTTGGTGTTATAGATTTGGATCTTTCAAAGCAGAGGAAACTAAAAGATGTACAAGTTAAATATTGAGAGTCACAAAAAGCAAAGTTTAGATATATTCATGATGTCGAAGAATTAATAATAAATTTGTTAATTACTTGGATATATATTTGAATTACAAATCTAACATTTATGTATAAAAAAATTCATCATTAATAAAACACTTTAAAATGCTGCTTTTGTATAACAATGATATGGATCTGACAAACTAAACGTTCCTATTAACAAAAAAGATAATTTTAAAAAAATTAATACTGTTGACCATTTTTTTATATGCATTAAAATTTAAATGAATGCTTTTCAAGCCTATGAAACATGTAAAGTAAACATACATTTTTAAAATGTAAATCACTTAAAAACACATCTCGATTATAGTATAATTTTTACCTGTTTGTTAAATACAAACGCCCATTTTTAAATGCAGCTGTAAGGGATTTGTCTTTATTAATAAGTGTGCATCTTCTACCGCCATGCCAAACTGAAAAATTAAATACATTAAATGCCTACAGATATTTTTATAACTTCAAATACATAACATACCATAACATACTTCATACACAAACATACCAGGGACAGGTGTTTCAGTAGGTGGCAAATTAAAGAGTTCACAAAAATTCTGGTTTTCAGATGATAATGATGTGCTACTGCCACTACATTGGCTAACAATCAGCTAGAAAATAAATGATAAGAAATTTAATAAAATAATTGGCTAGGTTAACACTATTAGGCTGGAACACTGATCATTTCAAATAACTACAAAGCTATTAGACTATTAGTTTCTAACTACAGCTATTAGATTTAGCAAGCTCAAGTACAAGTTTCTTCATAAAGCAACAAAAAAAAACTACTATTTATGACTTGTTTTACTTAGCAGTAAGTACTAGTTACTTTTTAACCTATCATTACAGCAAAATCCACATTGTGGATAGGTTTTTCTTTTAATCTGTGTAAAGATTTAGCATTTAAACTTTGTACAATAAAATGAAAAACACTTTGTAAGCAAGGAAACAAGCAAGGAAATCTTAAAATTTAAGTTTATTAAAATTGAAAAAAGCCAATTAAATTCATAAATAAACTAACCTTATCAAGTTCTGCTCTGTTATGCTTTCTCTCCAATTGTGCATCAGTCGGCAAAGATTTCCATAATCGAGCTGTAGTGTCATGTTTTTGTTGAACTCTTGGAAATCGATAGAACAAGTAATCAATAAGAAAAAGCTTAACTCCCAGGTAAAAACCTAAAATAAAGTTTTAAATAAATTTGAATTATGGTGACCAGTAAAGTATGTTATAGTTAAATTAGCTATTACTTTACGGAAAGGATGTTTTTTTAAAAATCAATTTTTCTAGTAAGATGCATTGCTTTCTACTTACTCTAAACTATTAGCTACAAAAAAAGTTAGAAATACAGGAGCTTGCATTGCAGGTTAAGGTTGGCATTGAATTATATTATCCTACAGTGTGCCTAAGAGGTGCTGATACCCCTCAGAACAAACAAGTGTGAGGGGGGGGGGGTGCTGAAAAGGTGTGTATCGGGAGCAGAGAACAGTAGAATGATGCAGTTTTTTTTTAAACTAATACCAATTTGTAATTTCTTCAATTTTAGCTTCCACACTACGTTTATAACGTAAAAAGTGGAAGGTATTATAATCGTTCAGTCCGTCTGTCTGTCACCCAGTTTCACAGAACGAACCGTAAGTCTCACAAACAAGTGGGATACACCATTTTGAAGCAAAAAATCAGATTAGGCTACATTCCAAATTTCATTAAAAAATTTAAATTAGAAGTTATTAAATTTAAATACTAAAATTTAATTATTGAATACATGCAAAATTTTTAATTAATGATACTGAATCCCATTTATTAATTTTCACTGTTGCCATTTCGTTAAACGTAGGAGAAACTTTATTTAAAATAAAAATAAAAACTTTTAAAAGAATATTTATTTATGTGATATAATTTAGTTCGATTGTTGTAATATCACAATAGAGTTCTTTTGATGGTTCATTATATATGTATGAAGAAAGATGCATAGAGAATTCTAACTTGGCATAAAAAATATTCAAAGTTTCGCTTTTATTTTTAATTTAAAGCATCAATTGTACTAATTATATATTCTTCGAACTGTAACTTAATTTAACAAACGATAAATAACTGAATTTTGAAAAGAAATTTAAATGGGAAATTGTGGCGACACAAAGATATTTATTAAAAAAGTTTACATCATTATTCTTTGAACTTCAAACAAATTTAGCAAATGATAAAGTCTAATTATTAAATCAGAGAAAGAAGATTAATGAAAATAGTTAATTTTGGTGTTTAAAAGTTTGAATTAGAAGTCCCTGTTTGGGCGAATTTCTTTCCGAGGTGTCTAAATAGTGTTTCCGGTTGAGCACAAATGTTGTGTGGAAGCGATTTAAGTGACAGATTCTGTAACAAACCTACTTGTTTAACTTTTTATGACTCCCTCATTACCTTCATAAATGATCACATCTGAGCAATGATTTAGCCATGTAGAGTCGGACTAGGTAGTGCAAAATTCTCATATGAAACATAAAGCAAGAAGGCATATAGAGAGATCTTTTGAATGAGCAAAGTTCGATTCAAAGAGGTTTGACTACAATTTGAAATAATGAATTACTAACCAAAAACTGTGAACAATTGATGAGCTTGGAAAACACATGATGATATAAATCCAACAGATAGTACAAAGTATAAGTGGGCAGTTACTTCAACTTGTTGCCACATCATCAAACTGGAAACAAAGATTATAATTTAAATCATGCATAAATAAGCAAAAAAAGGAACATTGCATACAATATTCTGCTAAATAGTATGCAATATTCTGCTAAATAGTATGTAATATTCTGCTTAATCGTAACAACAATAATCCTAAAAAAGTGTCTCCAGCATTTTAAAAATATGTTATCTTAAACAGGGATTATCAACTATTATTTAATTTTTAAAATAATCTTTTGTTGGAATTCATTAAATTTAGTTGGGTTTCATTTTAGTAATTTGATGGTCAAACCTGCATATATTAATTTTAGTAATTGAAAAAGTCAAATTTACACAAATGTAGTTTTCCAACATATAATTTTTAAAAATTATACAATTGTCAAGAAGTTTTTGGAAATTCGTTTAGTTAATGAAAGTTTTACAGCTTAAAATAAAACAATGTATGGATGCATAGTAGGTGAATGCTTTTTTTTTAACCCAAAGCTATACAATACACTCCAAACAATGTTCTTTTCTGTTTTTTTTTGTGACAATTTAATAATTATAAAAGTTTATAAATAAATTTACATTAATTATACATGAACATGTTATACAAATCTTCAGACAAGCAACTTAATAAATAAGACACAAACAATAAAAATATTCATACTTCTTAATCTTTTCAAGACAGTTTGCCATGTGACCCAGTTGATTCTGAAATAAAACAAATTTTACAAATCAAAATCTTAAAGTAATTTATCATATTATTTCTCTATTATTAAAAAAAATTAGATTGATTTGACAAGTCAAGATCCGACATCTTCTAGACAATTTTATTTCATAATTCTGTACCTGTTTTTTCAATTAATAAAGGTTTATCTATATAATGTTGTAATGTTCCAATCGTTTGCTTTTTATTTTATGTTAAAAAAGTAATTTTGAAACTTCAATGCAAATATTAAATTGTTTGTAAAGAGGAAGAATTAATATCAATACAATACATTTATGTTCAGAATGTTGCATTAATACAAATGTGTTTCTTTGTCGACAACTTTCTTAGTATAATTTCCAGTGAAAATATTTTTTTAGATGTAATAAAATTTCAATTTGTATTTAAAAAGTATATGTACCTGAACCTTTCTTGCAACATGAAGTACGAGTTGGAACTTATCTGAAACCCCCATATCACCTTCCTAAAAATAATAAAGGCACAAGCTATAGATAACCATTAAAAATAACAATAAAATATAAATTTAATATGAAAACTCTTACTTCGTGATCAGGCTTTTTTGTAATACGAGGAGACACAAACCAGCTCCTATATATTTAAAATTAACAAATCATATTAAAGAATCAATTTAACTAAATAAATATTGATATTTCAGAAATTAATGCTCTTTTTTGAAGCCATCTTTTATCAGTAGATGGTTAAAAATTATCAAGTTAGATTTAAAAAAAAATATATTAATAGATGTCTTATAATGGGTGAAGAGGGTCTTCCAATAATTATCAATTGCCTTGACTGCTCAATGGGACTCCTGACGGCATAATAAGTTGTTTTTTTAATATTGATATTCTGAGTTAAAAATAAATGTACAATTATGATTGTTAAATTTTGTTAGCAAATGAATACATTTTATTTTAAAATAAGTAGGTTTGTAACAGAATCTGTCACTTAAACAGCTTTTACAAAACATTCGTGCTCAACATGCAATTTAAAAAAAAAACACCAAACACATCATTTAAAACACAGCACTAGTTAAACATCTACACAATAAATTTGGCTAGTTTCATTAGCTTAAGAAATATACTTTAAATATTAAAAACAAAACTATAGAGTGGTTAGACAAAAAGTTGTACAGAAAAAAAAAAGAATTTAAGTATTAAAAAGGTAACAATAGATTATGGTTTGTTATAATTAAACATAAAATTAGTTTAAGAAGTTCCAAATTATAATTCCATGCTAATTTGAGGAATACATCATTTATTTACCCACATAATTCAATAAATATGAATATTAAAAAAATATTACAAGAATAAAATTGAACATGATTATTGAAAATAAAAAGCTAAGGAAAAAATCACTTTTATAATGAGAATTGTTAGTTCATGAGACAAATAAATTTTTGAGAAAATTAAACTTTACCTTACAAAATTAAGTGTTAGTTGGCACAGAATTGTGAAAAGAAATAAAGGAAGGAGCCAGCCATGATATACAGTATACATATACACCTAGGAAATATAAAAACATTAATCTTTTTAAACAATATCTAAAAAAAAATATAGGAATTTAACAAAATCTTAATTAAAACTTACACAAAATGCCAGCATTGTTGTTCCAGGTGAGCTCCATCTCAATAATGATACAAAACTGTCACTCGTATTAGAAACTGGTTTGGTCGAATTAGCTTTAAACAGGGAAAAAAAGATAATATAAACAAGAAAAAAATATAAAGCATGTTTAATTAAAAGCGCCAATATAAACACTATACTTACTAAATCTCATCAAGTTATCTTTCAACCTAAAACAATAAGAAAAGATAAATGTTATTAGAATTATCCGATAATGATATGAAAATAAACAATATTAATTCTATAACGATCGGCTAATTTTTAAGAAAACTATTATAAAAATGCCTATTTTATTTATCTCTGAAAATTATTTGAAAATAGGTGTTAACAATATATGAATGAATTATTTTTTTCAAAAACCCCATAAGTCTATGAAACATAGTTTTTGAGGAATGGAAAAGAACTGTTGTAACAGCAACATGTTTCTCTCTGAAATGCTATATTTAGTTGCTCCCCACGGCTGTACAAATCTTTGAATTAACAGGATTTCTTCACAGAATGTGTGCTTACACAGAATTAATTAAAATTGATTAATGAAAAACTAAATTTTGACAAACTTGTGACTTATGGGGTTCCTGGAAAAATTAATTCATATACTATATTCATCTTTAATTTTTCATTTGTTTTTACCTTGAATTTTTTTTTTTTTTTAAATCGAGAAGGCCTCATTTTCACAGCTAAGAGAAAAGGAAGGGGTTAATACAGTATTCAAAAGAAATAAAATTGCCTAGTAAACTTACTTTCTAACTGTTAATGGATCTCCTTCAGGATCATCTTCAGCACTATCTTCGTCTTCCACAACAGTTTCAGAAAAGTCCATCCAAAGGTCGATGAAATGTGAAATGAGCCAGTTGCGAATCCACCCTAGCCAGCCTTTAGGCTTTTCTGGTGCTGGAAATGGCAGGGCCTCTGGATGAACAGGGGTAGTTTCGGCATGAACTGGAAAAAATTAAATTATTACTTTTAGATAATAATTTATTTATAAAGAATGGTACAAACTTTAATGTTAAACTATTCATAGAATAGTGAAGATAAAAACTATTCTGCAATATTATAAACTGAAATAAGCACATTTCTGTATTATAGGTTCGAAAATATGGGCAATGAAATAAAACAACAAATAGATCAATGATAAAAATGAATTTTGGAATAGATGATTTTTTTTTAAATAAATAATTATGGAAATCAATGAAATGAATATTAACAAAAAATGCAAATAATGCATGGCAAAAATCTATTTAACATGGGTTTTTTTGTTAAAGTTTATTAGACACAACTACAATGTACAATTTTATTTGTTATATTGACACCATAGAACATATCTTAAATAAATAAACTTTGGTAGATATTTCATGCATAAAGAATTCAATGTATTACAATTCTGTAGACATTCATTATAATTATTATATAAACTCAGTTTACTGTTACCTTTTTTTTACTTAGTTCATTGTTGGTTTCAACTTTTTCATAGAAAGTAAACTATAAAAAATATTAGTAAAAAAACAAATGGGTTTTTATCTATACGAATTATGTTTGCACACACCTTTTTGTTATTGAACAGTAAAAAACATTTCAAATTTTAAATGTTAATTTTTTAAGAAACAAATAAAAATTAAAACAATTTAGTCACAAAAATGAATGAAAAGGATAAGAACATTTACTCTGCATTGAAAAATTATAAAATTGCCTTTACTGCACTTACTGTCCTTATCATCATCAGGTTCTTTAGGTGCATCTCCCATGTCATCTTTTTCTAAAATAACACTCATTCCTGCAGATTCCCCTACATCAGATGACTTAGATTTGTCTGTGACATGTTTTTCTTTTCTGGCAAACCTTCGTAATCTACTGAAAATGCAAAATACAATAAATTTTAGCATGAAACACAAAATGAAAACCTTGGGAGAAAAAAAATAGAGAAAATAAATTTTAATTTGTGTTTATTTCTTAATTTCCTAAAATTTTAAATTAACATTAAAAAGTAACAAAATGAAATAAAATAATTTAATTTACTTCTATTATGAAGTTTTGAGTTAATTGTTTTTCATTGAGAAACAGTGTTATACCTTTTTATTTACTGGTTTTTTATTACTGTACTACAGTAATACATAACAGTAGTAAATTATTCACTGTATTAGACATTTTTTTTATTGAATTCAAATGCAAACTTTTAAGACCCCATTAAATATTTTTGGGATTTTTTTTCGTATTACTATTTAATGTTAATTTCATTTGCTATTCTTTGTACTTGTTAATTCAGGGGGATTTTGTTTATTTCTTATTTTATTTTGAAACTGCAATGCAATATCGATCTTTTAGTGCTGACCTGTACAGTGTACAATGTATTCATTTTCATTATTCGGAATGCAACCAGATGTTAAATATTTATTCTGATTCTGACTTATTTAATTTCAATTGTGTAAAATAAAGAAAAGCTTGAAAAACTTAATAAAAATTTGTTCACTATTTGGATATTAGAAACTATTTAATTTTTCAAAATATGAAAAAACTACATTTTACAGACCTAGGTGATTTACTGCTAAGAGAGCTGTTTTCTTTTTCATGAACTTTTTCTGATAGAACTCTAAAACGCTCTCTTTCTTTTTCAAGTTGCTTTGAAAGTTGCTCCACCAAACTTTGAGATTTGAGCTCCTTTATTTCGTTGACTGCAAAAAAATATACATTAGAAATTTATAATAAATTTTTAATTTTGTAGATGGATAAATACTTACACTAAATTATTTAAATTTTATTAACTTTCAAGAATGAGAAAGCCTAAAATACTCAAAAATAAACTTAGATTTAACTTAGTCATGTAACAAAGAAAAAAATAGAGATTCAAGAAGAAAACCAGAAAATATAATTACAGAATAGACCTATAATATAAAATATATACCTAAATTAGTTTTTAAGCAAAATGCTTGGTCATAAAATTTTATTCCAAATTCTTTACAAACTAAATTAAATTATATACACATGAGTCTTCAAAACATTACAAAACATGAATGATATAAAATGTTAGTGGAATAACTATAGTAAAATAAAATATGTTAAAATTAATAATATAATAATATTATTATATTATATTATAATAAATATATAATAAATAAATAATAATATTATAATAAATATTATTATATTAATATATAATATAATAATATAAAATGTTAGTGGAATAACTATAGTAAAATAAAATATGTTAAAAGAAATGTTTTTTTTTAATGTAAACCTATTCATTTTAGTAGTAGATAACTTACTTCAGAAAAGTTACTATTAATTTCGACACAAGAAGCATTAAGAAAATTTAAAGGTTTTCAAGACAACTTTAGTATTAAGAAGCTGCATTTAAAAATAGTTTAAACCCATTTTTGAGAATTTTAATTCCTTAAATATATTTCCAACTTTAATAAACCAATACTTAATTTAAATTAATTTAGGCTGTGGGAACCCCAAAAGGTTGACAACACAAGATTTGAGGTTAATTATAATATGTCATATATACGTACCAAGTTGTTGGTTCTCTAGCATTATTGCAACAAACTGTTCTTGCAGTTGAGCCAATTGGGACTCATAACAAGCACTGCAGGATTCTTCATTATGTAATTTATCAGGATGAGGGCACTAATTATATGGAATCAAAAAAACACTTGGTTATAAATAATAAATTAATATGTGAGAAATTCTATAGTATTATACATCTAGTTGTAAACAAGTAGGTTTGATACAGAATCTGTCACTTAAACCGCTTCCACACAACAATTGTGCTCAACAGGAAACAAACTATTTATACACCTCAGAAAGAAATTCGCCAAACAGAGCTTTTAGCTAGTTTAATTCACATTTTTAAACCAAAATTAACGATTTTCATTAATCTTCTTTCTCAGAGTTAACAATTAGTCTTTATCGTTTGCTAAATTTGTTTGAAGTTCAAAGAATAATGATGTAATTATTTTAATAAATATCTTTGAGTCTCCACAAATTCCCATTTACATTAACTTTCTTCTGAAAGTTCAGTTATTTATAGTTTGTTAAATTAATTTACAGTTCGAAAAATAAATAATTATTAAAATGATGCTGTAAAAATAAAAAAAAATTGGCTAGTTTCATTTATTTTATTTCGAAAATTCAATAATTATTACTTATCATTTGCAAAAATTAATTTATATTTCAAAGAATAAATATGTAATATTCCCTCGCTTTTAAATAGAATGAAAGCATTTCATATCAACATACAAAGAATCTCGTAGTTAAATTATTTGACGTCATTTCAAACTGATCGATGTCGCCAAAATATATTTATTTTAATGTATTGTCTAAAAGAATTAAAGTTTCTCGAGCGATTGTTGCGAATGGCAATGGGGATTTAATTCTAATAAAAATGGCTTCCTATGCTTTTTAAATGAGCAATAAATTTTGCAGTTTTTTAAATAATTTAAGTATTTCGAATTCGAATTCTTTTCTGAAATTTTCACTGTATTCTAATTTCAATGCGATGAATTTTTTGACGTATCACACTTGTCCGTAGCATTTGTAGTTTGGGCTATGAAAGTGGGTGACGGACGGACAGACGGACTGAACGATTATAAAACCTTCCACTTTTTACGTTATAAACGTAGTGTGGAAGCTAGAAAGCAATCAGAAAATAATGTTTATTCACACAGAATTCTTTCAAACTAGGTAGACAAGTTATTAAACCTTTTAAGACCATTTGGCTGGGTAGGGTGTGCATCAAGGCTAGAAAAATCTCGAAATTTTGTGCATGTCCTGTCGGTCGGGCAGTCTTGGAGGAAATGCATGCCCGAATAAAACTTTTACATGCCCAAGCGCAGGGTCGAACGAAAGGGGGGGGGGGAGGTCAAGAGGGAGGCTGGCCCGGGAGATCAGATACATAAAAATTTATTTATGTATTAGAAAAACAAAAATTACATAACAAGGTTTTGAGAAAAATTGTTTGACATAAGAACTAAAAATAATAGAAGACTCTGTTATACTTATATATCAGATGGTACAGTAGCATCCTTTTGAAGTGCATGCTATTTCACATGCCTTGATCCTTTTGTGCAAAACAGCCAGTGTTCAATTGCTGGTGATGGATCAAAGTTTGCTGATTGAACTCCATCAATGCTTATTCGCATTAAATTATTCATTATCTCAGTAGACATGCTACATCGCAATGGGTTCTTTATGTGATTCATTGCACTGTATCCTCTCTCGCAGGCAGATGTACTGGGAGAAATGCAGAGCATTATCTCCACAAGTTGGAGAATATTTTTTAAGTTCTGCTTGTTTACTCTTTAAAAGATAAGAGTACACAGTCAGAAGGTTTGATGACGATTCTTGCATTCTGCTGACAGTGACTGAGTTTTGACCACTCCTTTTTAGCTGAACTAATTTCTTCATCACTTAAGTTTTGGATAAAGTGTGATTGCAAAGTTCATCAATTTCTTCGTTGCCATATGTAGCCAGAGCAGTGTATTTTTAATGGCCAAAAATTGAAATTAAAAACATTTAAAAGCGAAACTGGCTTTTTAATAAAAAATTCCAATCTGCTTCCAACACAATGCAAAACATCATCTAGTAAGTCCTCGTATTTCATTTCTTTCCCCGTAAGTTCAATTCCCTTAAAGCAATTTCTCTTGAAATTTTCTTTAAAAGCTTTCAAATGTTGTCCATCAACATGTCTCAGAGCTTCCAACTCTAAACCATGAAGCCTCTAAAGTATTGATAATGTCAAGTATAATGAAATAATCTGCTTGAAACTTTTTTGACACTACAACATATCAAGCCAATAATGGAGGGTTTGAACGAATCGAACAAGTCTAAGTTCTTTTAAGTAGCCTTTAGCTTTAGCGGACTTCACATTGTTTCTGTCGGCAGCCACATTTTCAAGATGCAGGTCTATCAATGACAAGTTCTTTTGCACAGCTAATAATGCTCGTTGTTGGCTGCACAACCACCTGATTTGGGATACACTCCCCATTTGTAAGGCTGAAATTTCTAAGAAATTGCTCATTTCAACAAGTTGCCTTCGTTGTTTTGGGGAGCGGCTGTAAAATTTAACAATCCCCTTGATGGTATTTTCAAACTCCCCCTTAATATTTAAGTGTTTTTTACAGCATCAGTTATTGCCAGCTCTAAGTTGTGTGCAATGCAGTGAATTGAAATTAGATGGGGAATATCTTTCGTCATTATTGCAGCAACACCAGCATATTTACCCATGTTTACAGAGGCTCCATCTAAATTTATGGAAATTATTTTTTCAAGTCGAATGTCTTCATTTATGTTTACATTTTCTATAGACTTAATAAGGGCATCATCTACTCCCGGAGCATCAGCATGATCTAATTCAGCAAGTTCGACAAATCTAGTCATTGGTTTTCCAGAAGAAATGAATCTTACATAAACAATGTCTTCTTCGATAGTGCTTCTATCTGTACTACCATCTGCCATAACACAAATAAATCTCACTTTTTCCAGTTCTTTAAGAGGGACTGTCAGTCCCATAGAGCTAATGCATTACTTTTGAAATCACAATTTCCGCCTAAGTATTGCTTTGCCATGTTAGCCCTTTTTCCCCAAGTATGGGAATTAACATAACGTCAAAATGAAACAAATTTGAAACGAAAATGTTATCTAGTTATTTAATTGAATGTTTTTGAAGTTTTAAAATACCAAAAATATGCAGCAGATGGCGACACTATTTTAATACTTTATCAATTAATAAATAAATAACCAGATGTTATTTTCTTTTCAATTTTGTTTTAAATTGATGTTATGATGATTCCTATCCCTGGTGAAAATGGGATAACAAGGCAAAGCAATTCTTTTCCAAAAGTTGTGATTTCAAATCTAATGCATTAGCTCTATGGGACTGACAGTCCCTCTTAATGAGAACTTCTTTCATTATTTGAGCAATGTGATTGGAAAATTCCGCAGCTCCTTTATCATTTAGATAATTGTTTCCACATATAATCCCATTTTTAATTTGAAGTTAACACAATCCCTTAAATTTCACAAATGCCATTTCCTCTTTTGCACAAAAATAGGCTGTATTAAAGAGAATTGACATTTTTTATGCTGTTCTACCGTTATTTTAACTAAACACTTTCTTAATGGAGTGGCAGTAGGGGCATCAACTACTAATATTGCTTGAACGCACAAAACATGCTTTTTTGTTTTATTGTGTGCTCGTACCGATGCGATGCGTACAGCATCTCCTTGCACCGCTGTTTCTTTAAAATGCGAGCTGGACACATCAGCGATTTTTGGGAAAGCCCGGCAAACATTGCACCACATTTCAGTATGCTTATTATTTGTGCCTAACCACGTAAATTCTGTCAATCAATCCTGCAGTACTGACCGGTTATGTTTTTGTTCATAATCAGGTTTTAGTTTTTTCGCTGGGCATTCCATCACACTACCAACATTTATTTCACGTTCTTGGCTCTTCTGCACGGGCATAACAATGTCACTGCGGGCTATAAAAAACTCTCGTATATCCATTTTAAAGCGAAACGAAAGTGAAAAAACACAATCGTGAATCTAAACAAATTCGAGTATGGCGCTATTCGCTTTGCACGCATGATTATAAACGGCATGCCACTCCCATATTCACAATCCCATCAGGATTGGACGACGCTTATCTCACGTGACATGGAGAAAACAGTGACGACTTACAGATATTACCCATGCGTCCTGCCGTGTTTCGATGGTACATGTGGCGCGAGGGATATGTTGGGGATTTTTCAATAAAACGCAAAATGTTTATTTATGGAAAGGTATTTTTGATGAAATATTTACATTCCCCAGGCACGTCGGCAATATAAATTTTGAGCCCTGGTGGGCATGCATTGTTATTACAGGTAGAGGGCAGTTTCAAGTAGTTTACAAAGATTTTACCAACAACCAAAAAATAAGACGTCTATTTTAGGTTTTTCATTGCAGGGGTGTCTGGTTCTTTAAGGGTTAAGAAAAATAAATCATTCAATTATTTACAATCCACAACTGCACTTAAAAATACCTAAATACTGATCAAACTCAATAAAACATAACGCTTAATGGACACTTTTAAACAATAACAAAACTCATGAATTGTCAGGGGGTTTATTTACAGAGGGGAAAATAGAGACAGAAATTTGAGCAGTTAGTCGGTTTTTGCCTGCTACCAGGTCAAAATCTCTCTTAAACCAAGGGAAATAATGTGCTCATCCAATAAGAAAAGGGTGTGAGAAAAAAAAACCTTTCAAATGCTAAGTTTACACACCTGGATATTCATCAAATAAAATTTATTTTAATAAATTAATTTTTTAATAATTTAATTTTTAGTTTAAAATTTGCAGAATATTTAAGAATTTAATTTGTTAATTATACCCTAAGAACTGCATAACTTAAAACCTGGATAAATATTAGGACTATTTTGGCTGATATTGATTATTAAAAAATTAAATAGAATGATGGGCTGACTTTTTTTTCTTTTCTTTGGCTGATTGCCAATGAAAAAAATCAAATACCGAATTCGGTTATCTCACATGAAAACCACCAAAATAAGATTATTTAAATAAATTTAATTTATGAATTGTGCATTAGTTCATTAGTAATTAGGGAGCTCGGCAGACATAAGTAGCAGGTCATGAAGTCATAACGTTGTGGATCGGCGTTATCATTTTTCTAACTTCAAAGCACAAAATACCTAATGGTTTGTGATTGAACGATATGTTCCTGAACTATAAAAAAAGGAATCCTACAGCGTGATGCCAACTAAAAAAAAATGTCAAGATTTGGTTGACTAATCCGCCATGAACTATACTATATTTTTTAGTTTATATCTTGGTTAATTTACATTTCAACTTGTAGCTTTGTATTTAGCTCATTTAGGTGCATAAATATGTCTGCTAAGTATGCAAGTTGAAAAAACCAAGTTGGGGAGCTAAAAAATCCGGCCAATTCTGGTTTCGCATCTTATAAAAATATCAGCATTTCAGGTCGCAGCTCAAATAACCTGCTCAAAACCTTCCCACGGGACAGCCATCGTACCTCTGTATATAACAGCAGCGCTTTATGCATGGCGCCCGTTTCATTGCAAAGTTTTTCAAACAGTCGTGACACTGTAAAGGTCTGCTTTTAATAAAATTGACTATTTTTACAGCTTCCATAAGGACTTGATGAAGTTCAGCAGACATTTTCTTGGTGGAAAGGGCTTGTCGATGTAAAAAGCAGTGCACCCACTAGGCATTTGGCATAAAATCTCTTAACCTTTTGACTAAACCACTTTTAACACCTGTTAAGCATTTAGCACTATCACTGCATATTGCTATGCACTTTTCCCAATTTATTTGAAATCTTTCCGTAGCTTCCATAAAAGACTTAAATAAATATTCTCCCATTGTGTGGTCCGGCAAAGATTTGCAAAACAAAATTTCTTCTTGTATATATCCATCTGACTCAAACTGTATAAAACACAAAAATTGTGCACAATTTGACACGTCTGTAGACTCATCGATTTGAATGGGAAAATATTCGCTTTGTTTTATTTTTTCATTAAGTTGTTCGCGTACAACTTCAGTCATTTCAGAAATGCGTTTTGCCAAAGTATCATTCGATAATGGTATTGCATTTAATTTCTCAGCATCCTCCGAACTGATCATACATCATACATGACACTATATCTTTTGCACATGGAAGAATAAGATCTTCAGCAATGGTATGAGGCTTTCCTTTTTTCGCAATTCTTAAGGCCACTATAGATAAGATGCATGAAGTGCCATTTCACTTACATTGCCTATTTTCGTAATGAATGTTCATCTGCTGGTTTTGTAAAACAGAAAGTTTCCTACGAAAAAAATCAATGGGCTTACCTTTCACTGATGAATGTTTTTTTTCAAGGTGACGCATCAATTTTGAAGGCTTCATGCTTTCTGCAGCAAAATATCTGAGCACAATACACACTGTGGGCGATTTCCGAGCAGTGTAAAACCGAATTTTAAGTTTGAATCAACATATTTTCTAACTTTTTTAGTTTTCCCACTGGTTTCCCTTGAATATGAGGGCTGATTTCTTTTTAAATACCTTTCCATAATTGTTGCAATTTACTAAGATCAACGTCAATTAAGGTATACCAGTTAGGCGGCCACCCCGCGGTTTATAGTTATATGGGTCTTTATATATAATATGCCATTTAGTGTTGTCATCTGTTATGAACACATTGGTTATTAGTTGTTAATGGTATTGAAAGTTATACTATTGTTAATTTAATTGGTGGGGGGGAGGTAATGTTTTCAAATAAAAAACCAATCAACCAAATATAGTTAATAAAGAGTACAGTACGTGTAGGACGGAGGGGAAGGTCGCGAAGTTATTTTGTGGAGTTAGGGGGTCGTCACCTACAAAAGGTTGAGAACCACTGATCTAGACAAAACACTGTTATGATCTTATTTAAACACAAATAAAAATAAAATGTATGGATTCAAAAAATTTCCTGTTTTTTCTCTGTCAAAAACATTGGCTTCATTTGCATTTAGAAGTTTTTCAAGGCCTATAGGCCTATTTTTCTCAAAGTTAACATCAGCAGCTGATGTCCAATTATAGTCAGCCGATGCATAAGTCTACCTCTAATAAATCAATTGTATATCCTTTAATGTTTTCCTATGAGTGGGCATTAAGCTTTCAAATCAATATTTCATAAACTTTTAATAAGTGGAATTACTTCATCTGGGATTTCTTCTAGCAGGCGTTCCTCTGATGGAAAAGTTTCGAGGATACTAGGAGTTGTCATGATATCAATGTCAGGCTTATCCGATCGAAATTTGGACTTAAAAGCCTGCCTCAGTGACATTCCTGCTAATCAACAAATGAACTTTAAACCTAAAAAAAGAAGTATTTAGTCATTAAATTTCATTAGTTAAAATATTTGCTACCTATCAACCTAAACACAATACAATAGTGTCCTTATGGTCACCATATTTGACTTCACACATTATTTACAACATCGCCATACTCAATTAATTAAAAAAAAGACATTTACACAAATTTATTTTGCATTATAGATAAGGATAATACAGAATATGTCCTACTTGTTGCCAAAAGAGACCCAATTTTTTAGCAATTAGGAAATAATTTCTTATTTTTATTGTACTATCAATATATATTACTGGATATATTTCTCCAGTGGCAAAGTATCTCAAACCAAGCCAATTTGATAGAGTAGTCATGCAGGCAGTAACAAAAAAAAAATCCTTATTTTGCAACACGTTTAAAAATATAGTAGGTGTGTAGGCCAAATATAGTAGGCCAAAAGTGGTGAGCATTGATGAGTGGGCAAAAAAGAGCCAAAAACAGCAACAAAGTAGGAAAAGAAGTAGTTATCACCAGAAACTTTATACTGGTGTTATCTTTGACATTAGTCATATTTTCTTAAAATATATTATAAAAACATTTTTTTTCATATATTAACTTAAGCCTGATTTATAACAACTAATATTTCTATTTTCTTATACCATAAAAATAATAATTATGTTTTAAACTTTAAAAAAATAAGAACAAGAACAGATACAAGAACTTTTGATGCAATAAAGTTATACTTTAAAAATTTACAAAGCCTAACAGTTAAACGTATCTTTTTAGTGGTAAGTAAAGACTACAATCAAATAACATTAACTAAAACATGTAGTCCTCAATTATAAACAGAGCCTGATCTTTCGTAGGGCCAGTAAGCCCCTAGAGCCCACAAATTTTAAGGGCCCCTAAATTCTAATTTCTTTTAGCTAAATATTGTGGAAGCACAAAATTTCTGTGCATTTTGTAATTATTTAGGCTAACTTTAATTTTTGCTTGACTTTGACTTAAAGTGATTGGTCTGAATAATATAATAAAGAAGATGATATAATGGTAGAAAAAAAAAATATGAGCCATCCGCCAACTAGAACTAGCACTACTTTTAGGGGCTATTATATAAGCAAACATTTTCGTAAAGGTCCATCAAAACCTGTTCTGCCTATTTTATGTGTTTTCAAAGATCAGGCTTGGTTATAACAAAAAATAAGTGCAGAAAGAAAAATTGACAGAATATTTTCAGAATCATCAAGTGTAAGATTATTAAAGAACTATTTTTTAAGAACATTCATGTGCTAAAACTTTTAATTGTGGAAATCAAAGAAGAATGTCAATGTTAATCAGAATAATATAGCTAAATTTAAATGAAAGTTGCAGAAGTATAAAACTTGACAAATCCAATTGTCTAATAAGTGATTCTAAGTTACTTTACCACAGACCAGCTTATGTATAAAAGACGTAAATATCTAACACTTCAAGTCATCCGACCTAACTAATTTAAACTTTTTTGAACGTCTAGCCATTCCAAATGCAGGAAAATTCCCAATGACACTTCATTTTAATTCATTTTTAGAAGAAAAACATCGCGATCCGAAGGAAATCAAAACAAAAAGAAATGTTAGAAGCATTGCCATTCCAAATGTAAAATAACTCTACAAATATTTTATAAGAATATCGTATTGTAAGCATGACATCTTTTATATTTGTATTGGAATTTGGTAGGAGCCTTAGCTTTGGTTAACTGCGGCGACTAACAAAGGAGTATACAATTAGGTGCAATTTCACATTAATTTGGAGTATATTTTTTTACTTTAAATGAATATATTCGGTAAAAAAATGAATTAAAATTTAAAAAAATGTTCTTATATATTTAACCAATAATAAGATACCCATTTCTAAGATCTTCTCTAAATTGCCATTCGATATAGACTTTGTATGTACCGGGTTTGTGTAAAATATTTTTAACTCTTCTAAATGCAAAGAGAAAGAAATTCTGGAAAACTATTAATTTCATTGAATGGTCTTGGTACTGCAGAACGAATATCAGAATATTCAGAGATTTTCTTTGCTAAAATTACCATTCGATATAGACAATTCTTGGCGGGAATAACACTTACTCGTTGAAAGTTTTAAGAGAATAATTTCTTTATTCTTATCTTAAAACCGATTGAGTAGTCAATCCCTATTATATGATATTGCACTGCATTTTTAATATTATTTAAGGGCAAACAATTTATCTTTTCACATAATGTGATGATGTATACATTTATAATTTATATCTCAAATACTAATTTACATAAATGTATGGCAGGCTACTCAATGGTTCTGCATTAAACAACATAAATTTTGTTTAATTATTATGGAATTTCTACAAAAATATCAGATATTTATTTTTCAAGTGTCACTATATACTAATATTACTCATTTAAGTATTTTAGTTGTTTAAAAAATTAACTTAAAAATTCATAAATTCTTTTTTCAAATACAAATTTCTATATCGAATTGAGCTTTGTGAAATCTCCTTTGCAATTGATCAAGTACATAATCTATCAAAGTTATTTTGTAAAAAAATTGCAAATACTCATATAAACTAACAAGACGATTTTTCAGGTGTTTTTTTTTTACAAAATAATTTTTTCCGTGTGAACGCCGTTGTCCCCTTATAAAATTGAGTTCTATCTATTTTAAAGATATATAATTTCGGGGTGTTTTTGAGATATTTTAACCTTTTATTTAATTTTCATAAAAAAATTTAAGAGTTTTGAGAATGAAACCTGTTTTATCAAGCCATACTTCAAAGACTCTTTGTTATACCAGCTGCAAAAATACATCAAAGAGTTGTGATTCGATTTGACCAACTTTTTTACTTGAAAAGTCAATGACTTATTTTTTATGATGGTTTTCTTATCAATTTTATTAATGTTACCAATATGGTTTAATAAATCTATATTTTTGATTTTCCAAAGTTCAGACTATTGCGGTTGATATAACATGGAATGACCCTTATAAATTGACGAATAATATTTGATGAAAATAGAAATATGGTGGTGTGGTGGAAGGGAAATTACAGAGTCAGTCAAGCAAGACACTACTATATATATTGAATTGCCGCTATCAGATGTTCATAATGGATTTTGTAATCATTGGGGGCGTACATAAATTACGTCACGCAAGGTGGGGGGATGCACCAACGTGACGGATCGTGACATGGAGGGGGGAGGGGTAAGGGCTTGCGTGACGCGTTACGTGCGTAACGATTAGGAACATTTCATTTTTGCAGAGAAAATCTGTTCAGCATAAAATGAAGTTTTTGAGAAAAAAAATCTAAACTTTTTTTTATCATAAGAAACACTTTTTATCAGAAAGAGAATTAGGGTTATTTATTGCATGCTGCTCGTAACTTTGGCATTATTAATCTCTTATATTTTACAGAACTTTTCATAACAGTACTTCGTAACACGCTGAATTGCGACACTATCTTGACCAATCCAATCAGGAGGGATAGAAGCCACCTGGACAAACAACAAAAGACCCAGAATTAGACAGATCCGATTACACCCAGACACCCTTTTTTATGAGGACATTTACACATTAGCAAATGTCTAGTTAGTCCTTGGACAACGGAAATGCAAATACAATGTTGGTATATTTCTCTGAATAAATTATTTAATCACGGTAAATGTAACTTTTTTGTTTCCTGGTGATTGTTTTAAAAAAATATATAAATATAATTTTTTTTTCAAATTTCATAAACAAAATGAAATATTAAAATTTTACTATTTCATTGGAAGGTGGGGGGGGGGGGGGGTGCAGCAACGTGGCATAATTTCAGTTGGAGGGGTTTGATCAAACGTAACGCAGCGTGACATAGGGGGAAGGGAAGGGCAAAAAAAGTCAAACTTTTGCGTTACGTAATTTATGTACGTCCCCATTCATAGGATATACACTCGAAAAATAACGATGACAGACCCAGTTCACTAAAAACAGACTCTTTATGTATAACTGATGTCATTTTGGGGATGGAACCAGGAAAATATACGACAAGATTATGCATACAATGTTATAGTGTGCTCTCCATATTGTAAACTAGCAAACTTATACCCGTTCTTCGCACGGAATAAAAAAATATCAAATAGATTCCAAATATGTGTACCATATATACCCTGTTATAGGATCATAAACTTATTATTGTTTCCGCTCGTTATAAATTATAAAATCGAGTTTCATTGCTTTAAAATTCCAAAATGAAAAATACGCTATAAAATGCACTCATAAATGTCATCACAATTCCCTCATAAATACATAAAACCTTTTAGCTCATTTGGCGCGTTTTGGGAAATAATTTGGCGAGAAAATAGATATAGCTACCCACACCCATTATACAGAGGTGCCGATCCCCCCCCCCTAGAGCTAAACGCACCCCCCCCCCCCCTCCCCAGAAAATTATTACCCCCCCCCCCCTAAAAAAACGGTGAGGATTTTTTATTTATATGGGAGTACCTAACCAAAGTAGCCTCTAACTACACATCTTTACGGTGTATATAGAAAACCTTATAGTAAAATGATATTTCAAGTACCACCGAATGGGGTAACTTAACTTTATCCCAAGAATTAATTTTCTTCTTAAATATTTTTCTACTGATAGGTCAAAGCAGAGTTGCCCCTAATCGAAAAAGGGAAGCACCTTTTGGAATATCTTTTATAATACGGAATTACAAGCTATTTTTAATTTTCCTTTAAAAAGGTTTTCTTTACAGCCAAAGCTATCGGAATCTAAATAATTGGTAAAAATTCCGCTCAAAATTTATGTAATTATATTATTTTTTAAAACAATAAAAATAGCCGGACACGTGATCCAATCAAAAACGGCTTCCAATTCATTCCCTCAATTCTTAATGCATAAAAAAAGTTTATCTTGGTATAGCTTTTTATTTAATACAACACATTTGACATTATCAAACACATCAGAATTATTTTATAATGTTTACAAAGATTGTTTCACTTAAAAAAAACCCTAAAATTTAAAAAATTAAAGTTAAATATAACAAATTTCTTACCATGAAACTCGGAATTGCACTATTTAATTATATTCAATTACCCAGACAAGTCACATTTGAGACAAGACGACAAGTATTTTCCTACTGATTCTAAAGCAATCATTTAGTTATTTTGGCTTCGAGTCTAATTTGGCGGAAAAAAGTCAAAAATATTATCCGAAGGCCATTAATTCGTAAAAATGTTATACAAAGTTAAGTTCGAAAGATTTATGAGCCAGCTGCAAAATATGGCGGGAATATCTCATTGATTCCATTGGCAAACTATAATGCGAACGTCATCAATTCACCGAAATGTTTTATAAACTGCGTGAGATTTATGAGTGTTTAAACTTTGTTACAGTGATCGGATTGTTGATAAAAACTGATTGGAAATAATTGTCAGAAATCGTATCGTCTGGTAGACGCCAACGAACACATAATTTATAACTCCTTTTTTTTCATGGTGTTGCTTTGAATTATGGTTACCCATCCCTATTCTTTGAAGGCAAAAATATTTGTAAAAAAATTGGAGCCACTTTTGATTTTCTTGCCACTTTGGGTTTTATTTTAAACCAAATAAAAATTCGCCAGAGTACAAGTTCTGAGCCCCCTCCCCCCCCCCCCCCCCCCGGTGTTGCGTCGGCTGGGGGGGGGGGGGTAGATAATGGGTAAGAATAAGAGTTAGCTGAGTTTTTTTATCAAGATTGGCTGTTTATTAATAATTTTTATAAAAAATTCACACACACCCCCTAAAATTTCAACGACGCAGTCTGCGTCGTTGACCCCCCCTTGTAGGCACCCCTGCATTATACAGCCTATTTCTAGCCTCCTTCAGGAGCTTTAACACAGCCAATAACGCCTCGTAATTTAGAACCCTGGTCAAGTGACGAGGTCGACACCTGAGCGGGCACCCAACGGAACTTCGAGCGACATCGTACGCTAACGCCGTCGGGACTTTGGACTCCACAGATTTAACGAGCACGTCTGTCCCTGTGTACTCGGGCCCATCCGTGATGAGGATTTTTATACTATTTCCAGCACAGATCGAATTTATAGGATGACTGGCAGTAGGTGGGATTCGAGCCCCCGCACTCCTGAGGAGGTTGAATCTCTAGGCTGATGCCCTAACCACTCGGCCACAGACGGGCCAGCTTAACTATACATTTATCGCTTAAATATGCATACATGCAGTCAACAGAAAAATCAATGAAAAAATCATAAACCCACAATAAAATCCGGGAATGAAGACTGGCGGAATTACGTCACTTGAAACATGTCAATTATTTTTCAAATAATGAATTTAGTTTCTGAAAGTAATGGCAAAAGAATAAAATAAACATTTTGAATTTTAAATGTTTTCGTTAAAAGTTTTATTTAATTTTTTCAGCCGATGGCATCAGGAAAGAGAAAAAATGATCGGATTCGAGCGAAAGTGGTGTATTTTTTTCAGAAAATTCGAATTTTCTCTAAAAATGGAACAAATATGAAAAAACTAAGCCTCAGGTGCACACGTTAGTATTAAAGGGAATCTATCTTAAAAATTTCGAATTTCTGAGGGCAGTATAAGTAGGTCTTTTACGATCCGAAGACAAACACACAGACACACACACAGACTCTTTCTTTTATTATTATAGATGTCATGTAACATACATAATTAAAAACAAAACGACGGGAAGTGAGGGTTGGAGTCCTTTGAGACTTCGAATACGCGCCTAACAAATCGACAACGTCTAGAAAACGAATGAAAAGTTAAATTTACTTTTGGAATTTTCAATGCATTTTTAGTCTACTTTGTCTTTTCGTCATCTTACCCGCAACGTAGGATAAAATGTCGATAATTGTTCTTTATTTCTAATTTAATATGTTTCATAATAAATAAAAAAAATTCAGTAATGTTTTAATTGTTCATTTATTTGGAATATTTTTTTTTTCATAATATTTTTTATTTTAATTAAGGTTTAAAAAAAGTGTAGGAACAACAGAAATTTTTTGAGTGCCCTTTATTTAACGATCGCCATACTACCCTATCTTCCCCTATATTTCTTACAATATTCATAAACTTTATCTTACTCCTTTAATTCGTTTTGGCGAAGCTCGTGCCTTTTTATTTTCCTCCATTTATTATTTTTAGCATTAAAATAGTTTTTTCCCACTTACAAAATCCAAAAATTTTGATAGAAAAAATAAAATACTACGCATTCCGCAGCTCACCCCCAAAAAATGTTTTATTTGTAAAAAAATCTTTAACTGCTCTAAAACATTGCAATTTTTCAAAATTCAGGTAACTTTCCTTGGATAATCTTATTTCAATCACGAAGTATATATTAAAAAAGGTGTTTTTTTAAAGAAAAAAAAGCTGTGTTCTGTGTTTATAAACGCGTGCAGGTCCGTGTGTGCTTACTTTAAAAACTTATTTCATTTGAAAAAAAAACTTTGCTATTTATGAATGCTTATTTTTTAAAAATAATAATGATTGTAAATTTTCAAAAACTACCTTAAATTGGCTGAAAAAAAAAACAATTTTATTTTCAAATGTTATGACGTCCCTTATTTAACTAGCCCGCAGAAAAATATTTTTGATTTTTGTCTGCGTTACAGCTATGAACTTTTCCAATTATTTAAATAAAAAAATAGATGAAATATAATTATTAAAAACGTTTTTCTAATTTTTTAAAAGTATAATCTAGTTTTAAACTAAATATTTAATAATTATCTAACGTTTTTTTTTTTAAAGAATTGTTTTGAAAATTGCTCGAGAATTCCTACAACCGACAGAATCAAAATGTTTTGATGCATTCTGGGAAAAGTCAGTATTTTGTATTGTGCCAAGATGGCGGCACCCATCCTAAAGTGGAAGCGGGTAAATAATACATCTGGACAAGCTCCTAGACCTCGACATGGACATCGCGCTGTTGCAATTAAAGATCTTATGATTGTATTTGGTGGTGGTAATGAAGGAATTGTTGATGAACTTCACGTTTTTAATACAAGTAAGTAAACAAGTTCGTTCGGTCGCCGACTAAGGTTTGCTCATTTGCAATAAAGTTGGTAAAGTAGTGCCTTATTTTTTCTGAAATATATCATCGCCTTTTGATTATAAATGCTAAAATCGTGCCTATAATTGCTTTTTTCAAAGAATTCCATAAAAACGAATATGTTGAATAAGTGGTGGAACCGCTTGTTTGTTTCAAGATGGCGGCGCCCGTGAGTACGTCGTGACAAATGATAACAAAGCCAAATTTATGTTGTGTGTATGATTAAAATGATGATAAACGTAATTATAAGGAACTCTTTATGGTTTCGAGTTAGTAATATAACCTCGATCAGAATTGCTATGTTTTCTGCTAGCATTGTTTCGTTTATGAGAAAGCGTCTCTTCCGAATTGTCACTTAGCCGCCATACTCTCGAACCAGAATTTTCCTATTTAGCAATCCAAGTATTGTCAGGCCTTGACTAAATGGTAATGTGAAACTTAAAAATTATAAATATTAAAAAACTATTTTTCTTTTTCAAGCTTCAAATTACATTATTTAATTGCTTGAAATTAAAAAAAAACTAAATAATATTTTTAATATTTGTTTATAACAATTATTATTACATCAAAATATACAGTTTAACAAAATAAATCCCCAGTCCCTTTTGAAATGCTGTTAGAATAATGCTTTAAAATTTCCGAACCACACTGAACAATGGCATTTAAAAAAGACATCTGTTCAGTAGAAATCCTGCAAAATAACGAATCACTGCTCTTTTTTTTGCTGCAATTGATCAAGAACTGGAAAAGATGATAATTGGAAAATCTATCAAACCTTTAAAAAAAACCACCATTCTTTACCATGCATTTTGATCTTTTCCTTTTCTATTCTCTTGCATTCCAGTTCTTTTTTTCAATGAATCCAAAAATATTTCCTTAAATAAAATCATATTTTTGAAAAAGTTTGAAGCATGTGATAATTTTTTTATTGTAATTTAGCTTTATGTAGTCAGTGAACTTAGGCTCATTCTTACTTTAAGAAATATCACTAAACTTGAGTTCAATTTTTTTTAATTTGACGGTACTTCTGTCGCCAAGGAATTTGGCGCTTTTGTAGGGAGCGATAAACAATTTTTTCTGGTGAAATGGGTTGTGGCTAGGTGGCGCTGGTTATACTTGCACGGATGTTATGCGCGTGGGATTTAAATTAATTTTTGTCCAATCGCCGGCGCTGGTAATACTTATGTGGAATTAAGGTTGCGCAGATGATGCGCGCACGGAATTATTTTTATTCTATTAAATTACTTTTTGTTCTATCGTCATTTCGTGAGGTTTGGTTTTGCGGCTACGTTTGGCTTTTGAACATCCGATTATTATGGATGGTGCGTATTTAAATTCTGAATTTTTTATCGATTTGAAGAGGGCTGGACAGCTAGATGTCATTCAGTTTTGAAGGAATAACAAAACTAACTTTTTTTGGTTTGTTCACAAATAAAACTAAATTTTTTTTAGTTTTGCTTTGCAATTTTTTTTTTTTCCTTTGTAAAACAAAATTGCCCGGGGCCCCAAACGAGTATTTAGGCTTTCAATGGGCCCTACAATACTGCCCCATGTTGGATACTGATGTTTTTTTAGAGAAAAAAAAATTGCCCGGAGCCCCAAACGCGTGCGTACTGGATTGCCACTCACTCGTGTAGCTCTAGTGCGACAATTATTAAACTAAACTAAACCGGATTGCCATTCGTGTAGCTGTAGTGTGACGATAATTCAAACGAAACTAAGCTGGATTTCCACTCATGTAACTCTAGTGCAACGAAAATTCAAACGAAACTAAACTGGATTGCCACTACTAGCCCATTGTGTAGTGTAAAGTTTGTTTTGTGTTGCCCAAAGCAAACCAAAACCCCTAGTCCGTTTTTTTTTTGTCAAAAGTAACGGGTTACTGCATCGGCGTAAAGGAATCTGGCAATGGGGAAACACGCGAGTTTCGCCAAGTTGTTGTTTTTGGAACCGCGCCAAGCAGTACCGTGAAATTAAAATTTACCCATAACTTTTAAGTTCTGAAACATCTGCATGCTTTTGTCATTTTTGAGTTCATTTTATGTTTTAAAAACTCTGGTTGTTTTATTCTATGATAGTTGTGTCTTATAATTTAAAATATTAATCTTTTTCATTTTTAGCAAGCAATCAGTGGTTTATACCCCCTGTCAAAGGAGATATCCCACCTGGCTGTGCAGCTTATGGCTTCGTCTGCGATGGCACTCGATTGCTCGTTTTTGGTGGCATGGTGGAATATGGAAAATATTCCAACGAGCTGTATGAACTGGCTGCCAGCAAATGGGAATGGAAACGGCTGAAGCCACGCTCTCCAAAAAACATGCCTCCTCCATGTCCTAGATTGGGCCACAGTTTTACTCTGATTGGAAATAAGGTTTTCCTCTTTGGAGGCCTTGCTAATGACAGTGATGATCCTAAAAATAATATTCCAAGGTGAGTTATGTATAGATAGGTGAGTTGGTGTCCAATTATGAGTTGTGTATAGATAAAAAAATATATTTATTTTACACCTAAGATATCGTTCAGCTTATTGAAGTGTTCTATAATGTACAGGGTTCGCACGCGGCCTGGAAAAGCCTGGAATTTCATTTTTTTATTTCAAGGCCTTAAATAGCCTGGAAAATTTACAGACAGCCTGGAAATTCCTTGAATTTCCAGTTTTTATACGATTCAAAATTGAATCAAACTAGCGTAGCAGTGGACAAAACATCTCCGTTTTTCTGCGCATGTCCGAACCACCCCGCAAGTGTCAATCACTCAAGTTTACGTTGTTCCTGTGATAACTGCTAACGTATCAATAGAAAATGTTCTGGTTGGTCCGATTTGCATGAACCGGAACTACAAAAGTAAACGCGACTCTTCTTATCAGGCAAAGGCAAAAAACTGTCGATCATTAGGAGACAATGCAACCTAATCGGTGGTTGCTTGGCTATTACTAGGCAGCAAAATAAGTAAATCAGGAAGCATTATTGGATCGCATACTTTTGTTCAGGTAAAGACGATCATCTTCTAATGGGGGGATTGTACTTGTCGGCATCCGATATTTGAAGATATCTTAGTGTAATCTTAATTCATCTTCAAATTTTAATTAAATTGTATATCTTAATCATTACAATTTATTATTTAAACTTGTTTTTTATTGAAATGTAAGTTTATTTTTCATTGATATGGACCGGGAGGTGGGGTGGGGGGGGAGAGAGAGAATGAAGGAAACAAGTTATGCAGTACAGTAGAACTCCAATTGAGTTATGGCTTTTTGTAATAGTTTTTTGCTATTCAACTTTTGTTAGAAACTTGGTTTTACAAAAGTTTATATACGACATATTAACTTTTTCACTTGGTCTCTTTGTCTCTGTTGGATGTCATGTCAAGAAATTTGTTTGGTCGGTGCAAAAAAATTACTAGGCATGACATTCAAAGACGAACAGTAACAGGTAGGCCAAGTAGAATTTTTTTTATGACATTCTGATAATCAGCACCGCTTTGGGTAATTGGAGTTCTACATCTACTGTAGCTATTGATGACTGTTTAGAAACATGGGGTTTACTGAAGAATATTTTTGTATAAAAAGGTTTTAGGTGAAAGGGCTAATTTTTTCCATTTGGGTACTAGTTTGATCGTTTTATGTATTTAAGTTATTATAGTACCAGTTCATTCTACTTTGCCCACATATTTACATTCATTAATTTAGTTCCACATATTATGTTATAATTTTAGAAATTAGTTTGTTTCTTGTCTGGGTTAATGCAATATGGTTGCTAATAAAATTATTTAACTCAATATATAGTTATGTAACTTACAGTAATTTTACATTCAAATTTTAATTCATTCAGTTGATCTTCAATAACTCTTAAGTAAGTTGATTTTAAGTTATCAAAGTTTCATCTCGCTGTGTAATATGGTGGCCTGGAAAATCATTAAAAAAGCCTTGAAAAGGCCTGGAATTTGGTTAAATAAGAGTTGTATGAACCCTGAATGTAGAGCAGTACCAGTAACCAGTTTAGCTTTGCAATCGCAAGGTTTAGATTTAAGTTACAATATAAAAGTTTGCAAGTTTATTAAAGTATTTTGATTTTCAGATTATTTCGTTAGTAATAACTAAGTAAATTGTAACAAAAGAGTATAAGTAGATAAGATACACAAATCGTAAAACATCATATATGCAAGTCAATGTAAAGAGCAATTTATAAATTAAACTGATGATAAAAATTTATAATATGAGAACAATTTAAATGATGCTAGTTAAAATACTATTTATTAACATGTTTTAAACATTTGGTGTTTTTAACTCTATTTCTCTTAAGGTACTTGAATGATTTATATACTTTGGAATTACGTGCCACATCCTTGTGGGATATTCCAGCTGTTCATGGTACACCCCCTCCGCCCCGAGAATCCCATACAGCTGTTGCTTATACTTCAAAGCTGGATAAGCAGTCCCGTCTCATTGTGTATGGAGGAATGAGTGGTTGCCGATTGGGCGATCTTTGGCAACTGGATATCGGTAACTTATATTGATTTTAAATGCTTAAGTTAAAATTTCTTTAGAAAGCAGATTTTTGCTTTATAGACATTACAAATTGTAACATGATAGTATATTCGGAAAATAAAAAACTAATTTAAAGTAAGAATATATCCTTTTTCTCTTTAATTTAAAACGTGAATTCACGATTTCTTTCTCTTTTTAGTTTTCCCCACACCCACTTTTTTTTATGTAGTAGGGGCTTCGGGCCTGGTCGCTAACATGTGCCAACCCAAGTAACACAAAATAAATAAAATAACAATTCAGAATAACTTGGGCCCGTCAATTTAAACCATGGTTTTAATCACTTAATTTGAACCAAATGGTTTTCTTTCTTTACCAACTTGGTTTTTTCAACGATTTGATACAAACTGTTTATATGATTCTCTATTTTTCTTAATAGAAACTATGACATGGGCCAAGCCAAGTGTACGAGGTATATCACCGTTGCCTCGAAGTTTGCACTCTGCTACCCTTATTGGACATAGAATGCTTGTATTTGGTGGCTGGGTACCACTAGTCATGGATGATAATAAAGCTGCTACACATGAAAAAGAATGGAAATGTACCAACACATTGGCTTCTCTTAATCTTGGTATGTATTTAATTTGAATAATTTATTTTTTAATTTCAATTTATTTCTATTGATTACATTACAATGTTCTTTTTTTAACTTGTTGTATCAATAAAAAAAACTATTTATATAGATTTTCTAATTCATTTTGGGGTAATCAGAAGTTTTCAGTTTTAATTTCTTTATCACGAAAAAAATACAGAAAACCTAATCGGATATTTTTTTTGCGTGAAGCTTATCATAAATTCATAACCTCTTCCGTTTTTCTCCTGGTTCTTTTCACGATTAAAAAGTGAAGTCTTAAAATTAATCTAAGTTATCTTTTAAAATACTAATATTTTAGCATGGTATTACATTGGTGGAGTAATTTTTTTCTTTATTTTCAATTCTTTGAATTAATATTTACTTTTCCACTAGATAACATGACTTGGGAGAGCCTAAACTTGGAAAGTTATGAAGATACCGTTCCCCGTGCTCGTGCAGGTCACTGCTCAGTTGCCATCAACAATCGATTGTACATCTGGAGCGGACGGGACGGCTACAGGAAAGCGTGGAACAACCAGGTGGTGTATATCAATCCCTCCCGTTTTGCATATTTCTTTAGAATTAAAAATTGACATTTAATCTTATGAATTACAACCACAAAAAATAATGAATTTCAGCAATAAGCTAAGTGTACAAGTTCCCCCATACACACATATTTAGAGATGTCATCACTCCTTGTCAAAAACTTTATTACTATGGGCACAAATAGAAATATAATGTGTTTGGGATCAAGAATTTTATATTTTTTTCTCCTATTAAAAAAATCGGTTTCTATCATCAGCATTTAGATGTTTTTTTAAAACCGATGGACTGATTTTCTTCAAAATAACATTGGTGGCCGGTGCTAACTTTTTTTAACAATTAGCGCATTGGTCTAACTCTTAAAATAGCCAAATAAATCTAGCCAAAAATTATAACTACTTTTTTAGGTAGTTTGTCAAAAAAAAAGTTCTGACTCGTATTCTTGACAAATTTAACTTATCTACTGACACTAAAGTAGTGAAAATTTATATACCAAATTTTTTTCTCTCTAGAATAACTCCTTTTAGAATAGCTTTTTATCAAAGTTTTAATCATTATTTTGATAGGATTTTTTGATTGTTTAGTTTCTTAAGTTGAGTTTAAAACTTTGATGACTTGTTGTTTTAGCTTCAGTGGATTAAGTTTTGAATAGTGTGGCTTATGTGTGTACTTCATGTAATACATTTGATGGTTTTAGGTGTGTTGCAAGGATTTGTGGTTTTTAGAGACTGATAAACCACCTGCGCCAACAAGAGTGCAGTTGATTAGAGCATCTACAAATTCACTAGAAGTACACTGGGGTGTTGTACCCACAGGTTAGTAAAAGTTAATTTTAGTTATGTGAAGATAAAATTTAAAATGTTTATATTCGATTAGTTTTCAAAATTTATTTGTTCAGTACTTGCTTTATAAAGCTATTGATAATTTTAAAGAGCTTGATTTATTCAATTGAATGACGTCAATGTTATTCTATTTATTATACAAAATTTTTGCTATTACTCTGTTTAGAATATTTACTAAAATAGAATTTCATAAAGGAATGTTTATTTTTTCCAGCTGATTCTTATTTGCTGCAACTTCAAAAATATGACATGCCCCCATCTTCACCACAAATGGCTGGTGCTGGTTCTCAGCCTCAGATTCCATCTTCACCTGCAATTACTACATCTCCTCCTGTTCTACCACAACAAAGCACACCTACAACTGCTCAAAGTAACACTGCTGCATCAGCAGTGGTCACACCCTCTGCAAATACACGTAAGTTAAAAAAGGCTGCTCAGTTCATGCAGGGTGGTAACAAAACCGGAAAAACCTGGAAATCGGGGAATTCTCATTCAATTTTTTAAATTAAAAAAAATATCAGGAATTTTTCCATTTTGTATTGCTTAAACATCAGGTTTAGGTTGTGCTTGTGATCACTACTAACGGTCACTTGATCCCAAGAAAATATTCTGGTTGGTCCGATTAGCCTGAACCAAAGCTACAAAAGTAAACACGACTATCTACCTATCAAGTAGAGGCAAAAAAAAACTGTCAATCATTATTAGACAATGCAACCTCATCGGTCGATGTCGTAAAATTAACTATTCAGCAAAATAAGTAAATCAGGAAGCATTATTGGATTGCATATTTTCGGTCAGGGGTGAAGACGCTCCTCTTCTAAATAGGGGATTGAACGGTAACCAATAGTTGAAGACATCTGAGTGAAATCTAATCTTAATTCATCTTCAAATTTTAATTAAATTGTTTATCTTAATCATTAAAATTTATCATTTAAACTTGTTGCTTATTGAAATTTAAGGTTAGTTTTCATTGATATGGGGGGGGGGAGGGGGTGGGGAAAAGAATGAAGGAAACGAGTTATGCAGTACAATCATGTCCAATTATCCGAAGCAATTGGAACCTAACCACATTCGTATAATCAGATATTTGGGTAAATGGAGTTGGAGAAAAGGTATATTTTAGTCAAATTGACCCAACAAAATCAAAAATTGTAAGATGTCGTTTGGCAGTTTGAGTTCTAGCTTTATATAATAGTTTTTTCTGTTCAACTTAATAGAATGTCTTAATTTTACAAAAGTTTATCTGCAACATAAACTTTTTCACTCGGCCTATTTGTTACTGATCGTCTCTGTTGGATGTCATGCCTAGTAATTTTTTTCATGACATCCAATAAAGATGAACGGTAACAGGTAAGACAGGAGCAATTTTTTCGGACATTTGGATAATAAGCACCGCTTCGTATAATTGATGTTCTACTGTAACTATTAATGACTGTTTAGAAACATGGGGGGTTTAAAAATATCATGATTATTACGTGTTTAGCGTTGAGAAATTTTTTGATATGATTCGATTTTGCAATAATAGTACAGACTTTTCCCCCCTATACTCATATTCATTTCCAAGCATTTGGGCTTCAAAGGCCTTAAAAATGAGCTTTTTTCATTCAACACTTTTCAAGGAGTGTACAAACTGTTATAACATGATTATCTGATTGTGTGGTTCCTCTAAACTTATTCCGGTTTTCGGAAATCTGGAAAAGTTAGGTAGGCTAGCCCATATTTCAGAAAATTCCCTAATCTACAAAGTCCCTCAATGTCTGGATTAAATTGTCTATACTGCATTGAATTGTGTATATTGTATATTTTCTAGGTAATTGTAAAATCAGGGAATTTTTTGTGAAAGTATCATGGAAATCAGGGAACTTTTTTTCAAGGATTTTGTAACCACCCTGTCATGCTACTTCTTTGTAGCATTTGATCTGTTGCTCACATTTACCATGCAATAATTTCCTGAGTATGTAGTTAAGAATTTAGTTATTTTATTGCTGTAATGATTCAGTAGTAATCGTTTTTGTGTTGCTGATAAATTAAATATTTTTCAGCTCAAACACAGACACTGGTACGACTAGCAATGAATAATGCAAATTCTGTAGCTGGCAAAGGTATATAAGGATAATTTTTATATAATTTTTCCAGTGTTAAATGACATCTAATCTTATTAAAATTTAGTGTTCCTTGGTCATAATATATTGTATGTTTGTATCCTTTAATATTATATCTAAATGTATCAATTTGTTTGTAGCTGGGACTGTTACAGTTGTTCGCAATCAAAACACGCCAACCCAACAAATTAGAGTTGTTTCCCAAGGAGCTGTTGGAAGTCACATTGTGCGGCCATTAACACCCAGTTCGGTAAGCAAATTCATCATTTTTTCATTTGTCCTATTTTTTGTTAGCAATATAATAGGGAAGCTGCGAACCATCTATAAGCACAGTCAACTTTGTGGGGGGGGGGGGGGGTTGGCAGGAGATAACTATTAGAAGAATTCAAAAGCTTCTCTGTCAGCAGCAGCCATATTGATTCTGCACACAAGTTTCACTCTTGGTTGATTCCACGGAAATGCGCCATCAACATCATTTTTTAAATTCCAACTAAATTATTATTTTTTTGTTCCAAGCTATATAAAATAGGTCAAATTTTATGAAAATAACAAGATATAATAATGTAAATGCATAAATAATTTTTTGTAGTTAATAATTGTGAGACTAACTTTGAAACCGAAAATCTGTCATTTTTATCCTTAGTTTGATGTCCTTTAAAGTATTTAAATACTAATATATTTTTGAAAACAAATTTTTTAAAAGAATAGATAAATTTTTGCATAATAACACAAAAAATATTATTGAAATCCTTTTAATTATTTTGCTATTTCCCCCAAACTTAGTGTTAGTCTCCATGTCATGTCTGTCACGAAAAACATGGATTCTTTTATTTTAAACAAAATCTGCTGGGTAAAAATTATTGACACTTTATTTTCTCTTTTTATATCTCAAAATAAACTATCCGTAAAAAAAAAATTGAAAATTTGAGAGATATAGAACATCAAACTTTGTCATGTCTGTCACAATTAGTTTTTCATTGCCCTAATCCACACAATTAATCGTTTCATGGTCACTATCACCTGTGTTTATGTATTTATTGACAAAGCAGTAAATAAAGCATTTTATTGAGTTGAATTGTAAAGATATGCTATTGCCATCTATACTAAATTATAAATAATAAGAGGAAACTGTAGTTCGAAACAAGAGGGAATTTTTAATGGTGTTTTAACTTTATTGAAGAAATAACTTCGATACTTGTTTCAGGTGAAACATATACAATCTATAGTTTTCACTAATTTAAAGCAAAATTTTCCAAACGGGAAACTTCCGATACAAACTGACTTCAGCGAGAACTATTCCTATATTAAGCAGGATAAAATTCAGTCTGTGCATTGGCAGAATACTTCCTCTACCATGTATAGTACAATGGTACATTACTTTAATAGTTATTATGCTGTTATTGTGATCAGCAATTTAGTCATTACGAAAATTTAGGGCAATTCAGGTCAACATTTTAAACAAAAATACACAATATTTTCAATGGCATAGTAAGCTTTCAACAGTCTGGCATTTCTCAGGCATGGCAAGGGAAGGCTCATCACATGGCAAAGGATGTATTGAAGGCATTGGTGGGACTATTAAGTGTCAAGTCGTAGAGGCTACTCGAGCCAGAAGAATAAATTGTAGAACACTCTGTGAGTTTGCTGGAGCTGTGAGAAAAATGTGTACTGGATTTAATGTCTTGTCTTGTATCAATCCCCCCTCCCCCCCCCCAAAAAAATACATACAAAAAAATTAAAGCAAGCATTCATCTACCATGGCAAGAAATTAATTAAAACAATTCCTGGTACAAGAAACTCACATTGTGTTTCTGATCATGTGCATTGGTAAAATATTTTATAGTCTGACTTCAGTAAAACTGACTTTGCAATATGGCCAATGGGTGAACATGAAACACGATGAGGTTTTTCATAGAATGATAACAGAAATCGTACGGGAACCAGAACAAGTAAAATATTTAGCACCAACTAAAATTAAAGGGATGCTCAGTTTTGAATCCATAGATCATGTAGTCTGGAATGAGAAGGAGCAAATACTAGAAAATATTACAGCTCCCACACTAGTATATTACACGGGATTTAATGAATTTTAAGTATTTTTTAATAATTTATTAGGAGCCACATAACATAATACATCTATGTTACATCATAATGTTATATCCAAGTTGTTTTTGAAAAGTAAAGTAATATTTGAGAATAAATACTAAAGTTTATACTAGAAGATAAATACTTAAGCGGGCGTCTAAAATACGACGCCCGTCGCCAATAGCCCTCGTGTAGCTCTAGTGCGACGATAATTCAAACTAAAACTAAAAAAAACTTAAGTTTATAGAAAATTGTACACGTGTCATGTCTGTCACGCTAATAAATATTTTATAATATTTTACTATTAATAAATTTCTTAATTGTTTTCTTTCTGCTTGGCATATCAGAATCTTATATTGATTCCCTAAAAGTTCTAGACCTGATATGCATACCAATTAAGAGCAAATGGTTATAATATATGGTCACTTAAAATCTGTGTCTCAATTTTGTCATGTCTGTCACGGCACGTTTTAAACCAAGTAATTAAAAGTATTTTCACTTTAATTAAAATTTTAGTATTTTTTATAATTAACACCTCTATGTGCATCACCCCATAGCGATTTTTTACCAATCAACTAATATTTAGTGCTTAAAAAGGGCAAAAATGTTGTCTAATGTCATGTCTGTCACGAATGCAGGCCTCACAGCGCTCCTATATTTCCTATAATTCCTATAAATTTGAAAAAGTTCCTATATTTCCTATTTTTTCCTATATTTTAGACCCTTACTTTCGTTTTTTTTTTCCCCTTTTCATCATTACGATCTTTACATTAAAACTGTTACTGTGATCACGACTCTAGGAACTAATCGGCAGAAAATTTTCTGGTTGGTTTGACTTGGCCTGAACCGGAGCTACACAAGTAAAATGAGATATCATATCATATCCTTCCGGGTCCGCTGGCCGATATTTGAGGATATCTTAGTGCAATCTAATCTTAATTCATCTTCAAATTTTAATTATATTTTTTATCTTTATTATTAAAACTTGTTCTACATTGAAATTTAAGTTTAGTTTTCATTGATATAGACCGAGAATGGAGGAAACTATTTTTTCGGTGGGGCTTTAACGTTGTGTAAATTTTGAGGCGTCCATCGTGTAAAAGCCAACCCTTTTTTACAAGGCGCTATTTTTTGTGATAAATTTCTCGACCGAGATATACGAGTATGAGTGTGCAGTATTTATTGACTATATAAAACGAACGGCTGATTAAGGAATTTTGTAATTCATTGTTAAAATCGAAATCAATTGAATATTTTCTATCAAAATTTCCTCAAATTGATTAAATTTTCATACGATCTAGGATCTCCGGATCAGGCATATTCTGCACCCGTGTGATTGTCTATTTTTCCTTTTGTATGATACTCGGAGGTTTTCCCGATTATGGGATGAGTTTTTCTGTATTTGGATCATCAGACCGGGATCAACAGAATTTTCGGATATTAGGATCGTCGGAGTTTCCGGATACAGTTAGAACCTTTAATCCGGTCATCGCGGGACTTGAGCCTTTCCGGATTAAGGAATTTTCCGGATTAGGGGTTAACTAACCAGTATTTCCACAATTCTGAAAATTAGAATGAGTTTAGGGGAACTGCGTGTCTGCGAATCGCGTTACAAGCACCCTAGCATATAAATATCCAGGCAGAGAAATATAGTGCAAAGGAAGAGAAAATTCGGACAAAAAAAAACGCCTAAAAAATTGTAGCGAGCTCTTATACTCAGGGTCCTCAAATGTTTCACAACATTAACACCCCTGAAAAAACTGTTTCCTCCATTATCGGTCTATATTAATGAAAACTAAGCTTAAATTTCAATAAACTAGCTTAAATAATAAATTATAACAATAAAGTTTAAAATTTTTAATTAGAAGTTGAATACGAATTATATTCAGACTATACTAAGATGGTTTCGAAAATCGGTTACCGGCCAGTGCAATCCAACAATGCTTCCTGATTTACTTATATTGCTGCCTAGTAATTTTCACGAAATCCACCGATGGGGTCGCAGTGTCTCATAATGATTGACAGTTTTTGTCTCTGTGTGATCGGAAGAGCGTCTTCTTACTTATGTAGCTCCGGTTCACGCCAATCGGACCAACCAGAATAATTTCTTTTTTGATCAAGTGTTCCTGACCTTGTGATCACAAGTACAGCTTGATTGTTTAAATATTATTTTTGTTTAGGTTTGAAACTTTTCTCCCCAGTATTTCTACTTTGATCTATTCATGGGGTTTCTGATTTTAGAAGGTTTAAGTTTTAAAAAAAAAACGGAGTATCGGAAATTGTTCGGACTATCGTCGAAATTCAAAAGGGTCCGGATTATTGGTGCCCAACCCAGATTAGCGTTTTGGAAATGGTTTATGGATCGCGGGAATTGTTTTTTTGAATAAAAGATAGCTATAGTTTTTTTTTAATGATGTAGGATCATTTTAGTTACCGATAGTAACCTAGTGAAATTTATTGGAAATTAAGGGTATTTCAGGTCCTCTGGTAGGGCAGCAAGCCCTATCGGATAGCTGGAGTTATATCATATATTAGGTCCGATCCCTATATTTACTCCACGAAAATTTATATATCGACTTGAAAATATTCCTATAAATCCCTATATTTTCTTTAAAAATTCCTATGTATCCTATTATATTTTTGATAAAAGTCACTGCGAGGCCTGCGAATGGAATTAGCCTCTTACGGTGTGGTTTTTATGGAATGTTAATTAACTGCAAGGAAATTTATTGCTTTATAACATAAAGAACAGTCACAAGTTTCTTTGTGAATATTTATTTAAAAAACTCACTTTAATGCATTAATATGTGGGGGGGGGGGTCACACATTACTGAAATTGCATAACTTAATAGGTCCTTTACAAGTTAGTTTTCTATTGAACCGCTGGAAATGCTTCAAATCCAAATTTATCAACCACAAACCTTGCTGAAGAGTTGAAGCTAACTCTTTAAGTATTAAGAGATACTATAATTACAAGCATTAGAGACTAAAACATAACAGGTTCTTTATTTTTTGCATTCTAACTAGACTACATCATCCACTACCCCTGTGACTACCATGAGTGGAATGGCTGCTTTAGCTGCTGCCGCTGCTGCAACTCCTAAGATCACAACAAGCACCACATCACTCACTGGCATTCGTGTGGTCACACCGTCTTCTCTAATGAGTAGTGGAATCAAACTCAGTTCTGTAACAGGTAAGGATGTAGCATTTGTTCTTAAAAGTGTATGTTTTAAAATCGATTGCCAATGATTAAAAAATATATTTGTACTTTTATAGATTAGTTTTTACATCGTAAGATCTCGAAAGTGCAATAAAATTTTTTTTTATAAATCTGGTAAATTTTTTTAATAAAAATACTTCCTAAAACTTTTTTTTTCATCCATTATATATTGGTAGATCTATATTAATACAGGGTGGTAACAGAACCTGGAAATCAGGGAATTCTCAGGGAACTTTTTAATTCTGGAAATATCAGGGAATTTTTCAAATTTAGCAAAATATCAGGGATTTTTTTTTCCATTTCGGATTATTTAAACAGCAGATTTAGGTTGTTCTTGCGATCACTATACTAGCGGACACTTTTTGATCAAAAGAAAGTATTCTGGTTGGTCCGATTGGCCTAAACCGGAGCTACAAACGTAAACTCGACTATCTACCTATCACGCAGAAGCAAAAAACTGTCAATTATTATCAAACGTCAAATATGCTCCAAAGTCTCAACGCTGCGTATGATGTCGCCCTTAACGGTTACATTGGGTGCCTACTCAGGTGACAGCTTGTCACTTGACTGTGGTTCTAAATTACGACTTCCGTTGCCAATAGCTCTCGTGTAGCTCTAGTATGACAATAATTTAAACTAAACTTAACTAAAAAGTAATTGTAAAATCAGGGAATTTTTTATGAAAGTATCAGGGAAATCATGGAAATATCAGGGAACTTTTTTTCCAGGATTTTGTTACCACCCTGTATGCCAGTTTTGTGATAATTAGGTTAAAGACAATTAATTAGAACTAAACATAATTTAATAGTAATATATAAAAGCTTGCTGGACGATCATGCTATGTGCCATTTTTGAAAAAAAATGGTGTCAATGGACATGCTATCTTTAAAGGATGGAATGACAAGTTTTCCCTTTTCCATAATCTTAAAGTTCAGTATAATTTATAACCATTTGCCGGTACTGTTTTTAACATATCCAAGTACAAACTTAACTTTATTATAGCTCATTTTCACCTTTTTGTCTTGTAGCACATTTTCTTTCACAAAGCTTGCATTGATAAAAGTGCATAAATGAGTTAAATACCTTACTCATTTCCTATGATTAAAAGATTTGAAATCCCATCTTGGTTTTTGTTATTACATCAGCATATTTTTTTAAAAATAGGTTTGAGTGGTCAAACTGTCCGTATGAGCTCTCCAACTACGCTTTTGCGAACCCCTGGTCAAGTGACTACACAAGGTGGAAAACAAATTATTGTGCAAAAAACTCCTGGGGGCGGCAATCAACCACAAATTGTTACTTTGGTTAAAACCAAGGGAGGTGGAGTTACTGTTGCAACAGTAAGATATAGTATATTTGATATTTAGTATAGCTTAGTAGCCTTTTAGTGTTATCTTTTTTTTTTGGTAAAAGTTCTATAAGTTTACAGTAAAGCCTTGATTCAACCACTTAATATCTTTTTGTGTAATACCTTGATACAATAGTTTTTTTTTAAATTTATTCTATTCTTTTGCTTTTTGGTCCATTAAATCTTGTGTAACATGAAATGATAAATGTAACTGTAAAAACAGTTTATTACATACTATTTATTTTAAATTGTATAATGTAAGGTATTCAAATGGAAGATTCAAAGCTTTTTTTGAGAATGTATTTATGAATTAGTAATTTCAAAAAAGTTGGTTAAGTAACAATAATAAGTACAGTGGTGGTCAAAATTATAAGGACAACTGAAAATTGAACAGAAAAAATTTATTTCTGAATTAAATGAATGTGTTTAGACATAAAATACTTCTTTATGCTATAAATCATTTAAGAACAATAATAAAAACTTAAAATACAAAATTTGAGTTTATAAAAAATAATAAACAAAAATTACAATGTTCGGAAACTGTACAAAATTATATGGACATTTAAAATTTTCAAGTAAAGAAACTATTAATAATTAATAAGTTCACCCTTATTTTCAATAACTTTAAACCTTGACGTCATAGAGCTCGTTGGGATACACACGTTGGGTGCTCACAGGGATATTTTTCCATGCCTTTTCAATTGATGACTTCAGTTCTCGTTTGTTATGGTACTGAGTGCCATTTTTTTTTTTCATGCGCCAAAATACCCCACAAATTCTCGATTGGGTTTAGATCGGGAATTTTAGCTGGCCAATCAGTCAACAATTTTACAGAATTAGCGTCAAACCATATTTTTGCAGCTGCGGACATGTATTGATGCATTGTCCTCATGGAATAAATAGTCACTACTGGTGCACACAACAGTGCTTCTGGCAAAATATTGTCACCTAGCATATCAACATAACTATTTTAGTTCATTTTCCCTTGAAGAAATTCTATTTCTGTAGTTCCAGAGGCTGCGTAACCTGCCCAGACCATTACTAAGCCGCCGCCATATGAACGCATTGAAAATATTTCTTTTTCTTTGTGAAGATCATACCAAAAATACTTAAACCCGGGGTTGGTTTAAAAAAAAACATGTTGGTTTTTTTAAAAAACAAAAAAACATGTTTTTTGTGTGTTTAAAACATGTTTTTTTTTAAAACATTTAAATTTTGGTTATTGAACAAGTTGTATGATTTTTAAAAAAAACACGTTTTTTTTAATGTTTTGGTCTTCTATATTTACTTCCATCCCCAATAATTTTAGGCATATGACTTACATCTTTGTCGAAGAATCATAGAATACAAGAAATCCTACGATTTGGTGTCTTCCTTTGATTAAGGTATCCGCCTACGTTAAAATACCTATTTTTAATGAAATTCAATATAACTTTTTTATTTTTTAGCTTTATAGCCCAATTATTCTAGTTTTCAAAAATGTAAGAAGTTTAATTTTACGTCATCCATACTTGCCAACATGTACGGTTTGGCCGTACAATGTACGGATTTTCAGTGTATTGTAAGATTGTACGGACAATGAAGAAATTGTATGGACGCAAACACCCATGCCTTTACCGGGATTCGAACCCGAACCCTTAAGCTCCAAAGGCTAGCTCCCTAACCGTTGTGCTACCGGGTCGGCTCGGGTCCGTCTAGATTAAACTTCTTTTCATCAGAAAAGACATCATTCCATTTGTCACACATAAAAATGTACTTTTTAGAAAACTCCATCCTCAGTCTCTTTTGGGTTTTTGTAAGAGGGGGCCGTGACTTCAGTTTACGTATTGAACCTGTTTGGCATTTTGCAAAACACAGCGAACAGTTCGAGCAATGTAGTTCAAGTCCAGTTCACTCTTTATTTCCGTCGATGTTTGCTTTTTGGAGCAAGTTCTACTTATAATTTGTTTTTTATCTCTTGAAGACACAGAAAATGGCCTACCTGGGTGTTTTCGTTTTCCATAATTTCTAAGGATTTTTCAAAAAATTGTATATTACAGTCTTTGAACTATTCAATTTCAATGCTATTTCTCGTCCAGTAAGTACAGAATTTTTATAAGCGATTAATTTTCCTTTTTCATACACTGAAAGCTTCGTACCTAGTGGCATGGTTGAAGATAAGTGTATTGGAAGTTTTCAAACCTCGCAAAATCTTTATAACACCATGGAATGATGTGTACAAAGCAGAAACTGATAGTTTTATGTAAATTTATGCTTTAGACTTACAGAAATGCAATTGTCCTTATAATTTTGTCCAATTTCGCTGTATGTTAACATTTATAACACATTTTAAAATTAGGAATTTTATGTATATTTGCAAAAAATCTTATTTAAAATGCTTAGTTTACTATTGGCTAACAGGCATAAAATTTGCATAATTCAACTGTGATTTGTCGAAAATATCTAGCGATTTTTTGCTTTGTCCTTATAATTCTGACCACCACTATATCAATATTATTTTTTTACTAGCCATCCTGTGGCACACCGTTTGAACTTGCACAGTAGAGAGTACATAAATGAATCTGCTTTAGCATGGAAATGTTTATTTAAAAATAAGTAGTATAATTTTGACACATTTTAATTATTTATTAAAATGTGGGTTTTTATATTAATAGGTACCAAAAATGAGCCTTGTAGGCAAAAATGCAGGACAACAAGTGAGTTAATTTTGCTTTCAAATTTAGAGTTATTTCTTTTGTTTTTGAGTGCTTGCTAATGATTTGAATTTCCCAACTCATGAAGGTAAAGGGAACCATACCCCAAGGTGCTACCATTGTTAAATTAGTCACTACTCAAGCCAATGTTGGAGGTGCAAATAAGAATGTATTGTCAACTTTGTCAAACCAAAATCAACCTACAGTGCTTGGAATACAGAACTCTCAAGTAAGATTAATTTATTTTATATTGTGGTTTCATTGGTAACAATTTACATTATTCAAATATTCCTCTGACAATTCACGTGTTTGGTAATTTTAGTACAAGGATTGTATGGCCATATGATTTATCTGTGTTTATTACATCATTACTTAATTTTAATAATTTATAACCACAATATTTAATATAATTCCTTATATTTTTAGGGTGTTCTTCAATCGAAAGGTGCAACTATACTTCGAACCCTACCATCGAACATCATCACCGTTTCCAAGCCTTCTGTTGCGGGAGCATCCGGTACAAATACTGTTTCTACAGCATCTGCCTCCCCAAAACAAACATTTGTTTTAACAGCACCTGGAGGAAAGCCAAAACTAGTTACTCCAAGCTCCTTGATGGTTTCTTCAGCTGCAGGAGGTGGGAAATCAATTTTGTCAACGGTTTCTGCTGATGGATCTAAATGTAAGTCTATATGTGATTTAGTCAAGTTGTTTAATAAACACTTATGGTGTTAAGAACAAAATATCAAAGAGCAGATATTCTGAAAGAGCAGGGAAAACCTAACAGTCACTTCAAAATAAACTTTTTTAATAAATGACGAACATATTTGTATAATCTAACAATAATTAATACACAGCTATTAATATTGAAATTATTGAATTAGCTCCTAACAGCCAGAATGCATTGTTCAGTGATTTTGCCACAAAGCATTCTAGATAGCATTAGAAATGGTAACAACACTTTTATTTATAAACTTTCAAGAATATTCTGCAAACATTTTCATTAGAGACATGCTTAATGGAGATAAGCTAAATTGAAATAGATAAAAAATATTTAAGTATTAAAAAATATTTCAGTTGTTTTTTGTCTGTGTTGTGGTGTTTTTATTAAAATATAATTTTAAACATTTAAAACAAATGTTTTACATTCTCATTTTGTGATTCAAATCCGATGAAACTCATTGTCATTTTTTATGTATCTTAAAATCAGTTACTTTCTATGCATTGAACTTTTTCTTGATAGATTTGGACTGAAGATAAATGACTTAAATGTTATTAATATTTTGTTCTTTTTCTAACTTATACATTTTCTTCCATTGCAAATACAACAGCCTCTCCAGCTGGTGTTAAAATGATTGTTGTTTCATCAGCCAGCTTGACTCAGGGTCAACAAGGAATTACTCTTATCACTTCAGCATCAAGTGGCAGTAAGTTTCTCCATTTAATGTGAAACAACTCTAAACTATAAATTGAATTAGGGATCTATTACCTTGATTTTTTTATATCAATTTATCTAAAATTAGATAATTCATTGTGAATTGAACATTCACAATGAAAAGTAAAAAATTATAATAAATAAGTTTTGACTGGAACCCAATCAACCCATTTGAAAGATTTTATGGAATTTTCCATTTATAATTTAACCATTTATTATTTATACCATTTATAATTTAACCGTTATTATTTATCTATTTATAATTTAACATTCCCTTTCCAGCATCTCAAAAGCTTGCAACAGTATCCTCCCCAATTACATTCACCATGCCAACATCAGCTCTAAGTAGCAAAGTATGTTTTTTCAGTTTGTTTCCAGATATTTTTTGTATATAGAATTGTGATTGACTTGACTGTGCCATCACTAATCAGCAATATTTTTTTTAAAAAAGGAAAATAGTTGTATCCTACTTATATTATCCTGTTCTTAAATGTGACAATTAGTGTATTTCGAATTCCAGTAATTGTTTCTACTTAACTGAGATGTTCTTGTTGGATTCGTATGTGTTTCACAGTTGTATATTGAACTAAAATAACCTACTTTCCTATTACTTTAATACTCACTGAAATTCTTATAGAAAATTGAGTAGATTTGTAACTGTCACGCATCTGCTTCCACATTAGAATGTTACACTTTAGAAAAAAAATCATCAAACGCAGCATTTACTTGTAATTTGAACTTTTAAAGTCAGAATTGGCTACTTACATTAATTTTCTTTGCAAATTCAATTCATATTCTTTATTTTTTACTAACTGTATTTGCCTTTCAAAGCGTCTATAATAATAAGAATGAGTTGTACTGTGCTTAAACACCATAGACCAGGGTTTCCCAACCGGTGGTACGCGAGAAAATTTCAGGTGGTACGCGTGAGTGATGTGATCAACATGATGCTACTATTTTTTATGCCATTTGTTACGAGTCATTTGGTACTTGTGTGATAGAAGATTACTTAGAGTAAAGATAAGTTCTATTACTCCTAATGTTGATATTGGAATCACAAGCAAACAACATCAAGTTTTGCACTAAAGACCATAAAAGTTTATTTTATATGATGATTAATTTTTTGCTGAGTTTGTACTAATTTTTTATTTATGTTTTTACACCAGTGTAATAAATAAAACTGTAAATAAATGCCATTTTAAGCTTTTTATTTCTCCTTTATTATAAGCATGTTAGAAATAAAAAATATTTAACTAATAAATTTGAAGTTTTCTCAGAAGTTTAATTCAAAAAGCCTTTGAAGACTTTTAGAATAGTAAATATTATAAAAATATTTAGGTCTGGTGGTACGCCAAAATTTCTCAAAAAGTCAAGTGGTACGAAGATGCAAAAAGGTTGGGAACCCCTGCCATAGACTATTAAACTAGTTCATATTTAAGTTATGATTTTTGAACGTAGTTCAAAATGCTATATTTTTGGTGAATATTTGAATAACCGAATAAAACCACTGATTTTGCTAACTTTTCAAATGACTCAAGGATTAACAGAACCGGTAACATCTTAATTGCCAGAAATATTAATGCTATCATAAGAAGTAGTTATTGGACAGATTTCATACTCTTGGCTTATAAAGACTGATATTTAACAAAAAAATAATTTCATTAAAAATATTTATGTTTTAGAACACTGGTGGTGCACAAATCTTGAACCTTGACTCCCAAATACTTCAGGCTAAGCAAAGTTTTGTTGGTGGCAAAAAAGTTCTTACTCTTCTTCCTTCATCTTCGCAAGTTGTTACAACCAATTCTGAGGTATATATATTGGTTTGCTCAATTTAATTAAAAAAAATATTTTAGAAACTTAGTATTTTTTTTTTAAGAAACAGTAAATCTAAATATTTGAATTTGTACATGAGGCTTAATGTAAGGGAAGCAGGACATCTTTTTTTTAAAAAAAATGCAATAAAATGGTACCTCTTTGAAATTCGTTAAAGCAGCAAATCATTAAGTCACAGTGTGTATAAACCAAATTTTATTTTAGGCTGAAGCAGATAATCCCAAATCTTCTGTTAGTGATTCACCGAGCCAGGTTGAGTCCTCAACACTTGAAAGTGGATCTAGTCTCAATGATCTTACATCTGAAGAAAAAGGAAATGAGAACAAAAGGACACCTGAGAACCCTCCTTCCGAAGAAAGTAATTCAACCACAAGTGACAATAATACTGTCTCAGTGGAGGACTTGGTCTCTAACAAGGAAGTGGGTGGCTTAGATGGCACAAATGCCGAACACAGGACTAAACCGCTCAATAATATCAACTGCACTGAGAGTGAGGAAAGCGTGAAAAAACCAGGTGTTTGTGATGATGGAATTCACTGTGGGACTGATGACGAAGATGATAGTATTCCTTCCAAGGCTTCAAAAGTGTGTAGTGACGGCATTCATTGTGGCACAGATGATGAAGAGGAAGGTACAAAGAAAAAAGTTTGTGATGACGGTATCCATTGTGGCACTGATGATGAAGAGGAAGGTACAAAGAAAAAAGTTTGTGAAGACGGTATCCATTGTGGCACTGATGACGAGGAAGATGTCACGAAAAAAAAAGTGTGTGATGATGGCATTCATTGTGGCACTGATGACGAGGAAGATGTCCCGAAAAAAAAAGTGTGTGATGATGGCATTCATTGTGGCACTGATGACGAGGAAGATGACAGGGGAAAAAAAGTGTGTGATGATGGCATGCACTGTGGGACTGATGACGAGGAAGAGACCACAAAGAAAGCAGATGGTGTGTGTGCAGATAACGAGGAAGAAAAGATGGAAGTATCCAGCTCAGAAAATAAAAGCTCCCAAAACAAGGATACACATCCTGCTAGTGAAAGCCCATCACAGAACGATGATATGAAAGGTATGTCAAATGCTACTGCTAATCAGGATGGCTAAAATGACAACAATGAACAGATTGGATACTTTTATATTGTAAAATTATTTGTAGTTGAATAATAACTTTTTTTTGTCTTAGTTTGACGGAATTAAACCTTTACAGTAACTTTACATTTTAATCACTCTTGAGAAAATAGGTTTCCAAAACTTAAATTGAATCTCTACTTTTAGTTGGTAATCTTTATTCAAGCTCCAAAAGATCAGCAATTGTAGTCTTAAAGTAAACTTAAGTACTTAATCCCACTCAAATATAACTATAACATAATACTTTTTCAATATTCTGATTTTTTTAAATTTCATGTAAAAATAAATATGAACTTTAATTCTGCTATTAATTCTAACAATCACATGCCATCTATAAACCTTTATACTTAACTACCCTTTTCTATTTGCAGTTGACTCTTCAACCGCCTTACCATCTTCCCAAGCTTCATCCCATATGGTTCAGTCGGGCCTCACTCTTGAGCAACCTGGAGCTCAGCCGCCTGCCCAGATGTGTGCAGATGACCCACCTGTTCAGTCCGAAGAAAACCCGGAAGCAATAGCAGTCAGTTCCCTCACTAAGATAGCAACTGGAAGACGTATGTTGCTTGTTTCTGCTTTTTTTTTAATTAGTAAAAGCAAAGTTGATTACAATCAAATACAATGCTGGGAAGTGGGTTTTTTTTTAAATAAATATTTTTAAAAAGTTCTGTTCGATGAACCTATAATATGTTTCCAATTGTATAGGTCTGATTAAGATAGTCTAAAATTGGATGTTTTGTGATCTTTTACAATTTTTAAACATGCAGCAACATTGTTATAAATTAAATTGCTAAACAAACTTAGCTTTTCTTAAATTTAATCCATTACATAATTGTCATATTACCTTTTTAACCTATTTTTTCTAAGTAAGTATTGACATGGTGGAGTTATCTTAATTCCATTCTCTTTTACTTATGTGAAGAATTCAAAATCACAGTAATGTTCGTTGTTTTGCTTTAAATTACCTAATAATTTTTCTAATAAGCTAATTTAATATTTTAGATGCCTTGACTACTCTTGCTACTGCAGCCATTTCTTCAGTTAGTCCTTTTGCATCATCCATTACGATAAAGAAGGATCCCACTGATAGCCAAGAACCTCCCTCCAATTTAGACACTGTGGCAAGCTCTATAAAATTCGAAGCATTTACTCCTAAACAGGTATTGTAAATTGCCCTATACAAGTATTTGCCTGCTAAGGAGGAATGAGACTGGAAGTCGGTTTTCCTAACTGATCCTTGATTCTTCTTGATTCTTTGATCCAAAAAATATTCCAACCAATTTCACTTTTTAAGCTATAGTAACATTTAAGCCAGTTAGATTTATCTGCTCATGTAAAAAAAAAACTTTTAAAAAGTATTCAATGCAGCTGAGGAGTAGCTATGCTTTGAAAGTTATGTTCGTAATCTACCTGATCTATATTCATAATATTTAATCCCCATTGGACTAATATAGAGACAACTTCATTTAGAAAAGTCGGCTTTGGTTTGGCTCTCACCCTTCCCAACATGAGTCTCAATACCAGAGTTATTTATAACCCTTCATTAGAAAAAGCATGCAGGTTCATGGTAATCTATTTCGACACTATTTTCAACAATTGCAAATATAGAACCCTGATTTATAGAAATTCCTATGTTTAGTAAATGTTGATTATTTTAAATGTAAGACTTCTTAAAGGTAACATTTAAATTTAAAACATAAGACTCTTTATAAGAGAAAGTAAACTTTTTTTACCTTCAATATGCAAATTAATGTACTAGTAATCTTATTTACTACTTATCTCTTTAAACAGGAACCTACCACGCCCATCAAAACTGAGGACCAATTCAAAAAGGAAAATCAATGGTTTGATGTTGGAATGTTTAAGGACAGTTCCGGCCTAGTGTCTAATTACTATCTCCCTCCAGAAATTGAAGACAATAAGAATGGGGTAAGTTGAAGTTAAAACCTTTTTACACCTATATATTAAAACTGGTTAGTTTTATTGTTATATCATATAAATTAGACTATTTTAAAAACATCAGTTAGTGCTCATTGCTATTGGAAAAAAAATATGGAAAACACATCCAGACATCCAGATTTTATTATTAATTGTTGTTACCTTACATGTCTTAATCTTAAAGTACCATCAATCGATACCTCCACCAACTGGGGTTCGTGAATAGGCAGTGTCGAAACGTTCCTCATGAATGGACTCCATCTCAGCAGCAACGGCGAGTATAGATCAGCAAAGAACTGCTTGCCAACCCCCAGGATCTTCTATTTTGGCTCAGAATCGTAACTGGGGATGCAAAATAGATCGTTTTCCCGAAATCCGGACATGGGAAAACAGTGGCAACATATCGGGCAGCCCTCGAAACTTGTTGTAAAACGGTGCCGTTTGAGCAGAAGGTCATGCTGTGCGTTTGGTGGATTTCGAGGGAACGGATCACTTTGAGTTTGTTAAACGTGGCCATGCTGAAGACGCTGACCTCTGTAGTCAGCATTGGTAACGATTTTACGATGTTATGAAGGCTCTGTATCCAGCACTAGTCAACAGACTATGTGCACTCCTATAGCATGACAATGCTTCAGCACACACAGTCAGATAGACCAAGAAAAATCTTGAAGACCTGCAAGGTATCAAAGTGTTCCCCCATCCTGCATACAGTCCAGACCTTTCTACTTCGGATTATCATCTTTTTCCGTCCTTGGCTCAATTTCTGCACTGACGGAAGTTCACTACTATGTGTGATGTCGAGGTGGGGTGTCGCGAGTTATATGCATTGAAGTCGGACGAATGTTATAAACATGACATTAAACTTTTGTCAAGAAGGCAAAAAACCCTACTTCTCAATAGAATCAGGGTTTTCGCGCAGATGAAAAGTCATGAATTAGAGCCAAAAACGACCAAAAGTCATGGAAAACGGTAGATTTGTATGAATTTCTCGTGTAAAATTGAATCTCGTGTAAAATTACGTAATATGTCGCCATAAACGCTGGAAATCGGTTAAGTTTGTATTCACATTGAGCTGTATGCAGGGTTCTATTTAAGCGGAATCGCCTCGCAATTTGCGATGCAAATCCACTGAAACGGCAAAAAATATATATTTAACCGATTCGCTAGAACTGTATGTATTTTTTTTAAACGATTGTTTACGTTTTCTTCGCACCGTAATTCAGTGAAACTGAACTAGAATTTCAATAAACAATAAGTTCAAATAACAGATTCTAATAATGAAGATAAAATTTTTAAATAAAAAATAAAGATGAACTAAGATTAGATTACACTAAGATGTCTTCAAATCTCAACCAGCCAGTGCAATCTCCCATTAGAAGAGTTCAATAAGGCTTATCCTGATTTACTTATTTAGCTGCCTCGTATTTTCACGAAATCTACCGATGACGACACATTGCATCAGAATGATTGACAGTTCTCTAGCTCTGCATGATCAGAAGAGTGTCTCGTTTTATTTTTGTAGCTCCGGTTCAGGCCAATTCGGACCAACCAGAATATTTTCTTCCGATCAAGTGTCCGACTTGCGGTGTCCGTGATTCATGATCATGTCGTGATCGATGTATTATTAAGCTATACTGCTCAACAAAATTACTCAACTGCTACACAAAGATTGATTTGTATAGCAGTTGAGTAGTTATGTTTGCTGGGTTTTTTTTTATTTATATTCAAATTTTCCTACTCTTGGTTTAGATATGCAAAGAAATAATTGTTTACTTAATATAAAAGTAATAATAATTAAGAAGATATGCATTGCACATCAAATTTCATAATGGCTCAAATTGAAATTTTTCTATTTTTGATCCGATTCCTGGAGTCTTGAAAATTGTTAATTTCAGTCATGAATTTGGGACATTTCATTTTGGCAGAAACCCTGTAGAATGTACTTTGATTAATAAATCCTTAGTATTGTGTGACGCCAGTAGCAGAACTTTTGGAATGTGGCTGCAGCATGACGTTTTAAGGAAAAAATTTGGCTGCAAGGAAAAAGACCCCCCCCCCCCCCCCTCGCGACATTATCAGAAGATTTACCGTACACCGGCAAGCTGCTGTTAAATTAATGATTTAATTTTTAAGTTTAATTAATATAGTACAATCATGACATATAACATATTCGGTACGGGAAGCCATTGCACCTACTGGTGCACTGCACAGCAGGGATCAGCCTGGGTAAAAAAAATGCTAAAATGTAGAAGCAAGCTGAAGCAAAATGCTCAAGAAAAATTAGTTACTTATAAATCAGCGTGTCTCACGCCAATTAAATCACTTGAATTTATACATAAATCAATCTTTGTGTAGCAGTTAATTTTGTTTAGCAGTATAGCTTAACAACACAATGATAATTATTTTATGAATCACGACGCGGAAAATTTAAATAATTATTTAATAGTATTCTACTACATTTATTTGTAATTTTTTAAATAAAAATTAAAAAAATAAGTATATTTACTTTTATTTATGGTGTTGGATTATCTTCAGATTTGTCTATGAACATGTTTTTGCTGTTCATTTGGTATTAAAATCAAGTTCTGGTTGTTTGAAATCCCCAACTTTTGGTCTTTCATTACATATCCTTATTACCATGGGGCATCTGAATATATTAAGAGTGTATGTCCATTTAAAAAAAATACTAAAAATATTCTAAAATCAGAAACCTCAGTACTAGCGGAAGTAGAAAAAATTTCAAACGCAAACAAAAAGTATTTCAACATTCAAGCTGGTCTTGTGATCACGGACTCCGTGAATTGGAAACTTGATCAGGTTGTCAGACTTGGCCTGAACTTGAGCTACAAAAGTAACAAGATTCTCTTCCGATCACGCAGTGCCAGAGAACTGTCAATCATTCAGATGCAACGTGACGTTATCGGTAGATTTCTTTAAAATTACTAGGCAGCAAAATAAGTAAACCGGGAAGCATTATTGGACTCCTCTTTTAATGGGAGATTGCACTGCACTGGCTGGCCGAGATTTGACGACATCTTAGTATAATCTAATCTGAATTCATCTTCCCATTTTGATTAAATTTAGTATTTTCATTGTTAGAATCGGCTATTTGAACTAGTTGTTTATTGAAATTTAAGTTTAGTTTCACCGAATTACGGCAATGCATTTTCGCGACGGCCAATATTATTTTTTTTCGCATTTTCGTGCAACACATCGCATTTTGCGAAAAATGCTTTCCAGATTGATCGTAGCTACAAATTAGTAGGTAGCTAATCCGTAACCTTTTTTAAAATTATCTTAACCCCCTCCCCACTTGAGTTGAGCCGGTTCGTGGGGAAGAAACTACCCGTGACGCGGGGGGGGGGGGGGGGGGGGGAGAGAGTTTCGGCAATTTGGCCGCAGACCCCAAATCGGGCTGCAGCATTGCTGCCGTGCTGCGCGGTTTCTGCTACCGGGTGTGACGGTCAGGCATTTCTTTTGTAGTTGAAAATACGAAAAAACTTTTGGCTCAACCTGGTATTTTAAAATTAATATTTTTAATAAATATTAATTTAAATCTGTAATAATTTGAAATATTCAGGCCATGGCACACATCTCTTGGTTCTTGCTCCCATAAGCTAGATTCAGCTTGATGGACCCTGGGCCTGCAAGTCATGGCAAGCATCTCTTGGTTCTTGTTCAAATAAGCTAGATTCAGCTTGATGGACTCTGAACCTGCTGCGCTGCTCGGTTCGGTAGCAAAATTTTTCAGCATCAAAAGATGCCAATTATTTAAATTTTTTTTAAAAATTCTTTATTGACTTGAGTGCGTGTATTGTATAGGAATGTGATGGCTACCCAGACCTGTCCAACATGAAGAAACAGGAGTTGCAGCCAGGCACTGCTTATAAATTCCGTGTTGCCGGCATCAATGCCTGTGGGAGAGGACCGTGGAGTGAAGTTTCTGCTTTTAAAACCTGTTTGCCTGGCTATCCCGGGGCTCCTTCTGCCATCAAAATCAGCAAGGTAATTGAGTGTTTTCTAATTAGGTTTATAATTCACTATTGAAAGCTTTCTTCATTCTTTGGTAAATATTCTGATATTGAATTTTGAAATTATGAAAAAATTGTTGAGAAATATTCTTTCTAACGCTATCAAAATACAAGTATCAATAATACACTGTCAAACCACAAGTATAATAGTAGCCAGAATTAATATAATTTATGTGTATACTTTAATGTTAGAATTTTTGAAATAGGATTTGCACTGAAATTTTTGTGACCTTTACAGTCCAAATTTTTTAGGGACTTCATCCAATTTAATTTACAAACTGCAAAAGTTGCTAATAAACGCGCCCCTATGCTTTAGATAGTGTACATTTTGCAACTAGACCCTTAAATTATTATATTCAATAGAACATGTAAATGAAATGGAGTAAGTATTAAAAAAGCATTGCTCCGGATCACATTTTGTGATCTAAAATTTTTTTTAGTAATTTTGTCAATTTAATGTTATTTAAACAAAAATTCACTTTTCGAACCTTAAATTTCAGAGTGCCGACGGAGCCCACCTATCGTGGGAAGCTCCCCAGAACACTTCCGGTGAGATCACTGAATACTCTGTCTACTTAGCCATGCGATCAGCCACCACAGGTGGAGACAGCAAACAGACAGTCACTTCCAACATCTCCCAACTTGCCTTTGTCCGCGTGTACTGTGGCAAGGATCACTTTTGCACTGTCAGCGGTTCAAACCTGGCTTCCGCTCACATCGACACGACCACTAAGCCTGCAATCATCTTCCGCATAGCTGCACGGAACGAGAAGGGATATGGTCCGGCCACACAAGTCAGGTGGCTGCAAGGTCAGTTGTTTAGGTCCTTAGTCGTCCTTTTTTTACTGTGTTATGGTTTTATATTGTTCACTTAACTACTTTTTTTTTTTGGCTTGCCCTTAGTTTTATCGAAGCATTTATCAGGGAAACAATTTTATTTTCAAAGGCATTCAATTTAATAACTTCTTAAAATGTATTATAAATGGCTGTATGCATGCTTCTATTAATGATAAATGTTGCAAGTGTAAAGTCCTCCTAATTTCTTCCATTTTTTTTTCTTAAATGGTCATGATTTTCTTGGGTGTTTTTAACTATGAGTAATCTACTTCGAATTCTGTGCATCAAAATATTAAAAATGGTTTTGTTTAAATGAAAATCTATTTTGTAGATGGAATGAATGCTACACCAAGCAAACCAGTCAGCAAAAGATCGCAAAATTCAGAGTGAGTAATTTTTTGTTTACTCTCTTTAGTTAATTAGTATAGTTAAAATATAGTACTAAACTAAGTTAAACATAGTATGTTTTACTTTGTAAAATATTAATGAAAGTATTTCTCCAAATACTTAATCAAATTTTAAAAAAGTGTAAACAAGAAATTTACATTGATTCTAATTAAAATTCTTTGTCATTTTTTTTCTAAAACGTTTTTCCCCAAGAAACTTTGTTACTTACCAATACCTCACTTAGAAGAGATAAATGGCTTCAGTTCTTAATTTTTTTTCTCAATGTTTAAAGCTTTTACATTTTAAATGTCTTAACCCAATGTTTAATTTTTCCAATTTTTTTTCCAGCAAATCCACCTCCATTTATAAGAAAATGAAACTAGAAGATTCATGAATCATTTTAGAGGAATTTTTTAAAAACTTTCTGCAAAGAGCTGTACATTATTTCCAAAATGGGAAAATCTATGCATACTGTAAATTTCTGTACCTGTTGCATTTGTACATCATTTTCCATTAGCATCTTGTAAGAAAAGCTTTCATTATTCTTCTCATTCGCAAATGCAAAGCCCTTTTTTGGAGATGAATAGTTGTGGTATTTTACTTAAAATATACTTTATTTTAAAATTTTCTCTGCTATAATGCATAATGAGTTTAGTTTATGTTATTGCTTTCGGTATTACCCTAAATTTATATTTAGGATTATTCTTCCTTCCTTATTTTGCATGCTTCATGCGTATATTCTTTTCAGTTAAATATTTGTAAATTTGTCTTATTTATGAAATATGTATATTAAGGCTGTACCTCTGACAATTTTTGTTCTAAGAACTGATGAAATGTATTGTTTTAATTAATTAAACCTGCTATAAGAAACAAGGTTTTGTTCTCCTTTTAAAAAATATGCAGCAATAGGATGAGGTTTGAAGGAATACTGTAAAAGTAGCAAACCCTTCATATGTTTATTTTTAAAAGGAGATAATATTATAACAGTAAGTTAAAGCTATTTGTAGCATTTCCAGGTGTAAGAAAAATTTCTTCTATTATTTAATCTGCCTTTCTATAGACCCCCTAATAAGTATTAGCAAAATTTAATGAGGCATTGAGTGGTTGTTTTATAAGATTTTTTTTCCATTGTGTAATGTGAAAAATGTTTGATAATTGATAGTTCTTGAATAAGTATATGGTTTGTATACTTATTTTTTCTATTGCTGAGCAAGAACACCTAAGTTACCTTTTATTTTTATATTTTGACTGTATATTGCTTGCGTTATTTCAACTTAGTGTTCAATTTAGATAAGTTTTGTGTATTGACTGTTTTTAATGCACCGATTCTCTTTGTTCTTTTTTTAAAAGAGGTTTTGCTTGGTAAAACTTCCGGGCTGATTGATCATTATTATGGTTTGTGCATTTTTCTGTTTTAAATGAGATGGATAAAAGCTGTTAATTTGCTATTTTAGTGTCTATATCTCATCTCCAAATAATGGTGGTATCTTCTCGTACTTCGCTTGCAGAATGAACAATATTGTACATATATGATGCAAACCCACTAGCTTTTTCTTTTTCTTTTTGTCAAATATATTTCTGTATGATTTTAAAGTCAGTTTTCATGTTCATGCGGTAGGGCTCATCAGTTTTTAGACTTCAGTGGTTGTTCAATCACTTTGTAAATTCCACCAAAGCCATATTTGAAGATATGCTTCAATCTGTTTACTGTCTAATAATTCATTGTAACTTCCTTTGTGTATCATAAATAAAGATGACTTTTAGATCTGTTCTTTAATGTGGATTCATTTTAAAGATTTATTAATAGGTATACCTTTTTTTTAAATTTGGTGTTCACATACAATTTACTCAAATGCTTATTGTAAATACTAATTGTCAGAATTTATGTATTGTAGAATATTAATATACTTGGAATTGGAAAATATTAATAAGTATTACTATATACCTTGGGCGGATAAACCGCTGTAACCACAACAATGAAGTGGACCATTTTTGCTCTGAAATACTTAGTCTTCAGACTTCAGTTTACCTTCTTATAGGTTAGAGTTGTTTGAGTGCTCACAAAGGTCTCAACATAAGTCATTAGTCTAGTTACTGCAGTTTACCTGTCTACAGCAGAATATATCATAAGAAATGGTTTTAGTAAAAATATATTAAAATCTTAATTTGTTTGTACCTTTAAATGGTACTGATTTCATTAAATACAATATGAAGTTATTTTTTGAAAGAAAAAAACTTCAATCTCATCTGTTATTCACTTGTGTAAAATAAGAAAAGTTAAGTGAGTGACAGAATGGTGTACCAAGAATGGGTTTTATTTTGTAGGGAAGCAAATTCTTTTTTTATTATTCAAAAGAATAACAAAAATTGTTGTTGTCGTGTCCATGATATGTGCAAAAACTAGATGGATCCGAAGCTGTCGTAGACGGCTTTCGCTATTGCGCAATTCATGGAAGGTGGGGTTGCCAGAGCCTCGAGAGGTTGGACTTCTAGTCTACCTTTTGGTCCGCAGGAGTTATTTTATTTCACTCCTACCACCCAATGGAAACCATTGGAGGCGTTCCCCTATCCACCGCCTGGGGACGCGCTCTCTAGGGGTTATCGGCTCCCCCGAGAGATAACAAAAATTGAAAGTATGTATAGGCATCGTATTGGCATAAAATTGGCTATTATATTTTATGTAAAACTCATAATGAAAAAAATTTAATTTTTTTAGTTTGCTGTTTAACTACAAACTAATAAATTTTTGTATGAAAACTTTGAAAGATGTAAAAGATCATGAAAGTGTCATCACCTATATGAGAAAATCTACACCTTTGCCTTTCCAATTTTTCTGAATTTTTGTATCTTTCAAGTGTGCTCTAATTAAAGCAAATGAAAAAAAAAAAAAACATTCAACGTTTCTATCTAACACTTGTTAAATTATAGAACTAGTTTTAGGTACTATCACCAAGAAACTTTCTTAAACGGCACCATGTAATCAGAAGAGAACAAGGCTTTAAAAATATTGTGTTTTGCCTTTCTATTCCTTATAAAAGTTATGCTCAAAATCAAGTTTATATTTTAATAAAAAAAATATATCTTTTGAAGAAAATGGCAGTAAAATATGCACATATTGTCTTACGACTGTTAGAAATACATAAAATCTATTCAGAAAATATCTTCAACTTTGAGCATGATACATGAGAGAAATTAATTAAACAACGCAGATTATCGGCGCAAATACTATAGGTAGGGTCCTAAAATACGAGGCGTTATTGGCTGTGTTAAAGCTCCTGAAGGAGGCTAGAAATAGGCAGCCGGAAACGATTACCTTACCTTACTATAGGTAATTTGTACCTCTATGATTTGTACCATAGAGGTATGATTTGTACAAATTTACATATCTCTATGAGACTCAAACCTTCATCAAAATGACACACAACACAAACTAACAGTTGACTACGCGAAGTTGTGAAACATGATATCCGGAAAAAGGGTGTACTAGGGTTGGGGGAAGAAGGCATAAGAAAAATATTCTCAATTGTAATTCCATATTATCACCAAATCAGTCACACACCAACAACTTAAAGTTTCCCAATCTCAAAGACCCCATTGATACTTTTAATGACTGGGGCATTCATACATAGGGCAACTGAAGAGCATGTGTCAGAAATCTTCAGTCACTACACATTCTTGGGAGTTTAATCACCATTTCGATTTCTCCTCAACTTCAATTTTGGTCAAACCTTCTACTTCTAGCATTGGGGAACTCGAATTTTACGAAGCTTACCGTATTCTTAAAAATCACAATAACTTAGTTAATTCATCCAACATGCCAGAGTTCTCCCCAATTTGGAAAAGCCTCATAACAGAATGCTTCGTTTCACCCATTCACTATCCCCCCCCCCCCCCCTACACCCCTTTTCCGGATATGTTTCACAGCTTTACGTCGTTGACTGTTAGTTTGTGTTGTGTATCATTCTGATAAGGGTGAGCATTTTGAGTTTCACTATTGGCACAAACTATTTGCACCAAATATCTATGTTTACTTTATGAAACCTCTCACATAAAATCTTTTTATTGGTATAAGTCCAAATCTTAATAGTTGAACAAAAGAGTAATACAGTATAATTTCATAAAAAATTTATTGAAAGCATTTTGTAAATTGTACATTTGAATACGTTAACATTTATTTAAACATCTAAACACAAATTTCTACTTCAAAAGTAACTAAAATAAGGGTACTTAAATTTGAAGCTAATGATTCGGAGTAGTATGATTTATGCAATTTTTTTTCTACTGAAGCAGACTTATTGATCTATAGTAAGTAAAATACAATTAAAAACTGAAAAGTTAAAGTTCGGTTAATATTTTATGAAACAATTATCTGTCATACAATCAAAGTATGAAATAAATTTTATTAATAGCGGCATTTTATTAATGGTAACATTGCAGGAGGTAAAATTTCATGAAAAAAATATTTTTAAAAAAAATAGTACAGTTTTTATGCATGTAAGTATTTAATATTCAGATTGATTGATTACGTCATTGGTGCTCTAATATGTCCAATTATTACACTTAAACTCATGTTTTTAAACACTGATTGCAGAATAATGTAGAAGAAAAATTTAAAGGATACAAAAAAAAACTGCACACATAATCATTACATTTCAAATGAAACATTCACTAATATTTTTCAATCAAAGTTTAAAAAATTAGTATTCCTATACTTTATAAATGTATTAATATAAATTAATTATAAAGGCAAAATTCAATGCTTAAATTTATTTTTAAAAACATTTTAAGTGTTTATTAACAACAATATAAAGTTTATTACACAAATCTTAGAAATAAAGTACACTAAGTACAGTCAAATCCCATTAACACCAACTTGAAGAAAACATCAAAATAACGTGTGTTAAACTTCAAGGAAATGTAGCAATTTATTAACCCAGGGACTAGAAAATAGAAAGAAATTAGTAATCATTTATGTTTTTGACTTTAAGTTGCTACAATATATACTAAATGTTGTCGGTCCACTTTAAAGAGTGATTTTTTTTATATATCGATTTCCTCAAAAATTAAAGTCTTCCAGAATTACATGTTATTCACATAATTTAGAATTAGTTTAAAATAGCATATTTCTATATCAAATTAAGCAAATTCCATGTTAAGTGGTTTCACAGTGAAAGGATTTGACTGTACTTACTCAACACATTAAAAATTTTACAAATTAAAATGGTCGTTATGTGCATTACCTTTTATTACACAAAATACTTGCTATACAATTTTGTGTGAAATTTTTTACAATCTTTAATTAAATTGCCAGCAAATTACATAGTACAATGATCAAATAAAGGAAACATATTTAAACGGAAATACAAATATAAAAGCAAATTAACTTTTTTAGTAAATTTTTAATGATTTTTAGACACTTAAAGTACATAGACAAAATATTTATGAAACTATATGAATGATACAACTGGTAATTTTATTATTTGAATAAAGTGTGTGATATTTTTTTACTATGAACTTATCTGAAATTTCATTTAAGTTGTACTTAAGCAATACTGTAGCATTATCATAATGCTTTAAATTTTTAAAGAAGGCACATTTAAAAATAACTTGATACTATAAAACAACTGTCAGAATTTTAGCAGCACAAAATATATAATATCTTAACAACTCTGTAACATGCAGTGGAATAACAGTTTACATTCCTGCTTTAGAAAAGTAACAAAAAAATTATTTGTTTTTTCCCCAAAATTGGTCAAGTCTGCTACGAGCTCTGTCTAAAACATTTGACGATGTCAATTTGCTGGATCCTGCACTGCTGCTACTTTCTTGAGATCCATCAACATTAGGCGCTAAAATATAATTTCAACAACATCAATGAAACTTCAATCATCTTTAAAAATAAAATTGTTCATATCTGGAAAAGAATTTTACAACAGGCATTTTTGAATGTTAACTACTATAATGAGAGCATAAGTAGAATTAAACACTTTTTTATGTTACATCCCATTAAAATACCCTGTAAATTTTATTATTTGCTTTCATACTAAATGAGGAGCTAAAAAAAATAAGGGACTTATTGAGACATAAATAAATTGTTGGGTGTTAAATCAATAAAACACTTCCAAGCATTTATATAAAAAAAATGCAAGAATACTTTTTAATCAGAACTGTGAACTGAATAGTATAATTGAAAGCTGTTATATGCTTTCAATTAGTACAAAAATAGATCAAAATACCTGGCTCTTCAGTAGCAACAACTTCTCTATTAAGTTTTTCTTTAGTTTCCTCAGGTGTCTTTACTTTTGAAGGTAAATCTAAACAACAAAAACTTTTTAAAATAAAAGTTTTAGAATGAATATGATACAACGAAAGCATAAAGATGGAAATGTGAAATGTTACATATTTAAAACAAAAAATGTCATGAAACTTTTTAAGTATCACAAAGCTATTATATTAATAAAATATTTGTGTAAAATACACCAACAATTCTGCAGTGGAACTTTATAAAAAAAACACTTCTGCACAAACAAAAACCTTAAAAGAACGACTAAACCCCCATTGACTTCAAAAGATTTTAAGAGCTTGAAATCAATAAAATTATGATGATAATTGAAGAGCTTAGTGGAAGAACGTACTAAGTGACATATTTGAAAAAATTGAGATTTTTGTGTGATGAACATATTACTAACTTAATTAACAAATAACAAGTTCCCCCCTTTTTCATAAACTTTGTTATGTATCTTTTTCGCCGTTTGCTAGTACAGTTTTTTTTTATCAGATATAAGTGCAAACTATTATTCAGCTCATTTTCCCATTTCCAAGGTGAAAACAGCTCATTTTCACCTTTTTGTCACTTTTTCCACCAAGCTCCTCAATTATAGTTTTGTGAACATAGATGTAAAGATCTTGGTTTAACAACTTGTTTGAAACAAAACAAAGTCAAAATTAGGCCATACTCAAATAAGAATATAAACTTTTTATTACTTTTTTTCTAGATACTATAATGAAAATTGACTTTGACCCATAAAAAAATTGAATATAGAAAAATAGTTGAGATAAAACAGAAGTAATAGTGCATTTCGAACCCTCCTGGTCTCTTCCTCATGTTTAAGTTGGCCATGCACAGCACATGTGAACTATTGACAAACATTGCCTGTCTTTTGTTAAGAAGTTATTCAAAGCATTTTCACATGTTAGTGATTGCTTTTTGTGCCCACATGACATGACAAACCAATCAGTGAGAAAATGATTTCGGTAACATTTTGCAGGTAGTACGACAAGGTTTGGCTGAGGTTCACATGTCCTGTTTGTTTCTTATCTCTCTATGTATGCCTAGCTTTACTGCTAGAGGACAAAAGCGGTTTATGGTATTATCGAATCATTCTTATGACAATAGAGACCAATTATCACTTAAGTCACTTCCAATTTAGGTAAAAATTTTGTTTTTGTCCGATATGTCAAATTTTATTAATTTTAGAACAAAGTTGTCAAACATAAAAAGTACTGCAACTTTTATACTGGAAGATTTGTACTATGTGCACTATTTATGTTTTTTTTTGGATTGACAGAAACTTTACAGTCTGCAGAGCTAAGCCTAATTTGGCGCTTTATACATTTTGCTTAAAGTTGCTATGTTAACGTCTTGTCAGGTCACGTTGTTGGAAAAGCTCTATAACTGGCAATACACTTTTTGAAAGTAAAATTATGAATAAGAATATTAAATATCTCTCTATATTAAAAAAAGTAAGCTTTTTTTTATCTGTACAACGCAATTTTTATAGTACAACTTCAATTTTTTCACTGAATATCTCAATTGGCCTAAGTTTCATGTCCAAAAAATATTTAAAAAATTCTAATTAGTTTTTTAATTAAAAATTAAAAACTGGCGTTTTTTGCCGAAATTCGATATAAAAAAAATTTGGCCTTACAAAAGTTTCTGAATTTTTAGTATTTTATAGGTATTTTATAGATCAACAAATTAAAAAAATTGGGGAAAGATTCTCAGCTTGGATTTTAAGTTATGGGTTATTTAATTTTATTTTTATTTAGTTTACAGTCATACTTTTTGATCTCTACGACACAATTTTTACCAATTTTCTCCAATTTTTTTACTGAAGGTAGAAAATGGTATAGATTTCATGTCCACAAATTTTTTAAAAAAATTTTTAATTAGTTTTTTAATTAAAAATCGGAATGTGGAGCCACCACCAAACCTTATCTCGCCAACCAAACCAAAAACCAACCAAACCTTATCTCGCCAACCAAACCAAAAACCAACCAAACCAAATTGAGAACTCATTGTTTTTCGGCTTTTGGATAAAAAAAGTCTCACAAGTTATGTTGTGGTTAAAATGTAAAACTTTGTAGCTGAAATTAAAAATCCTGTTTGTGTTTAATACGGGCTGTAGCACATTGGAGCGGCGAGCGATAAGCAGAGCTGCGACAAACCGGTCTGAGGGTGGTTTTCGCTACTGCGCATGCGCGATTTGGCCGCCGCTTGGAAAACCGCGGCGAACAATTTTCAGATCGCTCCCCGAGCGATTTTTAGAAACCGCTTTCGCGCATGCGTAGTTATAGATATTAGAGTTTTTCTCTGTACACATCCAAGGAGCTGTTTATATGCTTCCAGTCATGGCGTTTAAGAATATTATTTAATAATGCTTGTTAGTCGTATCATTAAATAATCAGATTTGGCTTATTAACAAATAGTGTTTAAAATTGGTTATAGTTTTGCAATATAACTATAAATTCTTTTATCATATTAAATATTTCTTTTAATTTTCGACGTCAAATTAAGTACAACAAAGGAAAAATTTTATGTTATTTTCTGAACCAATTTAAATATTTTATCAAAATGATGTTATATGTTTTAGTTAAAAGTATCACATGCGCTTTCCCAGTTAAACGTACTTTGAATTAAAAAAATTCCATCTCAATTAAATTATAAATTTTAAATATCTTTCATACAATAACTATTCAACTATGTAAAAGAAACCCAAGAAATTCCATGGGTTTTTTTTTTAGTGAAGTAGTTTTCAAGTCCTGGATGTCCAGAGAACACTAAAAAAATCTAAATTTTTCAAAAGTACAATAAGTACATACTTACAGATGATTAAAAGCTTATTGGTAAACAAATTCCACCTATATGTAAGATATAAATACTTTGAACAAAGAGTGACTAAGTAATCAAGCAGCTTCTTACATACTGAGCATGCACCAAAGTGATTTTAACAACACCAAAAATTCTGCCGCTAGGGCCTCAGCGAACAAAACGCGAGAAAAATATGTTCGCAGAGGTTTTTTTCACGCATGCATAGTGCGAAAAACCGCTAGCGACAAATCCCTCCAATGTGCTGTTAGCTTACTGGTATTATGTTATGTTGTATGTTAAATGAACTACAACTTCAATCAATCTGCAAATTAAAGAATGTCAATTTTTTTGCTGGCAACAGCTTTTCAAAGTAAATATTCGATTCGAGCATGGATGGAAACCGTTACGCAAGTCCGTTGTGTAAGTAATTATATTATATAATATTAATTAAAATTAAAACTAATTTTTGCGTAGTTTTGTTTCATTAATGGTTTTTAAAATAACATACGATATATGCTGTGTTATAATGCGATCAATTGAACGTGAAATGAAAAGGCATGTTTTGTTTTCAAATGGGATGAATCATTTGTATGGAAAGTGTTTCAAATTGTTTATTTTCAGGTAATCTGCCCTTGTAATTGAAGCTGCAAGTAATTTTTTATTATTCCTTAATTGAAATCAAACATTTTAATTCCAGTATTTCTTTAATGTGTTTTTTGGTTCGTTAAAATTTTTTGTCCCGAGCCAATGTGGCTCGCTTCGGTAGCCAGCGTGCCAACTGCTCGCTTATTTGTTTGGGTTTTGTTTTTGCTGTGCCGGCTGCGATGGGAATGGGAATCGTCTGCTGTGTTCCGTTTTGGCGCAACTGCGTCATTGAACACCTTCAACGAACGCTGCGTAAACAAAAAAAAATAAATTTAACGGTGGGGACGTTTGATATTTTACTTATAAATAGGGCGCTACGGCTACGCCCCCTGCTCGTTATCGCTTGCCAACCCCCAGAAATTTCTGTACAATTTCCATTGGCTGCTTCGCGACCGGCTTGCTGCGCTCGCAGGTGAACATAATTAAGATTATGTGCTAGCAATTAAATAACAAATATGGACCACTACATGAATGTGCGCCCAAATGTATCCTTAGCATGACGGTCACCGAGGCTCCACCCAATATTGTCATAGATACAGACCTGGATTGTAAAATATGCATAGGCCTGTGCAAAGTTGGGTTGGAAAAGTTATGGTGACCAGCCGGCCGCGAAGCGGCCAATGGGAATTGCGCAGCAATTCTCGGTGGTTGGAGAGCGATAGCAAGCAGGAGAGCCTTCGGAGATTGCACAGCCATACAAGAGTTCAACTTTGCGAGCAGTGAGATTGTGCAGCAATCCAAGGGTGCGAGCTTGCGAGCCTAGGGTCAAAGCCCCTAGTAATAAACAAAAAAGTACACGCGGAACCCCCAGTGTTTAGTTCCCAAGCATGCTTGGTGCGCATTTTATCCACCCACTTAAGGGATGAAAGGATGGGTCAACCTCGCCCAATTCGGGATTCGATCCCCGGACCTTCAGCGTGGCAATGCGAAGCACTACCACTAAGCCACTGGGCCTCTTTTATACTTTACAACTTTGTTAAAAAAAATAACAATGCCTCAATTATAATTAACCTGATGTGTTTGCTCCACTCCACTCTAAGCTTTCACTATTATCAATTGGTACAGTCCAGTTTTCTGGCTCAGGACTTTTAACTCCAGTCACCTCTTCAGGAGTTCGAACATGAGTCAGGGGAACAACAGATGGTGGTACATTTGACATTATTTCTTCAATTTCCGCTAAACCTATCAAAGAATACAACAGAAAAAAATTATGTCATGCTTTAATTAAAATACATAATAAAATGTCATAAAAGTAAAATAGTTATGCAGTTTTAAAATTATATTTAGATATTTTATAAATTGTTAATGTAAAGTACATAATATTTGATAAATAAATATTTGAAAATAAAAGATGAAAAAGATAGTAGTCCTACAAATGTAAAAGTTTGAACTAGTGGCTTAAATATATAGCATGTTACTGTTTTAGTATAGAATCTATAGAGTTAGATTTTAGTACAGTTAGAATTAGTATAGAATCTTTTATAAAGAAAGTATGGCAACTGTTGTCAGATGCCAGTTCCGTTTTAAATAAATAAAAAAGGAAAAATGTTTAAAATAGAGGAATAAGTTTATTCTTTTATAGAAAATAAAAAATTATAGGCTTTATCTTTGCTGCAAGATAAATTTTACTTATATTTCAGTTTCAGCTAAGAATAACTGTTGCGTTAAACCGTTAAACGAATGACTTTCACTTTGTAAAAATGCAGTGATAGAATTTGATTGTGTACGTTTTTCAGAAATAAGCAAGGTTGATTAGTTTTGCATAGAGTCATTGGGTTGATAAAAAAAGGACCAAATCTAGCTTGGGAACTGAATATTGCTTTTTTTTCTCCTTTCAGTCTGATAATAACTTTTGAGAAGAAATGCTGCAATGCACTTCTTTACCCTCCGTCTCATAAGCTGACATAAGCAAAGAAGGACTTATACCACGATGGGCTACTCCGCCCCCAGGTTTCTAAAGTTAGAACCAGGGATTGGAAAAGTTACTTTAAAAAGTAACTATGTTACACTTACAGTTACTTAATATAAAAGTGTCTAGCTACTGCTACTTAATATAAAAGTAACTAGCTACCTGTTACTTAATATGAAAAGTAACTAATTACAGTTACTTTTAGAAATACAGTGAAACCTCTAAGAGCGACTATCCTCCCGTTCCCTAATAAATCGGTCGTTAATGGAGGTTGGTCGCTCCTAGAGTACACAAAGTGAATTAGCTAGAAAGTTGAAATCATTTTACAACGTATTATTATAACCATTAAAAAATTACAAAAATCTATTTATCATTACATTTATTAATTCGCATATACATATACACAAATTTATACTAACTTCCTTTTGAAAAAACTGTAGTACACATGTAAAAAAATACCACTCTAACTTTTTTTCCAACAAACTAGTATGTACTAATGAAACCATTTTAAAGTAAGAAGAAATTTCTCTGACTGTTTCATTATTTTTTGCAAACTACCTCTTTTCTAATTCATATATAATTTATAAGAAATTTACGTGTTGGAAAAAGATAATTTTTCATGAAATGAAATTTGAAACCGGTCGTTTGGAGAATGAAATCTGGCCTCTCCCAGAGTGGCTTTTAACATTGAACACATAGGGAGAAAAATTGGTCGTAAGTCGAAGTGGTCGTTTAATGGAGGTGGTCGGTCATAGAGTTTTCACTGTATATAGTTATAAGAAAAAATTGCAAATTAACAATCTAACTGTTTTCCAAAGAGAACCCAAATTAAAGAAACATAAGCACAAACAAAACACTGCAATTCGAATTAACAAATTTGTTATTCAATTTTAAAGGAGTTGCATTTTAAAATTGGTCTCTGACAGACTTCAGAAAGTAACAGAAAAGTAGTGGAATTTTTTGTTACTTCGTTACCCCTAAATCTAACTAAGTAACAGTTGCTTTCTGAAGAATCTAACGACTTTACTAAAATAGAGTAGCTGTTACAAGTAACGAGTTAATGCAATCCCTGGTTAGAACCAACCTGAATTTTCCTTGACTTCGCTCTCCCTGGTCTCGTTATGAGCCCCAACAGATGAGATGGGTGCCAAGGAGGAAGGCCTCACAGCATCCGAGCGTTCCTTAGGGGGGCCTGTGTTGTCCTGGTCTACCCCTGAGGGGGCATGTTTTTCGGACTGCAGCCAGACCTTCCCCACACTGCTCTGGGAAGTGGGGGGTGCTTGAGATTTCTTGACGGATGAGCTGGGTCTTGGAATTTCTTCTTTCTTGCCTGTCTTACCTAAACGGGAAAATGCATTGTGAGGCTGATATGATCTGAGCGGTATTTTGATATATATGCAAAACATTGGTTTTTTATTAATTATAGGTAACATTTTTTAAAAAATTGACATACTATGATAGAGTGAATGTTAAGCTACCTTTAAACTAATATATATGTAAAGTATAATTTTGGTTGAGATATTTCAAATGTAAAAACTAAACAATATTGTAAAATAAATTCTGTAAGTATTAAATTAAAGCAATTCACAAGAAAAATTCAAAAAAACTACTGAGCATACTTTAAAAAATGCTATGCCATTGCACAGTTTAGCGAGAGAGAGGATTTAAGCATTTAAGTATTAAATATACAATTGCATAAACACTTTTAATAGGTACCTTTTGACTATGATAGTCAGTATAGCCATACAATGATTATGATACAATAAATTATTTATACAACTTATACTTTTAGGTGGAGCCTTTTCAACTTCTTCAACTTTGGGCATGCGTTTCTTGGTTGGCAGTGAGTGAGAGCTAAGCTTAGCAGGTGGGGTGGTAGCGGGACGCCTATACTTCACAGTCTCTTTTGCTTTAGCAGGTTCTGCTGATTTTGGTCTCCCTAAAAATACCACAGAATTTAAAATAAAATTCAAAATCATATAACTGTACTAAATTAAAAGTTTGTTGTTTCCGATAGAAATCCACTTTTTTCACCTCAATGTATTGAATCTGCAACTGCTGTTAGGGATGTTAAGTGAAACTTTCTTGAAAAAAATTAATTTTATTGAAATTATAAATTAATTATTCTTTAACGTTCATTTAATGTTTAGATGCTTAACAATATTTATAATATTGGCACTAAAATTTCAATTCTTTTATGTGTCTCTAAGTAGGTAGCCTGCTCATAAATCGGGTATTAAAGGCAACTATTTTATTTATAAATTATCTTTTTTTAAAAATCAATTTAAATATTTTTCTCCTACAGCACATGATCATAGTGATGCAGAATTTTTAGAAAATATAAATACATTAGAATAAGATATGCATGATTACTTAATTATGGCCTTACGTAATGACTGCTTTTTAACTTCTTTAGGTTTCTTTTCAACTGCAGCTGTCTCACTAAGACTGTCTTTTTTCTTAACTTCATTCTTTTTCGCTGAACTTTGATGACACCTAAAAACATTTTTACACACATTTGGTTTTGTTTTAAGAAGAATTTGTTATAAACATTTAAGTAGATTCATACTCAGCATTTAAACTAGTTTTGTAACTATTGTTTAAAAGAACCCAAGTTCATTGAAAACCAAGATACGACTAATTTAAACAAAGTTACAACAACATTGACTTATATTTAATACATAGCATTAAATATAAAATATTCATAGTACCTATAAGTAAAACATAAACATGTTGCTAGAATAAAACTATAATAATTATGAAAACATAATAAAACATGTTTTTGTACCATCAAACTCTGTTACACCAACCTCTTTTGCAATTACAACTCGTTTATGACGCCAGAAATGTTTAGCATCTTGAATTACACAAAGACCTTAATGTTCTTGTTAACTATCTTGCTTAAAATGAAATTTTTTAACTAAATAAAAAAATACACTGAATTAAAAAAAAAATACTAAAAATATACACTGCTATTTAAATATGTGTTGCTATTACTAAATATAAATTGTTTTTACAATTTAAATGTCATTTTATTAGCCAAATGTTGGGAAAAAAGTCCTCAAATTTGAAATATATTTCCTGCCTAAAGAAAATTGACTGGAAAAAGAAAAATGAAACTGCTTATATGATTTATTACACTTAATATTCAACCTTGTTTAACGTTACTGGTTTATATCATAAACATTACAGTCCCTGAAAAGATGCTATGAACAGGTTATACTGTACAGTATAACCTCGATTATCCTTCCTTCTTTTATCTGCAACTCTGTGTTAACCGACCATCCTAGGTCAACATAAAAAAAATCTCCAACAAGGTCAATCTTGGTTGTTCACAAAAGAAACCAAACTAAGAAATCTACTTTGAGTAAAAATTCGAGAATCTCCGGAGATTCTGAAATCAGAATTCTCCGGCAATTCTGAAACCGGGAATATGTTTATGAAATTGGGAAACTGCAGTGTTTTTAAGGAAGCAAAACATAGAGGGCAACTCAAAAAAGTAAGAGCGAATTTCTGACAGTCCTATATTTTCGGAATCTTCTAAAATCGTGAGGCTTCAGGTGATATCTACTATAAAACAAAAAAAAAAGCTCTTTCCCAGAACTCAGCTGAGTTACTTAAACAAATAAGAAAAAAATTAAAAAACAATGTTTTCACTTTTTTTTTGCTAGGGCGTCTCAGTTTCAGAGATAACTTAAGACGAAAATTTAATATTTGCAACTGCAAAATCAGCATGGATTTCGGACATTAATGAATATAAGGTCAGCGGATTTTAGATGCCCTCTATATCATATAAGTTTTTCTACTTAATGGAAATTCTGTTATACGGAATTTTCAATTATTCGACCTACCTCCTGTCTCAATTAGACCGGATAATATCGAGGTTCTACTGTATTTACAAATATCAGCAGTAAACATACTTGGGTAAATTAAGTTTCAGTTCACTTGGTAACCGCTTTGGCCTTTGTAGAATATCTGCAGGAGGTTGTTTATAGATATCAGGTAACAGTTCCCCATATACAGGATGTCCATGCCCCCTCCATCGATATTCGTTTGCTTTTTGTACTCGTTCAGCTACTTCAACAAACCAGGGTTCTACACTTTCGTCTTCAACTTTTTCAGGTACCTTTAGAAATGACAAAATAATCAAATGAATAAGATATAACACTAAAAACTTTCATTTCACTTTAGAATAGTAACTGCTTCAGATTTTGTGTTAAAGTATAGTGGTTACAAATGCTTTTATATAAAGTCATCCCAAGGCTTCCAAGTTTCGGAATAGGGACAATATATCATCCAGACAAATGATATTTATTAGTCTCAGTTATTTTTCTATGATAAAATTTCCCTCTGTACTTTGGATAACCTCATTAAGTACCTCTAACACTAAAAAATACTTAAGTAGTGCTTTGTCAGGTTTTTTTTTATATTGTGCAATTAACTTATTTTCTTACAATTTTTTGTAACTTTAAAAATATACAACAAAAAAACCATTGCCAAGTTAAAGTGGACAAATGTTAACATTTACAAAAATGTTAACATTTATAACTTATTGTACAATACACAAAATTTTACATTTAATTGCTATATACCCTGATAAAAAGGCAGCCTTGTGAATTTTTGACATTGTTCAAATACCTTTTTTTTATCAAAAGTTACCTGAAATACTTTACTAATATTTAATACATAGCAGTATTCAGTAGAGAGGAGTTGAACTGAATTTCTGCTCAAACATATAGGTTTCTCTTATTAAAAAATATTTTTTATTGAAATTGTTTCCAAAAATGCTGTGTTAGATTAAAAAATAGTGTTAAAGATAATTTTTTTTAAAAGAAAATTACCTTAAGCAGTCTAGATGTTTTCTTCCATTCCCCATCAACATAGACATATGAAGTAAAAGGCTTGTATTTTGCTTTGTATTCAGTTTTAATTTTCCTATCACAAAATAAATGAAAAAATTATCAATAGTTTTCTATTAACTCTAACAAGTCAAAAAAAAGAATAGAATTTTATTAATGTTATTGTTAATACACAGTAACACTATAAATATTTGCCTTGGTTGTAAATGTAAAAGTTTTAATTAAGTATATTTTAATTATACTGTTATTATTAGATTATTTTAAATAAAGTAACAATATATTTTTTACATGAATATTTTTTGGATTGGATGGTTTTTTTATTATACATTACATTGTTTATTATGTCTATTACATTAGACTTTTTAGCTTCCACACTACCTTTATAACGTAAAAAGTGAAAGGTATTATAATCGTTCAGTCCGTCCGTCACCCACTTTCATAGTCCAAACTACAAATGCTACGGACAAGTGTGATACGTCAAAAAATTCAGCGCATCGAAATTAGAATACATTGAAATTTTCAGAAAAGAATTCGAAGTACTTCAATTATTTAAAAAACTGCAAAATTTAATGCTCATTTAAAAAGCATTAAATTCCATTTCTTCTTCTTTCCAGAAGCCATTCTTATTGGAATTAAATCACCATTGCCATCGCAACTATCGGCAGATAAACTTTAATTCTTTTAGACAATAAATTAAAATAAATTTATTTCTGCGACATCGATCAGTTTGAAATGACGTCAAATATATTTCACTACGAGATTCTTTGTATGTTGATATGAAATATTTTCATTTTATTTAAAGCGAGGGAATATTACATATATATTCTTTGAAATATAAATTAATTTTTGCAAATGATAAGTAATAATTATTGAATTTTCGAAATAAAATAAATGAAACTAGCCAATTTTAGCATGTAAATGTTTAATATAGAATTAATGCTGTGTTTGGCGCCTTTTTACCTGTTAAACATGACTGTTGTGTGGAAGCGGGTTAAGTGACAGATTCTGTTACAAACCTACTTGTTTTTTTTTGCATTTGGATGGTGAAATTGACAGTTTAATTAAATAGTGGAAAAAACATAATTTTTTTAAAAAAAAAGTCTTACTTTTTACCCTCTTGAGCACACTCCTTTTGCTTTGCACATGGTCTATGTACAGGAGCTAATTTAGATTTTGGCACAGATGCATCAACTAAAGAAATGAGTAAAATAACAAATTCAGGTAATAAATATACTCATTTTCTTTATAATTTTTTTAACAAAATGCATTCAAGTATTCATTTAAATATTTGAGACCAGATGAAGTACCATGCTGGTTTCCCTCATGTCAACATACAAACAGTATAAATCAATAATCTCAATTGAAAATTTAGTTTCTTAAAAAAATAGTTACTTATATATAAATCAAATCAGTGTTCCAATTCTTCGTTATTTCATAGTATTTTTAGTTTTCTGATAAATATTAAGGTTGCATACATTAAATTCAAAAGAAATTTAGATTTAAAATGTCAGGCATTTATTATTCGATCCTTAAAATTTTTTATTTTAAAATTAAAACATGAGCATATTAAGGAAAACTGAATTCTCAAAAGCATATCAAGTACTATTAAATTTTAGAACTTATGCCAGCAAATAATTGTTAACTGTCTTATAAATACCTTCAGAACTTCTGATAACATTCATCGAAACAGATTTCCTTGGTAAACCTGATGGTTCACATTCAGTCTTTTGGGGCCAGGCAAATTGTGCTTTGTATTCTGTTTCTTCAGAAGGTTGTTCAGAAATATTTGGATACTCTTCAGTTTTAGGGAGCGTAGACACACGTCCAGAAGTAACAGGTGGAAAACTTTGAACCATCATCTAAAATTTTAGTTTTCAATAAAATAACTCTACTTATTCATATTTTAAAATATAAACCTTTTTTGAATTAAAAAATTTACGTTACATAAATTTAAACCAAATAGTTGAATGTAACAATTAAAATGCAGTCAAACTCTGTTACAAAGACCTCACTTACAACGACAACTTGTTTATAACACCAAAAATCAGGGATTGGAGTAACATGTTACTTTTTTAATGCTGTTGCTCGTAACAGTTACTTTTTTTAGGTAATGCTCAGTTACGCCGTTACATTTTTCAGAAAGTAACTGTAACTTAGTTACGTTTAGCGGTAACGAAAAATTTCGTTACTTTTCCGTTACTTTCCAAAGGCTGTCTGATGCCAATTTTGAAAGTCCACTCCTAAGAAGGGAACATTTCGCATTACGGAAATACAAGCTTTTCTTGGGAGGGAAAAATATATAATAGAATTGTCCAATTTGGCTGCTAAAGGCGTGACATCAGCTTTCAGTCAGAATCCTTGAAGTAAGAATGTTTTTCCTTGTCTGTTTACCTTTTAAAGTATCACATTATAAGCCCCGCAATTACATGCATCTACCGAAAAGAAGGGTTTTCAAATAAATCACGCTAACTGCCAAGCAAGTTGGATATCTCAGTGCAAACCCCTTTGTGTTGTCTGAATCCCTGAATGGGTTCTACAACAATGACCAACAACAAAGTCCTTCCCCTCAAAGAGGAAAGGGGAGGGGGGAGATAGAGAGTGCACATTCATTCTTAAGCTAGTTCTATTTCTGTCAGTATCTGCCCAAGAGTTTACTTATGGACTCGTTGTCGGCTGATTATCAGGGTAAAATATTAAAATTAAATACAAATTTTTTTTTTATTAATTATAATTTGTGTTTGGTTTGTGCTTATGTTTTGTTTATCGTCGCTTTCTTTGAAAATGGTAAGATGGCTAAATTTCAAATTTTCTTATAACTTGAAATTTCAAAAAGTAACTGATTCGTTACTTTTTGTAAAAAGTAACTGTAACGGGTTACTTTTTTAATTAAGTAACTGTAACAGAGTTACTTTTTAAAAGTAACTTTCCAATCCCTGCCAAAAATGATAAGTCCCTTTAATTGCAAAAAGACCTTAATGTCAAAATATTTGGCTTATAATGAAATTTTTCAACTCCTTGGTTATAATGCTAAAACTATACATTATATGACAACCAAAATCACTTCTTAAAGATTTCTTTTAAAATTCATTTTCACTATTTAAATTTTATTTTATTCTCCAAATGATGCGAAAAACCACCACATTTGAAATTTTCCGTCTAAAAGAATTATTAACCGCAGAAGGAGAACTTAAATTACTACTAATAGCACATAAGGATAAATTTATGTGTTCAATAGATGTTATTTTACAACTTAATAATATAAGTATATAATACATATTTTACATGATTTACTACAATGTCATAAACATCCTAGTCCATTGAAAGACGCTATAACTGGGTTATACTATAGAATAATTTAAAAACAATTCAAATATTTCTATTAACAGTTCACTTACTTTTTGCTGTTGTCGACTAAACCCAGGTTCAGCCGATCGACTACGAGGTCCGGACCTAGTAGCTAAGCTTGCATCCCGTTCTTCACTCTAATTACAAAACATTTAAATCAATCATTCTGATCATGACTCTCTTAATTTTACAAGAATATAATTATTTTAACAATTAGATTTTTAAAAACATAGTGAAGTAAAATACTGAAACAAATAAGAGAGGATCTACATTATGGTATGACACAGTAGTAATACTTAGCTACTCATTTTAAAATGCTATTGAAGAGGATTTAGTTTCTACTTTTAATGAAGTCCCCCAACTACTCAAATTAGTCCCCCAACTGCAATTCATCACCCACTTCGGGAATTTCTAAGTACAGAATTATTAAAAATACGTTTACTTTTTTTTTTAATTGGCTGCAAATATGACCATATCCTGAATGAATTAAATTTTTAAAAAGACAGTAGCATACATATGCGAACGCTTAAAAAAAATTACAAATCTTTTTAAACTGAAAAAATATATGCACTAACATTAAAAAACATTTTTTTATTACTGCTTTTTATAGTTATGGTAAAATATACTTACTCTAGCCCTAAAGTCAACTGTGTCCTTTGAACATTGTCCTAAATCATGTCGTATCACCTCATGATTCCTATAAGCAAGTTCTGGATATTGCTTACGTCTCTGTATACCAGCTTCCTTGAAGACTAAAAGCAAACAAACACGTTATTCAAAAATAGTAATGATAATTAACCTAACCATGTATCTGCAATACCATACAAAACTGGAGGCAATATTTTTTTTGTCTCAATGTTTTAATGTCACATACCAATGGGTTGTTTTTTAACACCATCACTATATTTTATTTATTATATATATATAGTTATAACCAATCAAAACTAATTCGTTATTTATGATTTGATATTTAGAATATTCAATTCTGGTTACTTAAAAAATATCGAATTTTGGTTTTTACTCCTCAAGATCCATACTGTTTGAACCAACCCTCTTCACAGTTTACATGTTAACATAATTAATGAGGAAATTAATTTGCAGTGAAACCAGCAAATATCATTCCATTAATATGTTTAGCTCCAAGTTACAAGGAATGTTTTTTGTTTAACCTCCGATGGGCTGTAAAGAAAAGACAGGTTAATATACAAAAAAGATTTTATTATCAAAAGTAATGAACAATACAGCTTATTTCTCTACATAAACACCTTGACGATTAAGGCATTTGTCATATCTGTGAACAAGCTTTGCAATGCCCTCTTCACAGTGGCGGAAACAGAAATTCGCCCTGAAGGGGGGGGGGGGGGCACACAACAATCGTGCTGGGGCGCGACTAGAAATAACTTCTGGGGGGGGGGGATGTCAATATTTAATAATTTTTATTGAAGCTATTAAAATTTTTTTATAATTTTTTTATTAAATATTTCTAATTAAAAATATTTTTTATTGAATTTACTTTTAATTAAATTATTTCTAATTAAAAATATTTTTTATTGAATTTACTTTTAATTAAATTATTTCAAATTAAAAATATTTTTAGATAAAATTATATTTAATTAGAATTAATACAGATTATTACATAGTAAACATAGATTTTTGACTATTAATTTTTTTTTACTAATTACTATTTATAAAGTTGCATTAGTTTTTATTTTGCATAACTAATGTTCGTATTGTTAAATCGATAATTAATGCTTTATTTTTTTAAATAAAAATTAAGTGCAATAAATAGGAAAAAATCAATTAATTGGAATGTTTCACATGATGTAACGCTTTTGTTATCATTTTTCTGCGAACTGCGATGATATCATTGGTTGCTTCGGTTTTACTCTCAAAAAGACAGATATAGATAAAAGAAACTTTTCTTTCTATGCAAGCTCTCTTTAACAAAGGTTTTAAACAACAAATGAAACACACCGTTGGAGTTGTTGTCATCCAAAACGTGAAACAACCCCATTATATAGAATGTTTTTATACAAAATTTAACTAAAAAGATAATTTAATAAATCAGCTTATTTGCTGTACAAAAATTAAACAATTAGCTCCAGAATATTAAATGTAACATTTATTTAATTTGTAAAAATTATAAATAATAAAATTTTACTAAATACAAAACTAATTGTACAAAAATTAGTTTTTAAGAAATTAGTGTATGGGCTTGTTTCAACACTTTGTCAAAGAAAACAAAACAACCAATGAAATCGCAGTTCGGAGCGCGTGTCTTTATAAAAAAACCAGGGATTGGAGTAACGCGTTACTTGTAACAGTTACTTTTTTTAGGTAGCGTAACGCGTAACGCCGTTACATTTTTCAAAAAGTAACTGTAACTGTAACTTAGTTACTTTTAGCGGTAACGAAGTAACGAAAAATTCCGTTACTTTTCCGTTACTTTCCGAAGGCTGTCTGATGCTCATTTTGAAATTCCACTTCTAGAAGGGAACATTTCGTATTCCCGAGACCCGAAATACAAGCTTTTCTTGGGGGGGGGGGGGGAGCAAAATAACATGTCCATTGTGGCTGCTAAAGGCATGACGGCAGCTTTCAGCCAGAATTGTTAAAGTACGAATGTTTCTCCTTGTCTGTTTACCTTTCCAAGTATCACATTATAAGATCCATAATTACAGGCATCTTGGCTACAGGCACCGAAAAGAAGGGTTTTGAAATAAATCACGCTGACTGTCAAGCATGTTGTATCCCTCAGGTGCAAACCCCTTTGTGTTGCCTGAATGGGTTCTACAACAATGACCAACCCCAGTCTTTCCTCTTGAAGAGGGGGGGGGGGACACGTTAATTTTTGAGCTACTGAGCTTTCACACCTATTTCTGTCAGTACCCGCCCGAGAGTTTCATAATGGGTCTGAATTTGGCTAATTATTAGCGGCAAGGATTAAAATTAATCAAAAACCGGGTGCATAGCGAAATTTCATTATAAAATTAAGCACCTTTAAACTTTTTAAGTACCCATTTCATCACAAAATAAGCACTTATGAAGCAAAAAAAAACTCAATTGCAAAAATTATAATAAAAACTACGGCTCGACAGATAGAGCTTTTTGGCCAATTCCGATTGTTGCCGATCGTTAAAAAATTAAATTGCCCGATTGACCGATTATTTTTTCCCATTCGCCGAAGCTAATGAAGAAAAAAATCAAATACAAAATTCAGTTATCTCATGTGAAAACAAAAAAAAGTTATATTTAACATCGACGATCATGTAATTTTATTTTTAATTTGGGATTTGTGTGTTGATTTGTTTCTTAATTAGGACTCCAATTATCAAGCAATTTGGACCTAACCTCAATCGGTTAATCATCAACTAAATCCAAATTGTATATAGACCGAAATAAAAAAAATGAAGAAAAAAGTTTCAAAAGTTTTAAAAAAAATCTTTTAACGTTCAAGCTTTTCTTGTGATCACAAGGTGACGACTCAAAAACGCTAGATCAGAAGGAAATATTCTGGTTGGTCCGATTAGGCCTGAACCAGACCTACAAAAGTAACAAGACACTCTTCCGATCATGCATATCAGGAAGAATTAGACTACATATTTTTGGTCGGTTGAAGATAGTCCTCTTCTAATGGGGGATTGCACTGGCCGTTGGCTGATATTTGAAGACATCTTAGGGTAATCTAATCTTAATTGATCCTCAAATTTTAATTACAAATTTTATCTGTATTATTAAAATCTATTATTTAAACTAGTTATTTATCAAAATTTAAGTTTAGTTTTCATTTCATCGATATAGATCGAGAATGAAGGAAACAATTTTTTTTCCGGCGGCGTTAATGTTCTGGAAAATTTGAGGTCTTGGTGTTAAAGCCGACCCCCTTGTTCAAGACGCGATTTTTGGATCGAAATTGCTCGATTATCTTAGGATTTATTTATGACTATGTTTAAAAATATGATATAACGTAAAGTTCAAATTTAAGTTAAAATTTATATAATTATAATTTTATAAGTTCCTAACATAATATATACCTAAATTTGGGGAGTTGGCCGGTGGGCAAATAGCAGACCATGACAATGTCGCGAACCAAACGTTGTCCAAAGTAATAAAATACCAAAAGGTTTGATACTGACCAATTTGTTTTGAACTGAGAAAGAGCGCGAAAAAGATACTTCACTGCGATAACGCCGCGAACTTGAAAATATTACGAGGCATCAAAGGTTTGGTTGACCAATCGGTACTGAACTAAAACAATAAAATAACGAGACTCGAGACACTTGCGCTTTCGCCGCGAACTGGCATATATTACGAAGCATTGAAGTTTGGTTGAACAAAGTTCGGTCCTGATATAAAACTTTGGAATAAACGAGGGGGAAAATTTCGTTTCTTGAATTTACAAAAATAAGAACCTAGAGAAAAAAATATGCACTTTTTACAAACTCAAAATAAAAATAAGCACCTTTAAGGGCCCTTAAAATCGAAAACTAAAATTAAGCACCTTTAAGCACTTTTAAGAACCGCTATGCACACTGATTAAAAAATGTTTATTAATTATAATTTCAGTATTTTGTTTGTGCTTACATTTCGTTTAACGTAACTTTGAAAATCGGTAAGATGGCTAAATTTGAATTTTTCTTATAACTTGAAATTTCAAAAAGTAACTGTGAATCGTTACTTTTCGTATTAAGTAACTGTAACGCGTTACTTTTCATATTAAGTAACTGTAACTGTAATAGAGTTACTTTTTTAATTAAGTAACTGTAACAGAGTTACTTTTAAAAAGTAACTTTCCAATCCCTGTAAAAAACCAATTAGCTTGTTTAACACTTTGTGAAAGAAAACAAAGCAACTAATGAAATTGCAGTTTGGAGAGTGTGCATGACATCATAAGAAATATTCCCATTCAGGGCTGGATTACCAATTAGGCAAAGTAGGCATTCGCCTACAGGCCCCGTCACTTCCAAATGGCCCCTTATAATTATTAATCTAAAAAAACTTTGACGTTCTAGTTTATATTTTTGAAGTCATCTTACTATTACTTTTGGTTCTAATATGATATTTAAAAAACAAAAACAATTAGAGAACGCAATTGTCGGTTGAATAACTAATATGCATAGAAATATAGTTGAGCCAGCGGTTGATCGCAGCATAACATAAGTTGGTTTGTAACAAAAACTGTCACTAAGAACTGCTTCCACACAAAATTCATGCAAAAAAGAACCTGACATAGCATTTAGTTCAACATTAAACTTTTAAATTTCAAAATTAAACAAACTATTTTTCATCGAAAATTCAATAATTATTAGGTACTTATCGTGTGCTAAATTTATTTGCACACGATAGATTTATATTACAGGCTCGAATCGCCAATGTGAAATAATTTGCATGCATAAAATTGCATGTATTTATATAAAAATAACTTCATAAACCATGGTTGAAATACTAAACAGCAATTAAAATTTAATGAAAACAGAACTAATTATACCTTCCTAGATTTGTATTAAGCATTCAGACAAAAACAGTAAAAAGAGGGGAAAATGTGCCCAAGTTGCTTACAAACATTGCAAAAATAACTGCCGACCTACTAACGGCCCGTGCAGCCAAAAAAAATTCCGAAGAATAATACCTCGTATAGTGGAAGTTCATGTCAAATATGCTCCAAAATCCTAATGCCGCGTACGATGTCGCCCTTAACAGTTGCGTTGGGCCCTACTCGGATGTCTACTCGTCACTTGACTGTGGTTCTAAATTACAACGCCCGTCGCCAATAGCCCTTGTGTAGCTTTTGTGCGACGATAATTTAAACTAAACTAACCCACAAGATAGTCTTTAAAATGCCACCTTCACAAATATTATAAATCAGCAACTTAAACAGCAACTAAGAAAATTTTATGTATTATTTTTGTTTTTTAATATCATTGATTCAATTCCAAGCAAATTTTATAAATAAGAACTTACTTATTGATTAAATATAGAATCTAATAACTTATTCTTATAATCCAATCTTCTTATGAAATTTGATGTATAATATACGAGAAAAACTCCCGAGTTGAACTACACTTATTGTTACTTGGATTTAATATAAGCAAAAAAGCAAAATCAAAACCTTAAAAATAAAAAATGTACAAAATATGCATCGTTAGATAGCACGTGTGGAATATTACCGGCGTCACCCATCAAATACATAAAAAAAATATTTCCAAAACTTTATTCGTGCCGAATTTTGTGATTGGCTAGTTTTCGTTATTTCTTTTCTTTAACTTTGGGTAATATTGTGACCTTGACAGATTTGTGTCTTTTAGATTATGACGTCATCCTAGATCCGCCAATGTCTCTTCATAAAATGTAGCCGCCAATGATTTGAAGGGAGTTGTGATGATTTCTTTTGAGCTTTACGTCAATTTGGAAGCACTGCCCTCCAAGCCACTGCTCATCGACAATTCACTTTTGATGTTCCCTAACCACTTTTTCAATTCACTGAACAATGTTGTCTGTATCAACAGACTTGCTTCCTTGACTCCCTTTTCTTCATGAACATCAGTTCGGCTACCTTTCAATTTTCGATATCATTCACAAACAATGCCATCACTCATAAAGGTGTCTCCATACAATCAACTCATTCTTCGAAGATTTTTGGTTGCACTGTTCCTTTCTGTCTGCGAGAAACGAATAACAGCTTGCAATTCCCACTTGGTGGCTACATTTTATGAAGATAGTATTGCAAAGATTATTCATAGATATGACAAATGCCTCAATTGTTAAGGTGATTATGTAGAGAAATAAATAAGCTGTATTGTACATTACTTTTGTAATTTTTTTTTTGTATATTTACCCATCTTTTCATTACAGCCCATCGGAGGTTGAAAAACAAACAACCCTCGTAAATTCATTATATTTGTAGTGAAACCATACAGTGGCACCACCAAACGGTGGAGCATATATTTGAATGTATCTCAACACTCGTCTAACAATTGTATTTTAATGTAACTGAACAAATCTTAGCAGACCTTCATCGAGAGCGGTTTCAATTCACTTTCAATAAATGCAACCTATTTACAATGGAGCTATGAATTATTCCTCCTGAGTAATCAACTACACTGCAACATAATAATCCCAAAAATACATATTAAAAAGGACAAATCCTAGTTTATTACAAATTAATGAGCTAGTACTTTGACCAAGTAATTATAATTGAAAATAAAAAGGTGGCATTGATAAAAGAAAAATTAAGTTAAAAAAAAATATGCTATTTCACTAAAAAAAAAATAGATATTTTTTAATACACACCAAAAATTGTAGTAGTAAGCCCATAAATTTTTACATTAACAGCGATTTAAAATATTTGGGAAAATACCTGATTGAGGAGCACAGTTGATAACATCTTGTGCCAAAGGTTTGTACTGTTGATGCCACACATAATTTCTCTTATATTCGGAGTTCAACTACAAAATATTTGAAAAATGTTTAATAAATATCCTTCCCCAAAAAATGTGATTTTTCATTATTTCTTACAAATACAGTTCTTCAAAAGTTCAAACTAAATGCATTAACAAATTTTGAATTACCTTGAATGTATATAATATTTTTACAATATTATTGAAGTTTTGTTTGAACTTCTCTTCCACACAGTAATTTTTTTTAATTAAAATTTTGTTGACACCATTACAAAAATTCTAAAACATTTTAAGCAAATAAACTTCTCAGAGTAACTAAACAATTGTTAAACAGTTAAAATTGACTATTGTCAATAATAGTTCGAACTTTAAAAAATAATAAACATAATAAATTCATTAATCAAAAAATATTTTTCAAATTTTTAAAGCCTTTATTGAAATAGTTTTATTCTCAATTTGCAGTTATGTGTACGCCGAATATTCCCCAGTAGAATAATGTACATACAACCAGAAATATTTCTGAAAAATTAAAGAAATTCTTGTTTAAAAATATTGGTTTGTCATTTGCCTGTCATTAAGAATATGTGTTAAGCTGTTCCATCGAGGAAGTGTGTGGCCAATAATAGAATGCACAGTGATATTTAGAATAAGATTTCAAAACTACACTTAATTGTAAAGCAATCTATTTTCAATTTAAAAAAAGATATTTCATGCATTAAACATCATGGGTAGTAAAAAAAGCTCAAAGCTTTTATTTTGACAAGTTAATTTTTGTTTTAGATAATAATACAGAGGATGGTGAAATATCAGCAGTTATAAATGAAAACAAACTTTTCCTTTTGATACACATTGAATCACTTGAGGTATTAGGAGCCACACACCATTTTTATATTTTAAAAAAAACCTCGTTACTGTCTATTAGCTATTCCTAATGCAATATATATAAATAAAACATTTTAAGAAAAAATATTTGAGCAACTTTAATAAAAAAAATAGCCTGGTCCACAATTACCCTAAAGTGATACTGTGTAGTTATGTCATCCGGAATTTTAAAATATAGGCAAAATATTGTACATAATTTAAATACCAGTTATTGAATAAATCTCACTCAAGGAAACTGATATTTAGACTTCAGATATTTTACATTACAAATATAAAATTAAACTATAACCATATTAATAAAATAAAATTCTTACACATCAAAATTCAAATTCTCTGGTTTTCTACAGAATACAACAAATTAAACTGAAAAATATGTAAAGATAAGTACATGCAAATTAAAAGTCATGCAAGTATGAAACAAAATTTTATAAATTACAAATAATAATTTTCAAATTATAAAAAGAAACAAACAAAATGTAATTTAAATAAATATGTTCATACAATTAGAATTAAACTCCAGGCATATTTGAAGCTTTCAAATTATTAATAATTTATCGCCATCTCAAAATTTTGAAAATTGTCTAACAATGCAATATGATATAGACTGTTTATTTAAAGCTTTCATAAATTTAATTTATTTATAGTATTTAATAAATACTTGTGTGAGTGACTATATTTTAATACAGTTCATGATGCACTGCATGCTATTAAAAGTATTCCTTTAAAAAAAAAACGTATTGCTAACTAAAATATAACTGCATCCCCTCAAATTATATTCATTAAAATGACTTTAATTCTGGTTGTTTTCTATAGTAAGACAGGTTTCTAATTGATATCACAACATCAACAAATAAACAACTTTCCTCCCAATGAATCATTTCAAATATTTTTGACTCGAAAAATATTGTCTGGAAAACACTTTGTCTTAAGACAAAATACTAAGATTAATACTACTAGATAAATTTAGCAAAAACTTCACACAAAAAAAAAACGAAACTAACCTTCTCCTCTTTAGGCATCGGACAAGTACTACAGATGTTCCAAAACGAATTAATCATGTGCTATGCTGTTTGTGTAACCACTTATCAAGAAATTATTTAATAGTTTTTAAAATGTATCAAAATAAAAGTAACATATGGTTAAATCAGTAAAGATTAAGAGATTTAAGTATATAAAATTACAAGGAGAGAAAAGATGAAAAAGCGAAACAGCAGAAGCGATAAGAAGTAAATTCACTTCAGTTCAGCTATTTTATACATTAAAAATAGTTTTGGATACGCCCTAATTAAAGTAGCAACAAATTAGTATTTTATTGCAATGAAAATCTATCACGTTTAATTTCGTTGCGAATGATTAGTAACTAAATTTTTTTTTAAATAAAATATCTTATAAAGTTGGGCAAACACGGAGGGATTGAGTCTGAGGGACACCCTTTCTTCTCTACCTTGATTGGCCCTTGAGTGTCCCTACGTGTATGCTTAGCTTTTAAACAAATGTTTTTTTCATGTACAGAAAAATATTTTTAATCGAAATCGTAACTTGTTACCATGACAACAATCACCACACACTATGAGGACTTTTGCCATTATCTTGAATTTAAAACAAAAAATGCAAATAAATCATGTCTTCAGGTAACAAAATTTTAATTACTTAGTGGCATGAAATTCAATTTCATTATACGTAATAAATATCTAATAAGACTTGCAAATTAAAAGAACTTTTATAAGTATTTAAAATTATCTTTTAAACATCATTTAATGAATCTTTCCCGCATCCACACACACAAATAAAGAAAAGAAAAATAATTTATGTTTAAAAAGAATGTAACAGAAAAATTTTAATGTCAGAAATATATATTTTTATTGTGGAAACTATATTCTAGGTAAACCGCAATATTCATTTCAAAGATTTTCCATTTATTTTATTATTAAAAAATACATGGCACATTGAAGACATAATATAAAAGAAGGGTGGCAATTTTAAAAGAGGCCTCAAAAAGCAATCCGTTATTCGTTTTGGGGTCTTTAAAAATTGCCATTTAATATATCAGTACGTACTTTTAGATAAAAAAAAAAAATTGGATAGATTTGTTTCTAATTACATAGAAATTTATTCATAGTATTTACCTATTCCTTCATTCAAATTTCTTTTTAGATTATTTTTTAAATTGCAGATAATGATGTCAGAAATGAGAACCATTTAAAATGTAGAACAAAAGAAAAAATTATGACATTTTCTCCTGCAGGCACAGAAATAGTTAATAAAGAAGCACATTTACACCCATCCAACCAAACTTATAAAAATTATCTGGGTGGCTACAAACATAAGCTTTCTGGGAAAATTTACCATCATGCTATGGTTCAAACTGAACTGCGACCTTGGAAATACAGTTTTTCTTTAGGATTAAGTTGGTATGTTTCATTGTACAACTATTAACCTTGTCTATCTTATTATTTTTTTTTTTGCCTAAATGTTATTTTTTAAGTAAATGATTTACTAAATTTTAAATGAATGAAAACTTAAGTTAAAAAAATTAATTTTTGCTTAAAAAGATTTATTTAATTATTCGAACACTGGAACTTCAAATTGAGGTAAAGTAAAAATACATTCAGTTTTAGAAAAAGATTTAGCATTACCACTTATACAAAAAAAAAACTTAAGGAAAAAAAACAAATCAAGGCTTAAATAGTATAACTCACTAACAAAGATAATTAACACAGGTATAAAGTATTTACTACTATTTATTAAATATAAAAAAGGGATATTTTATATACATTTAACTATTATGTTAATTTATTTTGCTCAAAGATGATAGGCAGAACAAATAATTCATTAATTATATAAAAAAAAGAAAAATTAACTAAAATTTTCGAATTTTAATTTTGTTCCATAAATGAGTTATTCGTCAAATTTCCAATTAGTGATGCACAAACATCTACAATGCAAGATAAATCCCAGCAAACTGCAAAAGATGCAAGTACTCAAGTAAAATCTCCTAATATGTTCCTGAAAGCAACTGATCAGATATTAGAACCCAATAAAAATTATAAATGTTATGATGATTGCCAAAAGGAACAAATCAAACAGGTAAGTAGTTTTGTATGTATGCATAATATTATTCAAGGTCTACATCTTGCTACTTTAGAGTCATAAATAACATCTGGCTAATGGACATCATGACTAAAAATAGTTTTATATGAGTATGCTCAATGATCATAGGCATATAATACACACTATACAAAATTATTGTAAAATTAACATTATTCTTGCCGGATAAACAAATCAAGCTTATTTTTTTTTCCTACAAGAAGGCACGGTTTTAAAAAAATTTCACAGGCAAAATCAGGATTTTAAAATTAAATTATTGAAAAATAAATACTAACTAAAAGAAATCAATCATGTTATGTATCTTAAGGTATAATTAATAAGAAAGCATTTAAAAATTTCAAAAATATATTAGTAAAAACTTTTTTTTTAACATATCCCTGGGTCAAAATTAGACCAGTTCCATGATGTTTGCGACCCTGAGAAAGTCCAAAAACAAAAGTGGGTCGTCGTAGATGTCCTTCCACGTTAAAACGAGGCAATGGAGTATGTGTTTGGGACTGGCTTGAGCACCTCCACGACAGTTGGGGCAGTCTGGGAACAGCTTGGTTCCGGCCTCAAACTTTAAACTCTTTGTGTGTCCCGTCCTGAATCTGGAGAGAGCAGTTTGGTCTTGCCTACATAGTTGCAATTTAGAAATTTCGCCTGGTTTCCCAGCGCCATACCGTGCTGAGGGGGACTCCAGTCTATTGCTGTCTTTTTGTAAATGGAGCCAATTTCAGAATAAGTCAACAGGTTGTCACCCTCTAAGATCTGGTCACAGCCTGCCCTTGCAAGTCCGTCAGCCAGTTAATTCCCAGCTAAACCGACATGAGATGGTATCCAAACTAAATGCACTGGGAAAAAACGCGAAAGGCTATCGAGCTCCTCGATGATCGCCACAGCTGTGGTTCCTCTGACCTCATAGAAATTCTTCAAATACTGTAAGGCACTAAGGCTATCGGTCATTAACCACACCGCCCTTTCATCGTTTTCTATAACTCTGAGGGACTCAGGTAAAAACCTGACTGTTTTAAAAGTGTGTAAAATTTCCACTACCCTACCCAAAATATAAAATAGCTTTATACTTTACTTATTGAATATTTATAGTCATCATAATATATATTCAATTAATAAACTATATGAACTCTATTATTCTAGATTGTTATATTACAAAAATATGTCAGAAGATGGCTAGCACAAAAAGAACTTACGAAAAAAAAGAAAATTGCTTTGTTGAAGACATCATGGGATACAACAAAAACAAGTTTCAAATCTCAGGAAGATGTTGATTGGATTAAGAGCTTAGAACATAGAAAGTTGAATCCTAAGTCAGATGAGGATTTTTGCTTGTTGTTTAGCGATTTGCAAAGTAAGTTTTTGAAGAAACAATATAAGTAAAGTTCTATTTCCATCACTTTAACATAAAAGTACAGATTTTCTCTCTTTTTTTAAAAAAAATTGAAATCCCCAGAAAGACTAATAAACAATGAAAAGTTAGTAGCTAGTAAGTGTATTTTGTAACAGTTACTAGCATATAGTTAGTTCCTGGAAAATAAAACGGGAGGCTTAATTTAAAAAAAAAAATAGTTATCTTTATAATATAACATATTAGTATCCTTACCTCTGTATGTTAATAAACTACAGTGCGGATCATAATTTTAAGGACAACAGGTTTTTCTGGCTTCAGCAAGACTGAAAGCTATTTACTACATCAAGTATAAATTTGTTTATTTTTATATCATGTATAAACACTATTTATAAGGTTTAAACTCGATAATTTAAAAGTACAGGTGAAAAACATAATCGAGAATAAATGGAGGTTCAGAAATATAAGGACAGTACAATTTATTGTCATTATTTATACAATTAATACTTTGTTTCTGCTCCTTTTTTACTTAAACAATCAAACATTCTACTTGGCATACTTTCAGCAAGTTTCTTCAAAAATCCAGCATCGATACTGTCCCATACTGCATAAATTTTGTCTTCCAGCTCTTTAAATGAATTGTACTGCTGACCTAGTGCATAAACATGCCTCACCATGTAAGACCAAACATTTTCCATAATGTTCAGGTCCGGGGAATTAGGTGCCCATGTCAAAAGATTCGTTCATCAAACCACTCTTGCTGCTTTAGAGGTGTGGCAAGAAGCTCCGTCTTGTTGAAAAACGAAATTGTCACATCCTAAAGGTGAACAATAAGCAAGTAGTTGTACTTTAAGATTTGCAAATACAACTCTGTGTTCATATTGCTAGGCACAAATAGCAGATTCGTTTTTCTGTTGGCAGAAACCGCTCCCCAAAACATATGCGATCCACCTTTAAAACGCCTGCTCCATCCGACTGCTTTTTCCTTTCTCAAATCATGCCAGTAACTATTCCAACCATTGGGGCGGGGCCATCAAGATTGAAACGCTTTTCATTAGAAAATATAACATTTCTCCAGTTCACACAGTCAGCAATCCACTTCTGCACAGCTTGTATTTGCTTCTTTTTATGTTCAACTTTCAATGCCGGTTTTCTATTCATTTTAACGTACTTTGTGAAATCGCAGTTCTTCAAAACTACAATTGTTGACTTTGAAATGTCTTTCTTAAAAGTACGCGCAATTTCAGAAGCAGACATCTTTTGAATGACAGCACAACATACGATGATTCCTCGATCTCGCTCAGTCAGTTTTGGTTTTGGACCAGATTTTTTTTAATATCGAACCATTTAATCCACGATTGATTACATTTTCAACAGCAGTTTTAGACCTTTTAATTTGAGTGGCAATACGGCGCGAAGACATGCCTTTTCCGCGAAGAAACCACACTTTTCTCACTTCAGAAGTCGTAAGTTCTTTCCTACACGACATTTTGACTGATGCTTGTTTCTGAAGTTTTCAAACTTTATAGTTGGATTCAAATAAGGACCACAGTTAAAAATAACCATATTTATATGTAATATTTTGATCATATGTAAATTAAAGCAGCAAAATATTTGATGTCCTTATAATTATGAACCGCTAAAATTTTATGAAAATTGTGATTTTACCCCTTTTAAATTTAATTTTTGATATTTATAATTTGATAAAGGATAAAAGTTTGCTTTTATGACTGAATCAACAATTATGTATTGCCTTTTCTTGTACACAGTAAAGTTTTAATTCGGTATCCCAAAATAATCGAATGTCCTTACAATTATGATCCGCACTGTATTTTTTATATGCGTCTAATAATGTTTATGGTGTTTTTAGACTGGTGGAAATTTCAAGAAAATTGCATTTCTGATGCCAGGTCAGGAGCAGACTTAAAAGCTGCTATGTGGTTATTGTTAAATTCGGAAATAAAGAAAATTGAAGAAATTTACCATAAAAAGAATGAAGTTGTAAAACAGAAAAACTCTGATGGAAGACAAATGCTCCTAGAGATGGTTGTAGCTTATACATATTACCGACATAAAATTATAGCAATTATTTTAGTATATGTATTTCAGTTATCAACTCCTTGGTTTAGTGTCTTTCGATATAGTTACCTTGTCATTTCTATGATGTTATAATAATATAAAAAAAAGAGTTAAGCTCTGCAAAATTAAAAACTGGTATTTTGAACAAAATATGTATACATTATCTATTTGCTATAAATTGCATAATCTCTTAAACCAGTTACCACACTTAGAGTGTTTAGCAAAACAGTCCCAATTAAACTATGCAAGGGACATGAATAAACCAAATTTTGAATTATAGCCCAAAATCAAAGGAAATAAAATCTGAAACCTAACAATTCTATTTCATAAATCCATCAACAGGTACTAGTACCAAGTCCAGCATACATTGAATCTTTTCAAATGGGTGTAAATAGACAGCTTGCAGATAAGGCAACAATTAATAAAAGGGGTACAAATGTATAGCTCCCCTTTTCACAGTACACAAGCAACTCTGATTAACTTTGATACAATAAAAATTTCTGAAAAAGCAATTGTAATTTAATAAATAAAATTCAATTATGTTATTTAATTCTCTTTAGGCTTCTAAACCCAAAATATGGAAAGCAAATGGCAAAATGATCCAAGTAGAAACAAAAAATACCCAAATAGCAAGCTGTCTGCATGATTTGTATACAACTTTATCAATGAAGCGTATTCCTGCTCAAGAAAGGGTGGATGCCTTAACAAACCTAAAAGAATTTCTAAAAGCAAGTTTTACAATTTTTTATATCCTAAATAATTATTTTGAAATATATTTCACTTTACAAAATACCAACTAAATAATATATAGGAATCAAAGTTTTTTTTACACACTAAAGCTCTAATATTAACAAAATACGATGCAAAAATGTTTCTGAACTTACTAAGAGAAATAAAAATATATATTTTTTACAATTGTTTTAATAAATATAACATTTTAGCCATACAAGTGCAAACTCACAGACAATTTAAAAGAATTGGTCGACAGAGAAATAGATTTGCATCTTAGAGGAATAAAAAAAGTTCGTTTGGAGGGACTACAATCACGGATACGTGACTTGCTATGGCAGCTTTCTAAGAAACCCACTGTTAACCCTGCAATGCAAAAATTATCAACATTAGAGGTATATCACTTTTCTTTAAAATTATACTAAACATTTAATACTTCTACTGTTAAAGACTCCTTTCTTTGTAATAGGAATCATGAATATTTAAACACCTTTATTTTATTGAATTTAGCTTTTTTTAAATGCTGAATTTTTAGAAAATTCAACTACAAATGCAAATAACTTTTCATGTAAAATAAATTAACTTCCATTCTTAACGGTGGATGTATAAAAAAAACTTCAATTGGAAGTTATGACCAGGGATTGGAGTAACGCGTTACTTGTAACAGTTACTGTTTTTGGGTAATGCCGTTACATTTTTCAGAAAGTAACTGTAACTTAGTTACTTTTAGCGGTAACGAAGTAGCGAAAAATGTTGTTACTTTTCCGTTACTTTACGAAGGCTGTCTGATGTCAATTTTGAAATTCCACTCCTAAGAGAGAGAGAAGGAAACATTTCGCATTCCCGAAATACGAGCTTTTCCCGGGAGGGAAAAAGTAAAGCATATAATAGAATTGTCCACTTTGGCTGATAAAGGCATGGCGGTGGCTTTCAGACAGAATTGTCACAGTACGAATGTTCTTCCTTGTCTGTTTACCTCAAGTATCACATTATAAGCCCCGCACGATAACAGGCATCTACGGAAAAGAAGGGTTTTCAAATAAATCAGGCTAACTGCCAAGCAGGTTGGATCCCTCAGTCCAAACCCCTTTGTGTTTTGAATGAATGGGTTCTACAACAATGACCAACAACAAAGTCCTTCTCGAAGAGGGGTGGGGAGGGGGAGACAGAGATTTCACGTTCATTCTTGAGATACCCCTCGTTTACAGATGAACTCGTTGTCTTCTGATTATCAGGGTAAAGGATTAAAATTAATTATAAAAAAATGTTTATTAAATATAATTTCAGTGTTTTGTATGAGCTTCTGTTTCGTTTATCGTGGTTCTCTATGAAAAATGGTAAGATGTCTAAATTTCAATTTCACTTATAACTTGAAATTTCAAAAAGTAACTGTGATTCGTTACTTTTTAAAAAAGTAACTGTAACGCATTACTTTTTATATTAAGTAACTGCAACTGTAACAGTTACTTTTTTAATTAAGTAACTGTAACAGAGTTACTTTTTAAAAGTAACTTTCCAATCCCTGCATTATACCTATCTTTTATACTTTTTGTCAGTTTGTCTGTACTATTAAAATTTCTTTATGTATTAAAGTAAAAGGAAAGTAGGCTATATAAGTTTTTTCAGAACCTGTGTTATGTAAAATTTATTTAAAATTATAAAGCAACTATGGTACAAAAACTTGGTATCAGTTATTTCTTTCAAGTATGCAGTATTTAAAATAAACTTAAGACAGCTTTTATAATTAACCCACTAATACTTACTACTGATCTTAAATTATTAATGTAATTATTAAATTATCTAAAAATATATTTCCATTTATAGAATTCTACTAGTGATTGTTCTAAACCCTATATACTATGTTGTTCAGCTTGCAAACGTTTTTATATATTATCGAGAAATTCTACTGATGAAGCTACAAGGAAAAGTACATTAGAAAACCATGCCATAAAATGTAATAGATGTGTAAAAATTGAAAACGAATCATGGTTAAGGAAGGATTTAGAACTCTACAAACGAATATTAAAGCTTTTAATAACTGAAGAAGAAAAGAAACCTACTTGTTGCAGCATAATTTACACTTTACGGGTATATCACTTACTTATATAAAGTAAATATTTGTATTTTTGTTAAACATTTTAAATAGTTTTTTCTTTAAATATTATTTACTGTATCTAAGATTGCAAGTTTATAAAAAAAAAAACTAAACAATTGCTTAAAGTTAAAGCTACATTTTGAGCCTAAAGGAATTAGCACATAAGATGAAAGTATGCTTACTGTAATGATATAAACTAGACTATTTTAACTAGTTGATCACATAATTCTTCAAAATTGGATCATATTTAAACATGAAGTTTTGATTTTTTTCCCTCACACAGTAGCACTGTTTAGAAAAATCTACAATTTATAAGTGACTATAAAGTGACATAACGTTTTATGACCGATGTCAAACATATAAAAAGCCAAATTTCATTACCATTTTTTTTATTTTAAAAGTTAACTTGTCTAGTCTATGCAAATTGAAGAGCTTAGTAAAAGTATATGCTATGAGACAAAAAGGTGAAAACTTATGGTGCACTTAGATCAGTTGAAAATGTCACTTGCAAACAGTAAAAAATATACAAAACTTAAAAGTTTATGAAAATTGGGAAACTTGTTATCTTTCAGAATAACATGTTCATTGCCAAAAATCTTTTCGAAAATGTCACATAGCACATTACTTCAATAATAAGTTCTTCAATATTTTGTAATGTTACATGTTGCACTAATACAGTCGAAGCTCATTAACGCGAACCCGCTTAACATGAAATTTCGCTTAAGATGAACTGAAATCATTTTCCGGACTAAAAAGCTTTGAGCTAATGCTTAATAAATCTTTTAATGCAAAATCGCTTTAGGCTTAATCCCACTTAACCCGAACAAAAATTCAGGATTTTACTTTTTTTCCCTCTTAGTTATTCAAAGTTCTTAGTTACTTAGTTATTCAAACATTCTAAAAATAAATTATCTTCTACTTCTGGTTCTAAGAAAATCATGAGATCTTCCATGATTCGTCAATTTTAATCCACTCAATGATTCAACAAATGTAGGATGATCCATTACCTTATGAAATGCGTAGGTGTTTCTCTACAGAGGTCAAAGGTAAAGAGCATATGAGGTTAGATTTGGTTCTCATTTAAACATTGATTTTCATACAACATGAAATGAAAGCAGAAGTCTATTTCTTTAGAAACAAAACAAATTTTTTTTGCATGATATTGACGACAGATGTTTGAAAAAGCGTCTAAATAGCGGAATCATGTCTAAATATGGTGTAGCTAAAAGCACCATTTCAACAATTAAAAAAAATCTGGATAAAATGGAAGCGGCTCTTGCAGTAAACCAATTTGAAACCAAAGAAAAAAAATTCTTAATTTTTCTACAGTATGTACTACTCCAAATGAATTATATTAATTGAATTACTAATTGTATGCTTGTATTATTAGAGTATTATTATAAAATGAGAATATTTTTTTAATGTTAATTTTTTAAAACTATTCACTGGTTTAAGAGGGATTGTCAGTCCCATAGAGCTAATGCATTAGTTTTCTAATCATAACTTCCTCACAAGTATTGCTTTGCCATGTTAGCCCTTTTGTCACAGGTTTGAGAATGAACCTAACATCGAAATGAAATAAATTTTGAAACGAAACTGTTATCTAGTTATTAAATTATATATTTTTTAGTTTTAAAATGCCACAAATTACAGCAGATGGCGACACTATTTTAAAACTTTATCAATTAATAATTAAATAACCGGATGTTATTTTCTTTTCAATTTTGTTTTAAATTGATGTTATGATGATTCCCATACCTGGTGAAAATGGGATAACATGACAAAGCAATTCTTTTGCAAAAATTATGATTTAAAAACTAATGCATTATCTCTATGGGACTGATAGTCCCTCTTAATGCAAAAAAAATCCTTACAAATCCTTAAGAGCCAGTTTTTTTAAAAACCAGGCAAAACAGGCTGGTTGGGATAGTTGACGTTTGTAATTTTGCTGAAATTTGCAGAATATGTTCTTTATGTAAAACTATTAGACACCTATATTTTTGTTTTTGCAAAAAAAAAAAACATTAAAGTTTTGGGGGGTGAAAGTTGAAGATCGTCCGTTTTTTGAAGAAAAACGAACCAACTTACATATGGCAATACTTTTTGTGTCGAGTGAAAAATATCACTGACAATTTTTTCGTGTTCTACTAGTTTCATAGTACATGTTAGGAGTAGGACATAAAAACTTATGGTTGACATTTGGCACAAAGGTGCAAGGCAATTCAAAGTTATTCGAAAGAGTGCTTTTTTTCTGAACTTTTGACCTTCAAAATTTTCTTGTGCCAACAGTGAACCAAAACGTGTGTATATTCCAGTCCAGTGAATACATACTAGAGAAGTACTAAAAAAAAGCAGGGATGTGCGGTGGCACTTTTGTTTGTAGAAATATTTGAGCTTGAAATTGCCGAAAATCCAAAATTGCACGACTTTCAAGGTCATTTATTCCTTGGGCCAACATTGAAAAGGTATAAAATGAGCTGGAAAATAATCCTTATGTATTGCAGAAATAAAATCAATTCACAGATCTATGGGTAGTTGCTCCAATTTTATTTAATGAGGCTCTAAACTTTGCAAAAAAACCCCTCAAAATTTCGTGCAATTTTGTGGTCGGAAGCAGGCCCATTGTATGCGAAAATATTGCTAATATTGAAATATGCCCTCAAAGGTATCTTCTTGCATATCTTTTGCTGCAGCAAATGAGACCATAATTCTTAAAAACAATACATGAGAAAAAATGTGTTTGTAACAGGCTGGCACTTCCAGAGAGAAAAAAAAAACCGTGTTTTACATTCAAACAAAAACTGTTTATTTATAACATCTTTATAAAAGGGCATCAAACCGGTATAAAATCTTCCCCTCAAAGTGCAGTGAAGGAAATGAGAGAACAAATAGCTCTTAATGGAAGAAAATTGTTTTAACAAGTTGAATATTTGACCACTTTTCAAATCAGAAGCTTGGTCTCATTTGCTGCAGCAAAAGATAAGCAAGAAGGTGCCTTAAGGTTTCCAGTATACGTATAGCGTACTTTGTCTAATGTGCTGCATATAGGTATGCCCATAGGTATGTGAATTGATTTTATTTCTGCAATACATAAGGATTATTTAATTTCAAGCTCAAATATTTCTACAACCAAAAGTGCCACCGCACATCCCTGCTTTTTTTTAGTACTTCTCTAGTATGTATTCACTGGAATATACACGTTTTGGTTCACTGTTGGCACAAGAAAATTTTGAAGGTCAAAAGTTCAGAAAAAAACACTTTCGAATAACTTTGAATTGCCTTGGATCTTTGTGCCAAATGTCAACCATAAGTTTTTATGTCCTAACATGTACTATGGAACTAGTAGAACACGAAAAAATTGTCTGATATTTTTCACTCGACACAAAAAGTATTGCCATATGTAAGTTGGTTTGTTTTTCTTCAAAAAACGGACAATCTTCAACTTTGACCCTCCAAAACTTTAATATATTTTTTTTTTGCAAAAACAAAAATATATGTGTCGAATAGTTTTACATAAAGAACATATTCTGCAATTTTCAACAAAATAAAAAATATCAACTATCCAAGCCTGCCTGACTCTTAACATGAAATTCGGTTAGCACGCAATGTTTCGGTACTCCCTTCGAGTTCATGTTAACAAAGTTTGACTGTACAATTTTTTTTTATTTTTTAAAAAACATAAGTAGGATTTATTTATCCGGCATTAGATTTCTTTTTTTGCTGAATGTTTTACTTTTATACCCCTTTCTAAAGATATTCTGAATAATGCTACAATGTATCACAGCAATTTAAAAAATCTATATTTAACCCATCCTATCTTTATTAAAACAAAAAAAAAAATCTAATTTTTGAATAGAAATTTCTAAAGTATTTTTTTCATGTAAAAATCTTTACTTTTAAAATGAATATTATCAAGAAATAATTTAAAATTATAAACTTTCAGCCAAGAGATATTGGAGTTTTGGTGGAAAACATTTGGAAGCATCAAAGTTGCATTAGTGGTTCGAGGGAAGACATTGATTTAGAATTTATACGCTATGATGTGGATGAAAACTGGACACCATGGAATTGCTTGTTAGTTACAAGAGAAGAAGCTATGAATTTAACAGATGTCCCAAATTTAGAAATGGTATGAATAAAAATTATTATTAATACACAATATTAAACATGTTAATGATTATAAAAAATTAGCAGTTTATTGCAAAGCTGCTATAAATTTTCATATTTTTTTTTTATTAAAAACTAGAATGTTTCACAGTATAAAAGTAGGACACAGCTTTTCTGAAATATTTTACTATTGTCAAATGGGATAACTTTGACCTAAGCATTTCAAGCTATAACTTCTCATTAAATACAATATATTAAAAATGTGCTTTTTTGATTAATCATCTCTCTGTATGTATGTTCTATTCATTCAGATTTTTCTAATTTAATTGACACTTTATTTTAAATAGTGATTATTTGTATTTTTCTTTTGTTGAAGAAATATGATGAAAAATTCAAGAAATGTGCCTTTCGGAATCACTCAGAAGCAAGAAGATACTTTTCAACAATTCCAAGATTTTTACCATACCTTATAATAAATATAAACGAATAAAAGAACTTTGAATTTTATGATTGTTTTGTAAAAAAAAGTGTAACTACATATATTAAATTAAACCTTTTTGTTTTTGGAGAACATTTTGTGTTTCTTGCTGGCGTTTGGCCGAGTTACATATCCTCTTTGACTTATCTTCCTTCGTTTCCTCAATAGATCCTACATTTAGAAAAAAAAATCATATTTCTTAAAATATGAAACTGTTTACAAAGTTGTGATTTAATATTAGCAAACTTAAAAAAATTTAATTATATATTAGGCATTATTTATACACAAGGACAATAAATATTTAGCAGCTTTACGTGTAATAATGTATTCCTTGTCTTCAATAAGAGTAAAGTTCAATCAAAGTGTTATAAGGTCATAGACATTTGTAACATGGCAAAGTTGTAATTTATGTGTTAACCACGTGCCTACTGTAAAAAAGTTAGTAGTTTTTCAAGTTCTCTTACAAAAGAGTTTACTTTATTGCACATTAATCAATGTTCTCCTATTAGATTTCAAATCTTTTGCAAATAATTAATATTAAAAATACTGTTTGATTTTTATTAGTAATTTTGAAATATAAATTAAGTTTTATACATTACCTATTGAAGTTAAGAAGTAATTATGAGATGATACCAGAGTAGAATTTTTAATTTCTTAATTTAGTTTTAAAACATTTATTAATTAATACACATTATTTTAGATTTGCCTTAAGACTGACAAGAAAGACAAAAATATATTACCAATACGTCTTGTTTATTTTTTTCCCAATCAGCACATGTTTCTTCTAAAGGCTTCTGTCTTTTGAAAAAATTAACACCTTCTATTAAAAATAGGAAAAATAAAATGTTTTTTCCCAACAAAATATTGTTTTTTTTGTTAGCAGCACTCGTAATCTAGAAATGCACTGTATATATATATATCGAAAGCAAGATTTACGAATGCTTCCTGAAGAATATAAAAATCGCAAAAACGAATCAGAAGGAATGACTTATAATAAGATGCCATTTTACATTTATAAACAATGAAATTTATATTAAAAGTTATGTAAGTTTTTTAATTAAAAAAAGCACTATATATATATATATATATTCCTGTACCCTTTTCTGAAGATATTTGTTCCGCGTAATATGTCTTAGGAATAGCAATACCGGTTCTTGATGCCTTAGGGCATTATCCGCAGCGAGAGTGTTAATAAATAATGAACCCATACCATAAAAATCCATTATGATATATTTTATGATGCCACAATCCATCAATTTATCTAACTGCATAAATTTTTCCTTCAGTTTAGGGGGTATCGGCTCATCACTTGACTGTGGTTAATTACGAAGCCCATCCCAACTGCCGTGGTGTAGCTCTGGTGCGACGACAATACATACTAAAAATAACCTTCAGTTAAACCATTTAAAATGTTCATTCAAACCGGTTCTTCAGTTTTAACCGGTTCAGCTAAGGAAATGTTTTAGCCCATTTAACCGAAGCCAAATACCGGTTTAACTGTTTCAGGTTTTCTATCCCTTTGCACATTTGTGTTCTTGCACATTCGTGGTTAAGTCATTTTACCAACAATATGTTTCATTTGATTTCTTTGTATCATTTCTGTTTTTTATTCTTTTTATTGTTTAATTCTCAACGCTGTTTCGGGACAATTGGGATGATTTCTTGACTATGTCCATCCCACATAGAAAAACAGCGCTGTCTTTTTAATGGCGCTAATTGATGCTTGTCCCTTGAAAACGTGCATATATATATATATACAATACATGATTAATATTACACACAAAATTTAATGTAATATGTAATCAATAAGTAGGTGGTATAAAGAAATTGAGTATTCGGTTTTAGGAACCCATAATTAAAAATTCAAGGGGTTGTCTAAATTCTGGTATCTATAAAACAATACTCATAAACATACAATCATAAGTAAAATTTCCATAATCAATGCATGTCTTTTTTATGGAAACTTTATACTGTCCTCAAAAGTTATAAAATAAATTATAATGTTATAGTTTAAGAAATGTAAATAGGAAAACTAGTGATCAATATAACAAATTATACATTTCAATAACTACCTTTGAGGCGTTCATCATTTTCTGATATGAAAAATGTAAATTTCTTTTGTGTTTCAAATGTATTTCTGTAAGTAAAACAAAAAAATTATTTTGAAACTAAATAAACGCAAAATACTTATAAGGTAAAATATTTTTTAAAAAATAGTACATAGTTTTTTGAGGAGCAGTATACCGCCTTTCATTTATTTTGTTCCGAGATTCAATCTTGGAGTATTCTTTTACTGCAGTAAATGGGGATGCGAAATCTGAAACAGAAATTTAAAAACAGCATTAAATATCTACTAGACTTATTAGACTCCTTTAAATCATTTCTTTTAGATTTAGGATGGTATTTTTCATAAATTTACAATGTTTGCATTCATATTCAAGCATCATAGAAATATTTTTTGTAAATGATACTGAAGAATGTAAAAAAATTTATTATTAAAAAAAATCATGATAAATTACACTATCTTGAAGTACTCTTTCTCTTAAAGAATGGTTACTCTTGCATCTTTTGTCAATTAGATAAACAATTATTCTATTTTAACTGTAAAATAAGTTAATTTTTTTAAAACTATACTATATATCTATTTAAATTTTAACACTTCAATTGAAAATTAAGGGAAAACTACTCTTATTACATTCACTTTAAAAATGAATGGTTTTAAAATTATCAATAACTACTAATATAACAATACAAATATAACTACAAATATATATACATATATAATACTATTCAAACATAAAATATCTATAAATATATATAATCTATATATATATATATATAATATATACAAATATAATATATATATACAATATAATATATAATATACATACATATAATACATTACTATACATACATACATACATACATACATACATATACATATCATACATACATACATACATATACATACATAACATTAATAAAATACTAATACATATATATATATATATTATATATTATATATTTTTGAGAATTGCTTAGAACAATTTCAAGATTGCTACTGTTTTACCCAACATACAGTGGTAGAACCATTTCGGTATTGCTACTGTTTTACCCAAACATACAATGGTAGATGAAATATATAAACTAAACATGCTAACCACTTATCCATGTGAATAAAACTTATTATTTGGTTTTTCTTTTAAATTATTTTTAAATGATGTTGGGAATATGATGATAGTCTATGAAATATAATTAGAATAATACAAGGTAATGATATTTTATATCTACTAAAAAAACTTACTATCATCTACTTTCTTGCTAGCTACATCATTTACATTTGAACTAAATTTTGATGTCAAACTAAATGAACTGGAGGATGCTGATTTCAATATTTCCTTTAAATTTTTGCTCACTTCAATGTATCTTTCAGTAGAAGAAGGAATATGCTCCTTGGGGATTTCTTTATCTTCAAGTTTTTCTTTCTTTTCACTAAAAGATTGTACATGAAATAAAAATAAAGAAATAAACCTTCTTAAACAATCATCATAATTTTTTTAAATTAAAATCCCCAGTTGTTCTTCAGAAAAAGCCTTACCGAATTTTCTTTTTAGGTTTTTCTTCTAGATGTTCGCTCTCTTTTATCAAGGTTGATGCATTTTCGTCTTCAGGATCAAATCTTAAAATCTGTCTTTTTCTGGAAGGAAATGAAAAGAATATTATAAAAAATTATGTATATCTAGTTTAAACTTTAAGGAAGGAATAAATAAACAACTTTAATATATTTTATGAAATACATACCTTAAACCACATTTTCCTTTGGGAAATTTTTCACTTACTCCATAACCCAAAATAGATTCAAGAATTTTGAAGTTTTTAGTTTTTTCATCATTTTCTTCTGCAAAATAAAATTCAATTTAACAATTAAAATTTTTATCAAACAATTCTAATTCTCTAAAAAGAAGAGTTTCAAAGCTCTTTTGGCCACATACTACAATTATACACTAAAATAAATAGTTACTGAATTAGAAGCTTTATTTTGCCTGAAGTGCATAAATTTTGTGTCCTTCTTTACCGTTTTTATATTAATTAAATCTATGTCTGGTAAAATTAAATCTAATCAAGGTACACAACCCTTGCGCATGTGCCGCAGAAAAATAGTTTATTACTGCCCACACACCAGCATTTTATCATTCTCCCCGCCCTGTCGCTAGATAAATATTTCCACTACAAGCATCACTTAGTTCATTAACATTTTTAAATTAAAATTATATGCAAGATTTATACACAATTTCATTAGATTATTATTCCTAAAAATAACAATCAAGAAAATAATAATAACCGAATAGAGATTTCTTCTGGTTATCTTATTCTCAATGTTCACCGACGCACTCAGAGTAAAAACAAAAAACAACCACACAGAACCCGTCAACTCTCACGTTCGTAGTCAGAAGCCCAAAATAGTCAGAAGTAATAGAAAAGCATTCTACGTACAACCTTTGACCTCTTGTAACTGAGGGGTGAGGAAAGAAGTCGTAAAAAGCCCTGTAACCCCTGATTTATACTAGCAAAGTAAACTGATAATTTTTTGTCAAGACAACTTCTAAAAATCATATCTTCACTCCCTTTTTAGAGTTTTACGATGAAATTTGCAGCAAATTATAAAAAAAGGTTTGAATTTTAGGTTGTAGCACTTATTTTTCAGTAAAAAGTCTTAATTTGTTGGAAAAATAGCAGGAATTTTTTTTATTTCAAATAAGTGAGCTCGAGGATTCTCAGAAAACTTCCCGGACTTCCTAATGCAAAAAATTGCTAGTTTATAAACTTAAAAGCAAAGGTAGTGTGTTCCAAGAACTGTCCCATAGACTTGGCATGGGAAGTGAAAGAAGGATGCTGGGTCTTTAGCTTCCCCTTAAGAATGCCACTTTATATCCCATCACTATATATCCTAAAGTTTTGTACAGAGAAAGCTGTTTAACAAAATCACACAATATAATTTTATTCAATGCACTTACTAATTTCTTTAAGCAAAATATGATTTTTTGAAGAAATTTTTTATTTGTTCTAAAATTTTAAATATAACAGATTTTCTTTCAGCTCTAGATTTTGATTTAAAAAAGTAAGTTTTAAAAAAAGATTAATCTAAAAACAACATTATAAATCCTAAAAAAAAAAAGAGTCGCTCATGTGATTATTATTCATTGTAGTTGATGTTCCTGTGTCCATAAAATATGAATACAGTAGAATGTGAAGATACCGAATAAAGAGTCACTAAATTCCTTGGAAAGTCTTGGCCACTGCTATCAAGGGTACAAGGAAACCTGTACAGCAGGGAAGTACAGGTTTCCCGCAATGGGTCCCTCAGTGGAACCATTCCCATTTTTAATAAATTTGCTGCGACTGCTGGGCATTCCAAGATGTGATTGGCCGGGAGTTGGACTTTTGGGCAGTTTTTACATTGAACATATGATCTTGTCTTGTCCAGGTGAATCTTCATGCCCTTATATATATATAGTGTTCAGTTCTCAATCTGGCAATTGTGGATGTTATAATTCTGTGACAGTCAAATTCTGTTAGAAGAGGTTTTTTTTAAAGGTGTGAGTCATGCACAGCCAGCACAATCCTTACCCTCAAGGTTCACATGTGCAGGTATCCCAACTGTTCCAGAAAGGTAATAATATCGCCAGAGACATTGGTCACTCTAGTCACATTTCTAATGGCTTCTATAGCTGATTTAGAATCTGAGAAGTTTTTATTAATCCTTCTGTAGAATCAATAACTTATAGATCTCGTTAGTATAATATGAAGGCCTCTCTAATTGCTATGAGTTCACTCGTAAATTTTGAGGCAATTATGCCTGTGTTAATTTTCTGTTTGTAGTTATTAAAATCTGGAAGGAGGATGAGAATTGTGGCACCTCCAATGTTGAGGGATTTGTCTGAGGAGCCATCAGTGTAGGCTATTGCAAAGTTATCTTGAGAGAGTATTTCTATCGTTTTAACACATTTTTGTCTGACAGTTAAGGGCAGGCATGAGAACACAAAAATATGAAAAAAGCTGAAAATGCGCGTTGGGACCGATTTAATTTACATATTAAATATTAAATACGGGGGGGGGGGGGGAGGTACGGTAATTATTACTTTAAGGGATTTAATTATTTCTTTAGGGTACAGTAACTTTCACTATAATATTATTTGCAAAATGTTTGTAGGGCAATGGTGAGTAAAATTTCCATATTTCTACTCAGTAAAGTATAGATAGAAGAGGATGCTACAGATTCTACCTTAAACCTCTTCTCATACAACTCACAAAGATAAAGACACAAATAAAAAAATTATCAGCAGTTATCGTATACTAAAGTTATGATAATTATATAAAATAACTAGATTTGAAAACAAGGTTTACATTTAAAAAAAATCTTACACATTGTTTATGAATACTGTTTTTCTACAAAAACACAAAACAAACAGGCAATATTGCAATATAATATCTGTAGTTCACATACAAAATTTTTAAAAAATGATATTATGTTCTTCTCTCTTTAAAGCAATTACATGGTTCATGCGCTTGTTAGGAAAAAACATTTTAGCACATTTTAAGTACTGTTCTAAGACATTTTAGAAAAAATCAAGAACTAGAAATAACTAACAGCATAAAAGCTGAATATATAAAATACTGTTGATATTCGTGTATAAACCGACTCCATTTTTTAAAACTAAAAACCATCTAAAATTAGAAAACAGAGTATAGGCTGAAGTGTGAATCACTAAAAAGAAAAAAAGTTTTTAAAAAAAATCTTTTAACATTCAAGCTGATCTTGCCGATCCAAAGTCAAGGACAATTGATTAGGAGAATCTGGTTGATCCTACTTGGCCTGAACTAGAGCTACAGAAGTTATGAGACACTTCTGATCACGCAGAGCCAGGAAATTGTCAATCATTATAAGGCGATGCGGCATCGGTGGATGCGTGAAAATTACTAGGCAGCAAAATAAGTAAATCAAGAGGCATTATTGTGCTGCAAATTTTTGATCAGGTGAAAATATTACTCTTCTAACAGAGGTATGCATTGGCCCTTGGTTTATATTTGAAGACACCTTAGTGAAATCTAATCCTAATTCATCTTCAAAATTTAAATATATTTTTTACCTTTATTATTAAAATTTATAATTTAAACTTGCTTTTTAATGAAATTTAAGTTTAGTTTTCATTTATATAGGCTGAAAATGGAGGATTTTTTTTCAGTGGTGTTAATGCTGTGAAAAATGTGTCTTCTTCTGTATGAGCCGAACCCCTTTTTTAGGACGCTATCTTGTCCGAAATTTCTCGGATTATGCAGCATTTATTAAAGACTATGTTCAGAAATATGAGTTAGAAAATACGATGGTATCACGTAAAGTGGGTTAAAGATGACGTATAGTTATCACTAGCTTCGGAAATTGTTTTCAGAAAATTTTTGATGTGATCCGATTTTGCAATGAATAGAATGGATTTTTTTCCCAATCATTTTTAAGGATTTGTAAATTAACTTTTTTTTATTCAAGCACTTTTCAAGGAGTGTACGAACCATGACAAAATGTTCTGCGATTTCACCGCGAACTAGCAAATATTACGATGTGTTGAAGTTTGGTTGAACAATCCGTCTTGAACTATTAGTAAATTCTAAAAATAATAGGTTCGAAAGTTTTGTTATTTTTCCTATAAAAAAAAACATCGGCTTACATCGGTAGCATATGATATGACGAAGCTGATGGCTTTTTTTTAATCGGTCTAGCCCTAGTTGAGAGCATACTAATAAATGTACGGATTTGACTAGATTGCAGACATCGATCGTGACAATAAGCGGCATTCAAGAAGTGTTTTCGCACTTGTTGGAGTACAGCGATGTAACCAGCAAAATAATTTTTCGATCCAGTTTCCATTTTCGAACAAAAAACAAAAACTTGAAAAAAAGCGGAAAACGTCAAAAAATCGGCAAATGACCAGACATCTGGAAAAAGCGGAATTCCGCCAAAAAGCGGAAAATTCTCATGCCTGTAAGGGGTCTAATATTTATTTAAACAATGATTTGATTTTAAAATGTGGCCGATAGTCTGAGTGTCTAAAAAGAGTGATCATATTTCATTTTACAGGGCATCCTTCGATTAGAAAGCTGATAAAACTAATGCTGGCTACTAATCACTATATTAGGTTAGTTATTGATTTACTTATTACCATAGTATAAATTAAAGCTAAGATGGAAACATTACTCATTTTAATGAAATACTAAGTTTTCAAAATTTGAACTAACATTAGAATGCAACTAAATACCTTCAATTTCAACAGGATTTTCATCATCAATCTTGAAACGCTCATCAAGTTTAAATCTATTGGAAAACTGTGAACTTTTTTCTAATAACTAGAAAATATAAAATACAAAGTTTCCTAATAAATTTCAAATTTTGTCAATTATAAAACTTTTAAGAAAAAACATAATAGGATTTATTAACTTACGTGCTGACCACTTTGACCTTCAAACTGTGGTCTTATTTCAAAATTGAGTTCATTGGTGTCCTCCTCATCATCAGAGTTGAATAATTTAAGTTTATTGCTATCGTTGACCTTTACTGGGGCATCCTACAAAATATAAAATAATTTTTAAATATCAGCAGTTTGTAATTTTTATTCCCATTTTTTAATAAATGTGTAAAAATTGAGTTGAGAAATTTTACTTCTTCAAAAGAGATTTGCCTTTTAGAAAAATAACTAACCATTTAAAGGTAAAATATTAAGACTACAGTGACTCCCCTAAAAGCAATTCACAAAGTAGAGTTTATTTTAGGGCCGATTGGAACTATGAAAATCTAACAGACATAGGCCAGATTTAGAGCATGATTAAAATTTAAGTGAAACGTCTTCATAATACACACTTAAGATTAAGACAAATGACATAGCCATATTTTTTTTCCTTAATAACAGCTTGCTAATTTTGTGATTTAAGAATGTTGCCTTTGCTTATGATTTTTTCAGTAACCTTAAAATAGGAGTGGATGCTGGCAATGAAAGTGAAATTGTTGTTTAGTGGACATTAGTAGTTTAGGATTAGTGTACATGGTTGCCAGGCATAACAATTTATCCCTTTTTGAAAAGCCGCCAAATTGTGCCATTTGCACTTGCCCACCAAGTAGGATTTTTCAAAAAAAAACATTACCTTGATAATATACCTTCAGAATGAATATAATTTTGTTGATAATATGCAAAGTTCAATAGTAATCAAAAATATCAGGGAACATCTCTACCTTGACTATAGTCCTTGCAATGCAAGCTTTGAGGACACTTTTTTTTTTCTCATTCCCTCTTGAATGGTTGTCAAGGAAACAGCTTGAGTATTCTCATTCTTATTTTCCCCCAACCTCCTTGTTTGTGCATCCTACTTTGCCCAAATGGAGTGAGGGGAATTGACAACATTTACTAGGGTTACAATATAAGCTACTTCAAAACAAATCAAAATTGCAACATAATAGTATTGGCAGTGTGGCAAATCACTCATTGTAGGCCCCAAACATTTCTTTTTGTCTGAAAAACATAAGTATCTAACAGGAGGCAGTGTTGTAAGGCAGAAGCCTAAGCACTTATTTGAGGACAACTGATCTCTAGAGTTAATCTAGTTAGATCGGTTCTATCCGCCGTATCTTAAAAATTCTTTTTTTATTAGAAAGGTATGACCTCAGATACCATTCTTCATAATTTTTCTGTCTGACATCTGTGCTGTCTGTTGGCAAATTACCCATTGAATTACCATAAATAACTTATTAACAATTTTGATTAAAAGTAATTAAATAACTTATAATCACAACATAGTTTCACATGTGTAGTTGCCATAATCGACGGACTGTGGGAAACAAGAAACGAGCTACGATTATTATTAAAAATTGGCTAATCTAAACTATTTTCAATGTTTTGAAACAAATATTGATGTTAATAATTAATTTAACAATTAAAAGAACATTTTCCCAAAGTGAATTTAAGATACCGTACTGAAATTTATATTATAGTTTCGTAATATACTATTTCATCTACCAACTAGAGCAACCCTGTGTTAACTTTTTCATGAACGAAAAAAGTCGCCAAATAGCATTCCGGCCATAAAACGGCAGATGTCCCCATATTTTATTTGTTTAACTAAAACAATATGAATAATGTCTATCAAAAAATAATGTTAAAGCGCAAATTAAATAGTAAATGTTTTCCAAAGTGGGAATTTTTTTGATTTCACGCATGTATTAACGAGTTGATATAGCTTCTTGACGTAGAAAGCACCCGATTATTTCAAATAGTTACCAATATTCATTGCGGTAAAATTGCCGAAAGATACGACTAAAAACATTTATTATTCGAAAACACATTTTTATACTTACAAATGTATGATGGACAGCCTTGATATTACTTCGCTGACTCCTGTTTCTCTTCCACTCTTGGACAGCTTTAATACGTTTCTCATTAGCAATTCTCTTTTTTTCTTCTGGATCCATACTAAGAGTTCAATATAATTACTTTAAAATAAAACAAATTTTAAAAAGAGTAATCGAGGCAGTTTTTAAGTGTTGTAAAACCGTGTCTATACTATATGTCTAAGGTTTTGTTGTTATTGTTTGGAAAATATGTAGCCAAGTGTGTAGCATGTGCTAAGCTAAAGGCTAAGGCTAAATAAAAAGGGCTAAGCTAATTTTGGTAAGTAATGTAATCGTTTTCTGGCTGCCTATTTCCAGACTCTTTTAGGAGCTGTAACACAGTCAAATCATAATTTAATCGTTTCATAATTTAAATTTCTGGTCAAGTGACGAGGTCAACACATGAGCGGGCACCCAACGGAACTTCGAGCGACATCTTAAGCTAACGCCGTCGGGACTTTCGACTCCACAGATTTAACGAGCAAGTATATCGCAGTGTACTCGGGCACCCCTGTGATTTGCAGAGGATTTTTTTTTTTCACCAGCACGAATACGTCTATAATATGGCTAGGACAAGGACAAAACCAAGAACCTCCTCGGTGAGAACACTTGAGAGCAGGGCTCGTTGCTTCACGAGGGATCTGGCAACAGCTCCGCGGTCTTGTTTTCACCTTTCTCGAATTACTTTTGGCTTGGTACTACCCTACCCCCCATAGACATAAAATAGAATGGACTGCGCATTGCTCTGTCAAGCAGCTTCTAAAAGCGTACCAATCATGAAAATCGCCAAGAGGAGAAAGGTTGCAACATATGGCAACTTATCGCTATTGTTTCGTTAGAACTATGCCAATTGTCGCCAGACCTGGAAACCAGATACGAGTAGGCTGGCAAACCTGAATGGTGACTCACATATGTTCCCACACTAAGCCCACTGTGGCGTTTTTTTTAATGTTTTTGCAGACGATTTTTTCCCTATATTTCTTATTTTTTTTCTTCTAGCTTTAATCATAATTGTTTGATTAAATTCGTCCAATGTCCAATGTTAGATTATTCTTAATCATGTAATGTTTTTAATCGTACAAGATGCCAAATTCTTGTGTAGTTGTTAATTGCACAGAGTGGCGTAAAAAAGGATTTGTCGCACTTCACAGGTAAATTTATTTAGTTCTGCATACTTTAAGTAATTGTGTTTTTTATAAACTATACTTTTTATAGAGGGAATTTATTATAAAAGAGCTCTTTTATGCTGAAGAATCATATATTGTTCAAGCAGATCTACGGCAAAATAACTATACAAAGAGAATTCGTCGTCCAAACAACTGCGATAAGTTGTCAAAAATAGCAACTTTATTCGCCGAAAAAGCAATTCATTTTTGTTCCTTTCCCAAGTTCTTTTTTATACCACTAGATTGTCGGCTTCATATGTTCATGTCGTTGTGAAAAAACTCACCAACTGGTCGTGATCACGCCCATGAGGGGATCGCCTTAGGTTTGCCGATGCGCAGTCCATTCTATTATATGTATCTCGGTACTACTGTACATAGAGGCCTGGCAAAGCAAAACTCTTCTGCGCATGCTTGAGAGAACTACCACATTCATTATTCCAGCAACCTATTCCTTTTGCGATGCTATTTGTTGGCGATTTTTATTCATTAAAGTTTAAAGTAAACAACCATATGTTTGTGCGTGGCTGGCATAAACTTTTAAAACTGGTAAGTTATTATTATTTTTTAATACTAATTTTAAAATTATTGTAAAATTGTAAACTATGAATACTCAATTGATTAATTTATATTGTTGTTTAAAATCTTTTATAGTTATCACGCGTTCCTGTTAAAAATGCAAGAAGCAAGTTAGTACGTCCGTCGGTCGCGAATGTAATTGAGCACAATTTTTTCAATTTTTTTTTATTAAGTGAAGTATTCAGAGTAAATGTTTAATAAGCCATAACGGTTCATTATTTTGGTCCTTTTAGTTGCTACTTTTCTTTACCATAGCCGTACTAACGGGATATAGCTTCTAATCTAAAACCTGATAATCAATTGTCAGACCAGACTTACTGCATTTCGCAGTACAGTACTGCCTTTTAGGCTTTTGTGCTGCCGATTTCAAAGAGTCTTTAAAATATGTAAAATGTCCTGTTTTTTTTGTATTTATACTGCATAATGTCCTGCATTTTTGTGTGGTGATTAAAATTTCTCCATTAGAACCATAAGTATAAAATTTTCTTTACCGACAACTCTTAACCAAACCAGAATAAAGCGACTCTCTACATATACTCTCAATCAGTAGTTAGTCATACATGGCAGGCAAGAGCTTCATAATATCGTAACCTAAAAATAAGTATTTGTTTTAAATTTTTATAGTTCTGAACCGTTTAAGTGGTTTGCACCATATTACAAGAGTTGAGTCGATTACAAGACTGATTGAAACAATACTATAAAATAAACATTAATAAGTTTGTTTTATTGTTTTGCTTCTTCAACACTGTACTGCATTGATGTAGAAAATATATGGTCACCCTGCTTAAAAGTACATTCTTTTGTATGTTAATTATACATTATAAATGCATCATTTATTGTAGTAAAAAATTTTAGAAAGAAAATACGACGTCCAATACTAAATTATATAGGTTTTGTTAGCATATGTTTAAATTTTCAATGTGTAACTCCTTATGTTTATATTTCTTTCATGATGTAGTGGTAAATAATAATGTAAATTTTTTTCTCCTTCATTTAGGCAAATACTAAATATGGTTTGTGTCTGGATGCTAGTTAAATCAATTATATAGCATTCATTCACAAGTGTATTTTTAGTTCCCTGCATCAGCCAAACACTAGAAGCTGCGACCTTGAAAAAGACCAACATTATTCACTTATGTTTGGATTAAGTCCCGTGGATTAGACACAGGGAAACAGATGTACAATAAAAGGGTTTAACCAAATTTCTTGAATGGGTTTTTTTAAGGGGGGTCAGGTTTTAATACAAAGCCTTTCTTGTAACTCTCCATAAGTTATTTTTTCTTTTGGTTTAAAAAAGTAAACTCTTTAGTATAAAATTTTAGTAATCTGTATTGTTTAATTTTGCAAGCCATTTAGTTATCTTCCCAAGAACTGCATCATATGGATAAGTACCTATGCTGGAGCCTTATAACCAAATGTTGGCTAATAGTGCATACTTTTGCATGTCAATCAGAAATAAGATGTAATAGCATTTATCAGAGTAAAATTTTAGAAAGAAATTAAATTCACTTCAAACAAACCCAGCTAGTCTTGTAGCTTATCATTTTCTAAACCTCTCTTTATTGTGAATAAAAAAAAATTCTTATTATGAATTCAATTTGTTTGTTTTTTAAGTAACGTAACATATAATGCTCAAAACTTATTGATGTGTAAAATTCTAAAGCAATTTTTATATATTAAATTGAAAAGCCTTTTTTGTTTCATTGCTGTTGTAGGTTTAGAATATCAATGGAAAGAGAAAATATTTGAAAAGGCAATAATACAGAAAAAATTCAAACTTAAGAATTTGAATGTTCATGTGTGACAGTAAAAATGAAGCAATGCACATATTTACTCATAGAGAATTAAGTACATTATTTAGCAGGTTCACTAAATACTTATCAGATTGTCAAATTAGAGAATTAAAAGTCAGAGAGCTCTTATGTTACCCTTACAGTGGAATTGGAAATATGGGGATTGAGTTCTCTTGCTCAGAGTTTTATATAACTATTAATACAATATATTGGTCAAGCAGAATCTTGTAGATAATGGGGATCATTCATTAATACATTTATGTTTAAAAGAGGTGTTGGGAAGTAATAAGACCCTAATATACATGGGACAAAGTAATTAAAACAATGAGTGTTTTTAAAACTGTATAATGTCAACAAACCCAATAAAAAAACTAACTACCAATAAAAAGATACGAAGCCAAATACGGCAAACTGTGCTCTTTCACGATTCGCTTCAGTCCTGCTCGACTGAGCAGTAGAGCATGCGCAGAAGTGTTTTGCTCTTTGCCAGACCGGAAAATCGTCATATTTCCCAGCATGCATCTTCCTTGAAGGACGCCTACGTCATATTTCCCAGCATTCTTAGCTTCCTTGAAGGACGCCTACGTCATGTGCTACAGGTCAATTCGAGAAAAATGCATTTGGTTTCGTTAAAGTAAAAAATTGAACTAGATCTACAAATTGGCGGGTCATGTTATTTTGAAAATCAAGTGACGTTTTTTGGTCAAGTGACAAGACAAGAACGCCCCCTGAGCTGGCATTCGAAGAAGCCTTCTAGCAAGATCGTCAAGGCGTTAGATAAGACCCTGGTTAGATTAGATTGAATAATCGTCGCACTAGAGCTACACGAAAGCTATTCGCGACGTAATTTAGAACCGCAGTCAAGTGACGAGCTGACACCTAAGTAGGCACCCAACGCAACTTTTAAACTCATCGCAGGAATAAAAGCTAGAAAGAAATACGTTTCCTGGGGCAAGTCTATTTCACCAGCAAATTTACACCAGCACGTAATCTCGAAGAGTTGGCGAGTTTTTCCACTACGACTTGACCATATGAGGCCGATAATCTAGTGGTATGAAAAAGAAGTTGAGAAAGGAACAAAGATGAATCGCTATTACAATTCATTCACTGTTCAATTTAACAAACGTTCGACTTTTTAAATATCAATAACTCAAAAACTACGATTGCAAAAACAAGTTATTTTTTGGCAATGTACTAAAAATAATCTACTTCTAAGTTGTCAATTTTCAGACCATTATTCTAAGGTCTATTTATGTCTATGATTGTAAATCATCCATCCCCAAATCTTCCTCCCCCCAAAATTAAGTTGATTTCATAAAACATTCACTTTTTAGAATCTAATTTTTTTCATGCTTCAAAAAATATTTCCTAAACAAAACTTGTGGCATCTTAAAGAGTGGCACAAGTACCCGTTGGCCAAGACTAGTGGCCCTTAGCACGTACCCCGTTAGCTCTGTAGGAAATCAGACCGTGTCGGCTTTAAAAGCACATTTAGCACTAAATTTCCCATCATATATATCGTCAATCGCTGGATCATATTCGTATCTAAACCAAGCAACCTACTGGAAACGGAACTATGAAATATGATCTCTTCAAATTGTGGTTTTAACTTATTCGAGTAAATATCGCAAAAATAACGGTCTTTAGCCAAATCTGGTAGTATAGCGACTGAAAATTTCGAAATAAGGGATCAATTTTTAAAGATGCACAAAATTATAAAATTTACGATAATCTTTAACAGACTAACAGTATTTTGAATAATATAAAAATATTACTTTGTTTAGAATTTTTTAAAAAACATTTAGTAATTTTCAATGCTGAGAAAGAAAATCCAGAATTCGAAGTCAATTTGCATCCTTACTGTAGGAGGTGATATTGATAAAAAACTAATACTAACTATTTATTTAAAGAAAAGCTAAAAAGACGGTATTAGTAATGTGGAAACAGTTAGGAAATAAAAGATTACTAATCTAAAGGAATATTATGTACTGGACACTTAATACCATTTCTTTTTAAAACTATAGTAAATGCTAACTTAATAACTTTTAATACTTCTATACCTTTACCTACTGTATTTTTTCTTAACACTGTAAAAAATATTTTCAAATATGTAAGTTATGAAACTGAAAATAAACTGTAAAAACAATAATTATTTTTATTATACTTATATACAATTATAAACAAGAAAATTTACATTGTTGTTTACAATATATTTCTCTAAAACTTGACTTTGAATTACCTACAAGAGTAATAACACACTTTATCTTTAAGGAATTGGCAAAATATTATAATTTCAACTTAGGTGCATATAACAATAGGAAAAAAAAATACAATAAGGAAGCAAAATTAACATGTAATATAATTTTATATTGCAATGAATAAAAATGAAACAGAAGTATTGTGGAAAAAGTATACAATTAAAGCACTTGTGGTTTACAATTTAAAGTACATGTACAAGAATACTAGTAAACTAATACTTAAGAAATTTGAACACAAAATTTATAAGAAATGTTGGTGTTTACAAAAATACAATCCACATACATGATTTCCATAATAGTATATACAAATGAAAAGTTGCTGAACATTTATGACCGCATTTATCACATCATATAATTGCACGTCTAGCATGTATTTTCTGCTTCAATGCAATGGAAAAAACAAACATCTGAATCTTTCTACAATAATGAAACACTTTCAGAATTTTTCAATTTTTCTACCGCAACATAACAATTTTTAATAAGAGACAAACTGTTCGGTAAAGAAAAGCTATTAAGTCTTTTTATTCGTACAATAGGTTTTGCTTTAAGATCAAAAAATTGTTTAGGCAAATTTTCAACTAAGTATGGAGGATTGTTCAGAAATTTGTTTGGTAGACGTTCCAAAACAACCATTGGTTGTTTATGCTCAAACAAAAACCTTTTTATCTCTTTTGAATCTCTGAATGTTTCAGTCGAAGAGTTTTTTAGATTCCTGCAGTTTTTTTTATAACTTTTAATCTGCCTTGGGACTGATTTTTTAGCAATTTTGCTGCACTGCTTTGCCGCATTCTTTATACTTATGCGATTTTTCTTAATTTTTGAGTTTGCTATAGATGACAAATTAATGGATTTAAGGGGTCTACGGCCTCTTATGTTAATCGGTAAACCAGTAAAGAGTTTCCTTTTATGCACATGAGCACATCGTTGTTTAACTTTTACAATACCATTACAGAAGCGTCTTTTGGAAAACTGAAATTTAGCTTTGCCAGTTTTAATATAATTAAGAGATTTATCAATCTTGTACTTTCCATCATTTGAAACTTTAATGACACATTTTGGAATGGATGAATTCTTTACTGGTGATGCTATGTTAACTTCTTCAGGTCCTTTTTGGTTTGGAGACAATTTGATTTTGGATTTAATTAACCCTGAGTACTTATAATTTCTGTATTTTTTCCGTGATATGCAATTTAATTTCTTTGGCAGGCATTTTGTAGATAAAAAACTGCTTGTACCAGGTTTTTCGAAAACAATTTCACATTCGTCATTTCTCCGGCTTCTACGTTTTGCTATAGAATCGTCTTCTTCATGAAATTGTGATTTGGTCTGAGCTTCATTATCTAACTCTATTTTCATATTAGCGAGTTCTATATCAGCTTTTTGATCATTACCTACTTCAGGAGTTGGAGAACTTGCACTAAAAGACCCATTAGAGTTTTTTGTATCAGATGTTTGAGAATTCGAACAACACACAGAAGCAGGTTGAATGGATGTATCTTGGGATAAATTTGGAGAAGATTTGTCAACACATTTGGTGTCTGAAGCTGCTGTAAATTTAGACTTGTGTATCACTTTCAAATGGTATGATAAAGTTGCGATCGATCGGAACACTTTATGACAAAAATTGCATTTTTCAGAATTCTTTAAAAAATCAGAAGAAACTTTAATCTTAGATTTTGGAAATCTTTTAACTTTGGCAGGAACTTTTGGTGCTGGAAATTTCTTGGGCTTTTTTTTTTGGGATAAAGTTTGACCAGTTGTACCAAGACCAATTACTTGTACACGGGAAGAAAAATTTGTTTTAATAGAATTAACAGAACCGTTTTGAACATTTTTTTCAGAACTCATAAGCTCAGGATCAATTTTTGTTTGATGTTCAACACTGTTTTGATTAGGTTGATATTCATTATCATGCAGTGTAACTAATGCCTCACTCTTTACTTTATTATTAGTAAAGTCACTGAGTGTTCTTACTGTTTCATTGGGTCGTTCAGAAAAACGTACGTCTGATGGGCATTTTATAAGCAAAATTTGTGAATTGGATTGAAAAGTTCTTAAATTGTTATTATTTATACTTAGTTGAAGCCTATGTTTATTATCGTTAGATGGGAGAGGAAAAGCATTTGTATTAGCAATCTCATTGATTGATTTACTATTAATACTGCCAGATTTTTGATCCTTTACTATATTTCTAGCACATTTATTCAAGGATTCTAGTCGGATTTCATTTGCTATAGTTGAGATAGTTCTTTCGACATAGTCTGAAACTGTACTGGTTTTAAAATCTTTACAGACAGTACCAATCGAAGCTTTTTTATTAAATGAATCCTTCGGCTCATTTAAGGAAATGTTTTTTGCAATATCAATATCGTCACCAAAAAGGTTAGTTGAAGACACAGGAAATGTCTGGAATGATACACTCGGTTTTACAGTTGCTTTGTCAATTGGCTGGCTTGCAGAGTTGTTAAAGGTATTTAACTTCTGCTTTTCTATTAAATTACCACTTTCAGTTAAATTCTGCATAACTGGAGCAGGGATACTAGTAGAAGGCCTAAGGACTTTACCAAACGTTGGTAATGGACATCCTGGGTGAAGATTTCGCATATGTCTTCTCAAGGAATCTGAAGAACATAACATTCGGGGGCACTCAGGACATATGCAAGGATTTCTTCTACAACTCTTCCTTTTTGGCAGAGTATTCATACTCGGGTCGGGTATTAATTTACAAGTTAAAGTTTTACCACTTATAGATATAACAGGCATCATATTTGAAGTTTTCACAGTTGCTGTACATATAACATTGTTATTTGAATTTGGTTGTAATGTAACTAATTCACTTCTAGCAGATGGGCTGAGAATTCCCGGATCTTTTTTAATATCCAATGTTGCTATATTTATTTTACTGCTTTTTTGAACTGTAGTTTTAGAAAACTTAGGAATACCTGAATGAACTGATTTCATATGCCTGGTTAAATACCGTGTCTCACCATACTCCTTTGAGCATATTTCACACTTATGTTTTTTCTTTGGCTGAAAGTTTGTTTTCTTGGGTGCTGCAGTCGGTGGTTTTGTTATACTAAATTCTGTTGGTGGATTTTCACTTCCAGTCAATATCATCCCTTGATCAGCACTATGATTCAGGAAAGACGATTCTTCTGCATTGGGTAGAAAGTTATCTTTCCTTGGAGAAACTGCAGCAGTAATATTCATCAAATCGCGATTTGGACTCTCATTACCAGAATTAAGTAGAAAAGAAATCTGTTTAGCAATTTCTTCACTTTCAAATAACTGTCCCATTTTCTCTGCTTCAACTTCACAGTTATTTTGATTATCAAGCTCACAAGATGCATATTTTATATTACTTGAAAACAAATGGTCACTTGCTTCCCCCTGTTCACTTGGAGAAATAACTTGTTTGGGAGTAAAATCAGAAGGAGTGCCTAAGAATTTATCAGAAAAAATGTCATTCATGCTAACAGAATGACTTCCCTTATATAAAAAAGCATCGCCAGAAGCTAAATTAAAATCATTATTTATTTCCGCATTAAGTTTGGAAGATTCATTCAAAGTATCGAGTTCAGACAATATTTCTGGCTTTGGGGTTAAATAATTGTCCATCAGGGAGGAACCGGTGATGGTAGTTGCTTGAAAATTTACCTGAATGTTTACATTATTCTTTAGAGATAACGCTTCACAGTTTTCATTTTCAGCTTTATTTTGTTCACTAGTTGGGCCTGTCTGAGCTTCAAATTCTTCTAGTAAATCAGAAAACATCCATGCATGCTTCAAAGCACTACTATTATCAGTCAACACTATTGGATCAAGGTTGTTAGTGTCTTGACCAGCCAAGGGAGCACTGGAACTAACCTCCCTCACAGCACTTTCCATATTTCTCTGTACTTCTAATGGTTCTGTTTTGTGAATAGTTGGCGAAGAAAAATTTCTTTCACTTTCTTCTCTTTCATTTTGCTGCAAAGACTTTTGTGAACTAGGACCAGTGCTGTTCCCAAAATTGTTGCAAAATGCTGTAAGAATTTGTTCTTGTTTTTCTTCCTTTTTTAAAGGACTACTGGTCATACCAGGTGTGAAAGAAAGCTCTTGGGTGTCCTTCTTTTGATAACTAAGTTCAAAGTTATTCTCCTCAACTTCTACTGGCTCATTCTCACAACTTTCAGTGGAATTTATAACTGAGTAAGCTTGCTGCAACTCCGTAAACATACTATTGAATTTAGAGTCAATCTGTTTGTCATCTTCTTGAACAGTACTTTCAAGTGCAGAAGACGGGTGAAGTTTTTCAATGTGATGCCTTAACTGATCTTGAGTGGACATTTTCTTAAAACATACAGGACATTCATTACTTTCAGTTGATACTGATGAAGCTTCTAGATTTATAGTGCTTTGTTGGTAAACAGCATGTGGTAAACTTAGCATTGTACTATTACAGCTGCTTGTTTGGTATGGTAAACTGGTATCTTCTGAATCTCTCAACATTTCAGTAAAAAGTGTAGACTTGCAAGGAACGTTTTCATTTTCATTGAAATTCATTTGAGCATGATTCATGTCATTCTGTTCATCAGTGCCTTGTTCGACATTCTTACTATATGTAGAATACGATGATGGAAAATGTATACTAGAAGAAGATGGATTGACATTAAATGTTTCAATCGAATTTTGTTTTGAATAGGAACCACTATCTTTTTGTTCTGCATTGTCACAGAAATTTTTCTCATAGATGAAGTCATCTGATGAGCAGACACTTGAATGAAAGAAAGAATCACTTTTGCTAAGTGACACTTTGTCTGATAGATTAGATGAACTATAATTATTATTTAGAGTATTTTCAGTGGTTATGGGCATGTTGAAATAAGATTCATTTTTATGAGTAGCTGATTCGTGATGTTGAAGAGTCTGTTCAACAAGAAGTTGATCCATATTTTGAGAAATTCCGGTCTTGTCCATTTGTTGGTTGGAGATAAGAAAAGTAGACTCACAATTTTGAGGTTCACTTTTATTATGTTCTACAAATAAACTGTTGGGATGGAGTTTGGCTTTGTGATTCTCCAGCAATTTAGAATATGAAAATGCTTTAGGACACATTGAGCATTTAAAGATTTTAGGTCTTGGCTTTTTAACATTTGCAACTTTAGTTGGATTGCCACCAGGATTTAAGTTTGGGTTTGTCATATTTGACTCTGACAACTCATTTATAGAATGAGTTGCACATGTACTGTTATTGAAGGATACTTGTTCAAAACTTGCTGTTTCAACTTGATCAACATGACGACTTCCATTGGAAATTTTTTTGCTGTTATTGGATGCATGCAAACCAGATATTTCATTTGCACTTATTTCATAATTATTTTGAACGATTGATTTTCCATTTTGCTCAATGTCTGAAAATGTAGAGTTAAACTGGTTTATCAATGAAGGCTCCTGGCCTACCGTACTACTTTCATTAGAAGTGTTAGTTGAAATCTTATGAAAATTCAACAAGTGCCTGGTTAAAAATAATTTAGTCGTGTATATTCGAAAGCACACCCGGCAACGGTAGTTCTTTGATTGAGCAGATTCCATTGCGTCCTTACTTTCATTGCTTTTTAAACTTGCATTTTCTTTTAAAGTCAATTGTAGAGATTTATTTATACTTTTAAACTTAGATTTGCTCTTAGATAATGGATTTACATTGGTGTTCTCTGTTTTAATACTGCTATCACTAGGAGACACATGCTCAAGGGCTACAATACCAAATCTTTCACCAACGTTTAATGCATCTGACGGGGATAAACATGCAATGTCTTCCTGAAGCAATGTTGAAACAGATTGAATATCTGAATTAGTATTTTTCATTTCAAGTGAATTATTTTCTTGGTTAGAGCCTGAATATAGAGTTTTATATATCTCCTTATGGATTTTTTGAAAGTGGGTTTTCATATATTTATCCGTAAGTATTTTTCCACAGTATTCGCAAGGTTTTGTTGGACATTTTAATTGCCTTTTTACTTTAAGACTTTTATTTGTAGTTTGTGAGACAGCATCTTTACTCTGTTGATTGTTTGATCCTAAAGATGAATATACTGCAGCATCTAAATCCTCAGACATCAAAGAACTAAAAGTTAAGTTTTGGGTTGGCTGAGCACACACATTGTTACTTCCAGCAGATTGATAGATTTCGTTATCATCCAGTTTTGAGTGACAACTTGTCATGTGGCTTTCAAATTCTGCTCCAGAGAGTAGTTTTATGTTACACAAGTTACAAAATATAACTTCTACAGGAGCAAAACTGTTATCAGGCAAACTTTGAAGTGAAGAATTATGCAATAAGGTATTTTTTCCCATTTGCATCGGAGGAGTTACTTTACTAGTTTCAATATCAATCCTTTCATCAAAATCTTCTCTATGTTTTTCAGGCTTGGTACTCGATGTATTAGAATCAGTTAAATAGATGTCACCTTTCATATTTTTTTTTGTTTGGCGATTCTTACGACTCGTTAACTCTTTTTGGTGGAACTCTTTGAGGTGTTCGTCCATTAGGGATGCACTAAATGCAAAAGCACAGAAATGGCACAAAATTTCGGGGTCTCCCGATTCTTCAGCAGTGACAGGGCACTCAACAGAATTTTCAAACGTAATGCCAGTTTCCTAAAATAAAGTACAAGAACATAATAGGGATTAGGGAATTAACTTACATTATTTAAAACACATGAAGGTGCAGTTTCAAAACTCACATTCTCCAAACCATAATTAAGATATAAGGTTCTGTCTGTACATTGGCAACCTTATCTAATTAAATATACTATTATCAAAGTCGGCAATGAACACACGGTATCAGATATAATTTTACTATGTGGACGAATAGGAGTTTTTCAACTACAATCTTCATATATAGCCCACCTGTATAGTTCCTAAAGTCAGATAATGGCAAAAAGGCATCAAGCAAATTAATTTACTTTGCTTTGAAGAAAAGTACACACTATAATGCTATTATCTACTTAGAATAATAAATACTTTTATCAGATATTAAAAAAACATTAAGCAATCAAATTTGGTGCATAATCAAACACAAAAAGCAACTATTTTTTTTAATATACGGAAAGGTTAAAGGAAAAGAGCTAAAGCAAAATGAAATAGGTATAGTATGAGGGTATTTAGTATCTAATAAAATATATGTTAAAAGAAGGGGGGGAAGGCCTGAAATATTTTTGCAAAACAAACTTTTATAGTTGTTAAATAGAAGCAAAATTCATAAATAAAGTTATAAAATTTGTATGTTTTATAAAAAGGATAGTAGGCATTCAGAAAAAAAATAACAAAATAAACCACATCTATTTTTTTTTTAAATACAGTACTCTTCATGGCAAAAATTAATAAAAGGCCAAATAAAATAATTATGTTTCGAAAATCCTAGTCTTATGTTCCTTATATGCATAAAATGTAAACTAATTCTTATTTTCTTGTTTTAATATAGAAATGTGCCAGTTTTATATCGAGTAAAACTTACTCATATCTAATACTGTAAGACACTAATTTCTCAAACTTGCGACAAGAATCTTATTTCATATTAAAAAAATTATGTAATTCTTGAGGGGGAAAAAAACAAGAATTTGGGTATGTGTTTTGGCATTCTTTTAATGTACAAAAAAAAAAAATCTTCTATACTAGAAACAAACAAAATAAACTCACCTGGAGAATAGGCATGTTTAGAGGAAGCATACAAATTTCTTATGATCTGTGTATCCATCTGTTTGCACTTGGTAAGAACATGAAGTTAGCCTAAAAATTATCGTCTTAAATTTTAAATTCTTATTAAAACTATTAAATTTTGATGAATAAACTTAATAAAATATAAACGACTAAAGAAGTTTCAGTGCATTTTTTACACAGATGGGTACACAATTTGATCAAAAAATTAAAACTAATGTTCCTAATCCCAGTTAATGTATGATCTTGTTTTATGTGTGAATTAATTTTTTTGTTTAGATAATTTTAGGTTTTATAAAGGTATACATAATAATAAATTAATATTAATAAAAAAAATTAAAAAATTGAGGCAAATAATTTTAGTTAGTAACCTGCAAATGAACGATTCTAATTTTAGTTATATAACTTTTAGAGTTCATATATTTTTTTTAAATCGATAATTAACTGTAGATATTGCGCACAAAAGACACTTAAAAACAAGCATTATACAAGGGTACTACTCTGGCATATTTCAGTTTATTGTTTGAACTTTTAATTGGCAAATTTAACTTCAAATTAATATGTTTTTCATCATACGTTAGAATGTCACTTTTTTTAAGCATTGCATTACATTACTTAGTGTATGCTAGCCTTGATAAAGATCCAGTACTTTAAAAAAGTATAAACTTAACCCAGTCAACCTATTTTAGCAATCGTAAATATTTAAATGAAAAGGCAAAAGCAACCAAAACCAATAAGCAGCATTGATATAAGAAACCAATAAGCAGCAACTACAAAAGCATATTAGTAATCCAAATTAGCATGCAAATTTTAAAAAAATATCATTATACATGTACTAATACACAAAAATTAATTACATAGTGAAAGGAAACAGAAAACTCCAGAAAGATAATGACTCGAGCAGACATCCCCCAAAAACTAAAATCTGATCGTTATGGGTAACATAAAAAAAGTGCCAATTATATATTTAAAAAGTTTTACAATGAACTAATTTAATACATAAGTGGTAAAAGATCAAACAAATTAATTTATGACTTGTATTTTGAAAACTGTAGCACGTCTGCTTGAGATAGAAACTCATGGGAAAAATTAACTTGGGAGATTCTTGAATTAACCTTAGTTAATTCAAGAATCTCCTAAGTTAATTTTTGTATTAAGTGCCAATCGTCCAAACTTTTGATTCACCGATAAGCAGCAGATTCCGATAAAATCCATAGTACCATTTTACCAATCATTCTTATGTGTTCTAATTGTTTTGAAAACTCAATAAGCAAAATGGTTGTTTTTTTGGCAAACTAAATGATCTAGCTATATTTTATTCACTCCTTAGCAAGATATTTAATTGACGCCTAGTAATCTTAGGTATTAGTGAAGAACTTTCGTACATAGATTATACAGCTTATGAAGATTTTTTGTGTTATTGCAAAGGTATTTCTTTTGGCTATGGACGATAAATGTAATCAAACTGTAATTTTGTATATTAACAGAGCAAAGAAATTTTAGGTTTTAAGTCATCGAAACCATTGTGGAATATCGGATCCAGCTTTTTTCACCCAATTTGGAATATGGAACAAAGGAAATTAGATGTAACACTTACACAGCAGATTTTACTTTTGCATGGAATATTCCTTTAGCATGATTTGAAAGAATAAATATTTCTTCTGTCTGAAGTGCGTTAAAAAGTTCCACATGAGGATGTTATACACCACAAAGGTACCCATAATAATGGTAAAAAAATATCAAAATCAGTTTAATAAAATGTTTACAACTTTTTGTATTGTACTATTAGCTACTGGTGATGACTCATCTTTCTGGTTCTTCCGAAATTTCAGTAAATTTTAATGCTATAACTGCTTGAATAATAAACTTTGTTAAAAATAAATAGTAAAAATATATAATTAATAAATAATACCTATTTGCATTGTAGTTTGTCAATTTAAGATACTTAAGTTAAAACATGCATAAGATTGTTTGGTGATATTTTGTTTCAGATATAAACCAATCGTTAATATTAATGATATTTAAATCAATTATTCATCGTTATAAATAATAATAAAAGCATTAATAAGTCTTATTTTATTTTTCTTTCAGAAATTTTTTATTTAAGCACTTCTTTCTAAATTTTTTTCTGTTTATTCCTAATCTGCAGATGTTATGCAATTTAAATTTTTCCGGTTTCCATGTTAATGATACAAGATAAATTTTAAATGTATTATGCTAAACATACTGGCACTCAATGTGTTCAGCATATGAGCTAAAAATATGAACTCTCTTTAAAACTTGTTATGATCTTGATAAGTGTTTTGTATCAACTAGAATATGAGGGAAATGCACCTTTAAAAAGTCAAAGGACAAAATGAAATGGTCGATGGCCATATCAAAATATGTCAGAATTATAAAACAATGTGTATAAAATGTAAGAAACTAACCGGGTATGGATTCCTTGCTGTCGAAAAGTCATATTGTTGTTCCCTGCTTTTTTCAGATGGGGAACAGCTTTGGCATGGTTTAACTTCATGTGGCGAACAACAGACTTTTTGACTGCTGCCTACAGATGATGGAGAGTAGTTTAAAGGAGAATCTGCATTTCCAGCATTAAACACAACACTCCTTTCATCAGTAGAACGAATTGGATTGTTGTACATGTCATGGTTATAGGTGCTTTTAGCTTGATTTAAATGCCTACTAAAACTTTGAGAAGCTGAGGTGGCACTATAATTTATACCAGGTGACAATGCTTGAGAATGAGGTAATGCATATGGCTGTTCTAAGGTCTCAGCTTGATTTGCAGGCCTACTAAAACTTTGAGTAAGAGAAGTAGCATTATAACTATTCATCCCAGTAGCAGATGCTTGTGAATGAGGTAACGTGGATGACTGTTGTGTATAAAAAGAATTTAAATCTCCCCGAGGAGAAGTTCCATAGCCTTCTGCTGAATTAAGGCTGGGGTGGATATAAGTCCTATTTGCGGAAGCAGATGTGGTAGTTGAACTTGGTGAGAGATGAGATTTTAATATTGGCATGGAGTTTCTAGAATAATCCCTAAGATTTGCTGTTGCAATTGATGGGACTGGGCTGGGTGGCACACTTGGGCTTGAAGTATTATTCAAAGCCGAATTTGAGCTATGAATGTAAGTAGGTTGCTGTTTATGAGATGCAAGATGCGATGGATGGCTCATGGATTTTCGTACATTTTCTCCTTGTGATGGTGGCGTGTGAATGACATTTTTCTGCTGAGGCGCAGCACGCTGTAATGAACGGTTTGGTCTTGCAGGCTGATTAACGGAAGGTGGCAAACTAGATGTACCATGTTGTTGATAGTTGGAAGAAGTATTTGTGTTTGACAAATGGTAGTTTTGGCTGCTTGATGAAATAACATAATTGTTTTGATAATTGCTTTGCGTTGATGGTCTTTGCCAGGAACTATCCTGATACGCGAGTGTTTGATGTTTCATTGTTTGTGAATCATACATGCTGTCATAAGTTGTGTTGATAGTATTGCTTTGTAGATCTGTTTGTGGTTTTGACACAGATGATACTGACTGTGCATAAGGTTTATAAACTTTTCTGATTGATGATGCATCGTTAGTGTTTGTGATCTTAGCAACTTGTAATTTTTTATTGCTTTTGACTGCAATAAATTTACTTGGTGCGTTAAATATATCAGCTTTTGGGAGACTAGTAGAATTGCGGTGGGAACTAGTAAAGTTATTATGACTAAAACTATGTCTAACCGGGTTCTCAAAGGTGGGATGCTCAGGTTTGTTTGCAACATTATGGCAGGAACTCGAATCACTATTTTGTTTGAATCTTTTGGGGGGTTTAGCATCTAGAGAAACCACTATCTCTCTTGATATGGGTATAGAGTTTTCTCTTATATGTTGCATAGTATGATGAATAACAGAATTTCGATCATGGCATTCTTGTCTTTTTGAGCTGACCAACATCAAATGTGTACTGTTTGGTGAGTTAGTTGATTGAGATGATGAGGATGTAGATGACTGTGAAGAGAAATTACCAGTACCTCCAAATCTCTGAAATTCAGAGTTACAACTTAAATTTAAAGCATCTTCAACAATAGAACTGTCCTTAATATTTTGATAAGTACTTTCTCTTACTTGACTATACATTTGACTATCAGTAGGACTTTGAACAGAATATGGCATTGCGCTCCTGACACCTGGATCAGGTAACACAGATTTATTGGCCACTACATTATTTGCTGAAGAAATAACAACACTTTGTCTACTATATGACACAGAAGGTGGGGATACAACAGGTTGGCTTGTGTTGGTATAAGTAGTTATTAAGTTATTTTGGCTTTCAACACTAGATTTAAGCCTATTCATACTGCTCTTACTAGACATTCGTTGAGGTGTACTGAAATTTTCTTGTTTTCCTCGGTCAGTCAATGAATATGGATATACAGTATGGCTAATTGGTGATTCCCTTTTAACTTCTGAAAATACTGAATTTCTATGAGTCTGTTGAGATTTATTCATGAATTCACTTGCATTTTCTGTAGCTAGCTTTGAGGGATATTGCTGACTAGCTTCGGAATTTTGATTAGTTGTGTTTTCACCTAGAACTTTAATTCTTTTGTTCAAACTCTCATTACTTTCAACTTCTACATTTGCAGCTACATCTAGTGCACATGGCTCTGAAACACCCTTTCTTTTAAAATAGCACTTTGCTTCTGAAAGTGTAGTTAAACTGGTGCTCATATTTTCCGATACAAAATTGCTTATTTCTTGGTTACTTCCCACAACAGAAGAATCATCTTTTAACTCAGTTTCACTTTGGCCGGAGACTTTTAGATAATCTCCTAGTTCAGTGATATTACTTTGCCAATCAAACATGTTATACTGGAATTTTATACTACGAGCATTTTCTAGGACACAAACCAAATCTTTAATAAGGTGGTAAGAAACACTTTTAACACCTAGATTTAGTAAAGGATTCAAAGCAAAGTTTTTCATCTTCATCCTGCAAGGTCCAGTACACTTTAATCGACAATCACAATAGCGGACAGTCTCATAGCCACTTGAAGATGCAGACTTTTCCATTTTATTATTGTCCCCTGATAACAAATTTTGTGTTAAGCTCTGTAGTATATACAACCTTTCTTTAGTTGGTCGTAAAGAAAAAGCACTGAACATACACTCTCGAGCTGCTATGTCTAAAAAGCCACTGAATAGTGTTGAAAGTTTTTCAAACATTGCGGCCAAATGAGTTTCAAGGTGAGGAACTGAAGATGACTCTGATGCTTCCAGATGATTGAGGTCTGCGGTTAATCCACGTACATACAATTCTATGTAGAGGTCGAGGCATTTTATTCCATACTGCAATACAAAAATTAATTTCAAAATTTAATTTTATCTAACAATGCGAACAAAAAATATTTTTGTTATTACAATTTTAATAGAAAAATTATTGCATTTATACATTTTCTTAATTTTACTGTCTAACATCAGACACAATTGAAAAAACACTTTTTCTTTATCAACTGAAAGATTTAAATTGTTTGTGAGTAAGTATGAAACTGTAAGTAATCAGTCCGTTTTATGAATCATAATTTAATTACACACACACATCTTCAAAGTTAAAAAAAAAAAGGAGAAATTTGCAGGCAACCTATATTGCCTGTAGCTAAGCCTTAGAAGTAGTACTCTTAATAAAAAAAAGATAATTTTTTTTCTGAATAACAACATAAATAATAATTGTGCCCAATTGAGGCCAACAGATATAACAGTGAAATTCATAAGACATCATTTAATTTTTAAAAAAAATACAGTAATTAAAGTATTTAGTTACACTATGAAAACATTTTTAATTACCTGTGACCATACAACATCAACAAAAAGGTACAGATGTGAACTAGAAGGAGCATAATTTGCAAATATTTTGCGGGCACTCTCTGTGAATTCCGTCAAGCTGGGATTCATCTCCTTGTGTATTTTACAGTAGAGCACAAATAGTTTCTGAAATATAAATGAAAGAATTTTACAAAATACTGATAATTCATTTTTATATAGGCATAATGATACATAACTTATATTATTATATAGCTTATGCATAATTATTTAGGTTATACACATACAGGGTGACCCAAAAGTGCAGCTTAACTAGTTGATAAAAATCACTGTGTGCTTTCTATTTCATTTGAAATGACTGAATTTCATACATTTATTAACTATGGGTGTTTTTTTAAGCACAATAACATAGGAAATTTTTTCTGCTACTAAGTTTTTTTTTATAGAAAGATGAAATTTTTGCAGGAAAAAAATGATCCTGGATCATATTTTAAATATCAACCTTTCATAGCTTAAAAAGGAAATGTAATAATTGAATACATTTCTTTAATATACATGTGAAATTTACTAACCTTGGTACAGCAGTTATCTTTGGATCCTTTTAAATGCTCTATCAATAAAACTGTTATTATTGTACAACAAAACTTGATGTTTTTTGGATCCCTTTGCAATCTGTATAATATTTCAATTCCTTCATGGCATTTCCACTTCTGCACCTGTGATCAGATCAAATTTAAAAATTCAGATTTCTGAAATATATTTTAATACTTTCTATACAAAAGTACAATTTTTAAAATTGTGCAATAAATAAAATGGAAGAATTTTTTTTTGTAAGTTAGAAATGAAAATATGGCCCAATGTTAGTAGTTAGAAGACACATGCAGTTATGAAAAGAATTATTTGAGTTCAATTATAAGCAGTGAATTTCTTTTTTTATTATTAAGTGATTGGAAGCCTTTATAAAGAGATCTGTTTGTAAGTTATTAAAGATTTTAAATACTTCATTGCAGAAGGAATTAAAGAAAACAAATCTACCAGTTTTAAATAATAATAAAAATCTGACAAATCAACAATTTAGACAAACTAGCAGACATATTTGGAAGTGCATTAGTTAATTTAATTTCCTTGCATAATAGATATTAAGCATTAATTTTATTGTCCTGTGCTTGATTGCATTATTCTTAACTGCGATTGTGTTTTCAATAAAAAAAATAGGCATTTTCCCATTGATGTGTGTATATTTGTATGGCTCTTCCTTATTTGCACGAAATTTCCTACACGATGAGATAGTTTTTAAAATGTGCCAAACTTGTAGTATTTACAAATGAAACATTCAATTATTCAAAGGGAACAGGGCAGGTAAAACAATCAATGGATACACTAAAAATACATGTTTGAATTTAAGAAACAGAACTATCAATCAAAACTTTCTCACTCATTTAATAACTCTAAAGGCTATATGTAAATATATTAGCAAAGTAGTAAATTTCATTCTTATAACAATTAAACTACTTAAGGGACATAAATTAGCCACCATAATAATTCAATTTAATATCATTTATTTTTTTTCCTCCTCGGCGCAACAGTTCATTACTGGGCCAAGGCCCAGGGCTCTGGGGTTCTAGGCATATGTCCCGGTAAGGTGGTCAGCCTCACGCGGAACCCCCAGTGTTTAGTTCTCAAGCATGCTTGGTACCCATTTTATCGACCCACTCAAGGGATGAAAGGACGGGTCAACCTCGCCCAATCTGGTATTCGATCCCCGGACCTGTGGCGTGGCAATGCGAAGCACTACGGCTAAGCCACTGGGCCTCAATATCACTTTTATGGGGCCCGAATATGGAGAAAATTTTTTAACCTTCGGCGCACACATCAAAACAAAAAGTAACAGATTCTGTCCAAAGGTAGATATGAAACTGTATGTGTAATTTAACTTGGATCTGACAACCCAAAATTGTATAGATACAACCTCAGCATCCTGTACACTATTAAAAAGCAGACTAAAATAACCCTTACCTCTGATATTATTTCTGGAAGGGTTTTTGTCTTCTGCAACAGGAAAGCATACCAATCTATAGATGCATGTCCAACAGCGTTACCTCCTGCACTTGAGCCGGTCCCTTGATGACCACTCAGTTGTCCTTTCACACGGCAGCGATACATAAAGGACATTTTCGAAAGAACAAAACCAGCATGAACATGTCCTTGTATGACCAGGGAATGTACCCGAGCCAAAAGAATTTCTTCCGGTTCAGCAGCAAAGTAACATGCAACTGAATTCAAAAGAGAAAAAATACATAAAAATTAGAAAATAAAGGTTGATATAAAATAAATGTTTGTTACTGATCACACACTATAAATGAGAACATAAAGTAGGAATTTTAATGAAATAAAAAACATAAAATCATAATGACAACAGCACTGAAAGCAGCTTGATTGTACAATATAATTTGAATAGAAATACAAAAAGAAAATAAAAGAAGAAGAACGGAGATCTCAACTGACCTTCTCGTCAGGGGGTATAGCCAGCCAAGATCTCCGAAGGCGTTTCTGAAATGGACAGCCCGCTGTAAGCAGAAACGGCAGTCCACAGACCCTGACGCCTCCGAAACCAAACAAAGAGGAACGCAGTAGACATATCATGTTTTGTTTGATATGTCTACCGAGTCTGGTCATCCTCATTTTTACTGTTAGATGATCGGGCTAGGAAAGTAATTTTTTCGCCCCTTTGTTTGGTTTCGGGGGCGTCAGTGTCTGTGGATTGCCGTTTCTGCTTACAGCGGGCAGTCCATTTCAGAAACGCCTCTGGAGATCTTGGCTGGCTAGACCCCCTGACGAGAAGGTCAGTTGAGATCTCCGTTCTTCATCTTTTTTTTGTATTTCTATGAATGAGAACAGTATAAGTAATTGTTAATTGGACTATTTGCAAGAAAAACAATACGAGTTAAAAATATTAGCTTGGATTTTTCAAAATTATTTTTATGTGAGTATAATAAGCAATAAAATAGTTCATTTTAATCAAAATTTATTAAACATGAGTAAATAATAAGAAAATTGTAGTTGAGAGGAAGCGTGTAGTTCATGTTTGAAAAGACAAGAAGTATAAAAGTGAACAAGGTACTAGGATCAGGGTTCATACTCTATTTTTAATAGTGAAATTTAGAAATTTTAAGGAGTACAATATTACAAGTTCAGGAAATAACAAGAACTGAAGTTATTGTATACCCTTGGATGGATGGATGTTTGGGTTTTATGGAGCAAGGGCATCTAAGGCCATATTGCGCCAAACATTAGGTTTTATATAAAAAGGTTTAAAATATTTCCTAAAAGTGACACTTAAAAAAACTTAGACACCTAAATCAACAACTAGGTTTTTCTAATTAGATGGTTAAAATAATTAATAAAAGTGACCATAACATTTAAAAACAACGACATATCTCAAATCAAAGAATAAAAGCCAATGATATCAATTAAAATGGAAAACAAAGCGTGATATGGGGGACAAGATAAAATGTGATCAATGGATGGGTTTAAAATGTCCAAGCCTGCTCAGTGTGAAAGCTGGACAGTCTACTAAAATATGATGAATAATAAATTTTAAATGTTCTGTATACATTTGTTGTGCATTTGATAAAAGTCACTCAAGCAGTTCAACATTAAATGAAGTTTGAATTAAAAACAATTAAAAGACAGCTACACGTAAAACTGAAACATTGTTAAAACATTCTGCTGGTTTGTTTATGTTCTGGCACTTTTATAACAGGAAGCTAGTTAAGTTGAGTTGTTTCCACATCACAGTTGGTTTAGTTAGATTACTGCACTAGAACTTCATAAACAGATATGACAGTTTGGTTTAGTTTATATCACTGTACTAGAACTACATAAATATCACAGTTGGAACATATAATCTATATTTCAATACTTCCCCTTAAATTAAAAGAAATTTTATCTTATAAAAATTCTTAACAAGAAATTTGAAATATATCCAGAACCGCAAAAGAGAACAATTTCCAAAACTCTAAAAATGAAACACTTCTAAAAGAACTCAGTAAATCCCTGAAATAGAACTAAAAACACTTAGACAACCAAACAACAATTATCAGCTTCACCTACAAACTTAAGACTCCCAACTTGTTACAAATCATCTGAAGTCTGGGTGAAAATAAAGCCTTTGTAAATATATCCGCCAACTGATCAGTGGTAGATATCTGTTCTACAGAGATCTCTTTCTCCAAAACCTTTTCTCTAATAAAGAAATGTTTAACAGAAATATGTTTTGTTCTTCCATGAAATTCAGGATTACTTGCTAATCTCAAAGCTAAAACATTATCAATAAAAATTACAGGATTATCTATTACAAATAAAATATCACTAAAAAGTCTTTTAAGCCATATAAGTTCTTTAACTGCTTCATTTGCTGCAACAATTTCTGCCTCTGTTATCGATGTAGTCACCATAGATTGTCTCTGACTAGTCCAAGATATTGCTCCTCCTGAGTGTATGAACACAATACCTGTAGTAGATCTCCCAGTCTCTGCACAACCCCCAAAGTCTGCATCGCTAAATCCCTGAAGTACACCTGGGTTATCACACTTGTACTGAATACCTGTGGTTTTGGTTCCTTTTATGTACCGCAGCACTCGCTTTACTCTCATCCAATCTTGTTTGGAAGGATTTTCCAGATGTCTTGATAAAACACTGATGCTGAATGCTAAATCTGGCCTTGTTCCAATCATAAGATACATGATGGCACCAATTGCTTCTCTATAGGGAAATTTTTCATCTGTGTTATCTTCATCGTTGATATCTGGAGGTTCTCTCAAAATAGGTGTCTTTGCAGGTCTGCACATTTCCATTCGAAAACTCTTTAAAACTTTGGTTGCATATGCTTGTTGACAGATGCTGATTTTTCCATCATTTTGACAATTTATCTCAAGACCCAGGAAGAATGATGCTGGCTTGTATGTGATCTTGAACTTGAGTTTAAGGTTTTCTAAAAACTCCATAGCAACCCCTTCATCACTTGCTGCCACTAAACCATCATTAACATAAAGAGCGACCAGCAGCTTCTTTTCCTTTTCTTCCTTTATGTAGAGACAGGGATCAGCTGCACTTGTTTTGAAACCCAAAGATGTCAAATAAGTGGAGAAACATCTGTTCCAACATCTAGGAGCCTGCTTTAACCCATATAAACTACGAAGCAACCTGCAAACTCCGCCTGAACCATCATTATACCCTTCTGGCTGTTTCATGAAAATGGTTTCTTCTAATTCGGAATAAAGAAAAGCTGAACAGACATCAAATTGTGAGAGATGCATTCCTTGAGAAGCAGCAACACTGATCAACGAACGAACAGTCTCAAGCCGGGTTACTGGGCTGTAGATTTGGTCATAATCAATTCCTTGACGTTGACTATATCCTTTTATGACCAATCTTGCCTTATGCTTCTCCACGAAGCCATCAGGATTTCTTTTCGTACGAAAAACCCACTTACATGGTAAGGCTTTTGCTCCAGGTGGTAAATCTTCAATTTTCCATGTACGATTCTCCTTTAACGAGGCAATTTCTACATCCATGGCTCTTTTCCAATCTTCACTTTGACTTCCCTGCACTGCTTCTTGGTAAGTTTCAGGATCATTTTCAGCTGATGAAACATACGCCTCTGCAAGCATGATGTAGTCTTCTAGACGAACTGGCTTCTTTAAGGTTGAACGGTCTCTAAGAATTCTACCTTCTATCTGTCGACCATCTTCACTGGCACTGGAACTCTGATCTTCACTATTTTCTTCGTCAGCTTGCCCTAGGCTACTTGGGACATCTTCAACTTCTGATTCTTTTTCTGTTTGAGTTCGATGATCAGCAATGGGAACCGCCACCCTCTCACAGCTAGTCAAGGACTTTTCCTGAAAAGTGACATCACGAGATAGAATCACATTTCTGTGCTGTACTGAGTAAATTCTATACCTCTCATCTCCATCGTATCCGATCAGGTATCCTTTGACTGCCTTTCCATCCATCTTTCGACGCCTCTGGGAAGGAACATGAGGATAACACACCGAGCCTATGATGCGCATATGCTTGATCCTTGGTTTCTTACCCAACCAAAGCTCATAAGGACTGACGTTTGCAACAGAAGAAATATCTGTACGATTCAGAATGTAGACTGATGTTTGTATAAACTCTGCCCATAGAAATTTAGGAAACTCGATATCTTGATTGGAATACTTCATGGTCCTGGCCATTTCAACAACAGTGCGGTTTTCTCGTTCACTTGAACCTGCCTGTTCTGGGGTATAAGGAGCTGTAAGACGAAAGCTGATTCCCTCTTTCTCCAGAAGTTCTCTAACCGCCTGACAGTTGAACTCTCCTCCATTATCAGTCAAAAGTTCCCCTATGCAGTGTCCTTGACGCTTTGCATGAGCTAAAAACTTTTCTAGACCTTTAAATACCTCAGATTTATGCTTGAGAAAATATAAAAAGCGAAATTTTGAAAAGGTATCCTTAAAAAGTACAAAATATCTGTATTTTCGAGCAGATTCATCAAACGGACCACACACGTCAGCGGTAATCAATTCACCTGGACTCTGGGACTTCTGCCTGGTACCAAACTTCAACAGGTGTGCCTTTCCATAGATGCATGGTTCACAAATATCTCTATTTAAGGTTGTCTTGATACCCATTTCATGTTCTAGAAGAGAATGAATGTGTTTCTTGTCCTGGTGACCCCAACGTTCGTGATATAACTGTAAAATAGAATCGTTCACTGTAGCTGCATGGACTTCAACTGGCTGCTCTGGAACTAAAACTTTCATATGTGCTTTGTACAAACCCCCATCTCTTCTGCGAGTACCACTCAGGACTACTTCCTGGCCTATCTTTAATTTGCACTCTCTGGCAGTAGACTGAAAAATGCTGTTTGGGTTTTTGTCCTGTGCTGCTAGAACTGAAAAAAGGTTCTTGTTAATCTCTGGAACATACCATACATCACGGAGAATGTTGTTCTTTCTTTGGCCTTTTTCAAAAGTTATGATCTTCAGTGTTCCTTTTCCTACGGCAGACAAGATTTTCCCGCCGGCAGCCTTTACGCCATGGGGGGATTCAAATGTTTCAAAATTTACAAAGCAGTGACTTTCATTTGTGAGGTGCCTGGATGCACCGTTGTCAATGAACCAGTCGCTGGAAGTAGCTTCTCCCATGTGCGCTTCTTGATGAACAACCAGCATGGAATTTTCTAATGTAGAGTTCCCAGAAGCCTCTGCTCGCCTAGGCCTTCCATCAGATATCCACTTCCTGCAATTTCGGGCCCAGTGACCTTTTTTCTTGCAGTAGTTGCATGTATCAGGCTGCTTTGTTTTCTTATTCAGTGCTGTGTTTCCCATTCTTTTTCCTGTTTTCAGTGAGCCAGAATAATTTGCCAATAGTGCTTCCTGTGGCGCTTCTGAACTGCTTCCTCCTCCTAATTCCCTTTCAAATGCACAAAGTTGGGCTGTCAGTTCATCAATGGTCTTCTTGTCTTCACTTAGAAGTAACCAACTTGATTTAAAATGTCGAAATGAAGATGGTAGAGTGTCGAGAATCTTGCAAGCAAGCAGTAAATCTGGTAGCTTTGCTTGTTCTTTCTTCTCCAGACCTTGGTTCAACTCATTCCAAAGATTCTTCAACATAGAAAGATGTGAAGCAATGTCGCCTTCAATCCATTTCATTTGAAAAAACTTTAGACATACTGTGTATAGTTGACTTTCTGAAGAAGCTTCAAACAGGTTTTTCAACTCTTCCCAAACTTCTTTCGCATTAGTGAAACGCATGACTTTTCTTAAAGTATCTTCACTCATAGCGCTTGTTAGAGTCAACATGGCTAAATTATTAGCCTTCTTGTATGCTTCCAGCTGTTTTAACTCGTCGGATGTGGGCGTTCCTGAGAGCTGAGGTTTTTCAAAACGCCCCTCTACAATGTCCAGCATGCCGGGATTCAAGTTTAACAAAAACTTTATGCGATACTTCCACAAGGTCCACTGACTCTCCGACGACAGCTGCGGCATGGCAATTCTACTTGAAGACTCCATTCCTACGCCGGATTAACTTTCGCGCTACGCCCAACTGAAAACTCGTACGTCACCACTATTCACTGACATTTTGAAAACGTGCGTAAAACCATAACCTAATAAATTTTAACATTACATTTACATTTGTTGTGCATTTGATAAAAGTCACTCAAGCAGTTCAACATTAAATGAAGTTTTAATTAAAAACAATTAAAAGACAGCTACACGTAAAACTTAAACATTGTTAAAACATTCTGCTGGTTTGTTTATGTTCTGGCACTTTTATAACAGGAAGCTAGTTAAGTTGAGTTGTTTCCACATCACAGTTGGTTTAGTTAGATTACTGCACTAGAACTTCATAAACAGATATGACAGTTTGGTTTTGGTTTAGTTTATATCACTGTACTAGAACTACATAAATATCACAGTTGGAACATATAATCTATATTTCAATAATGAATACTTAATAAAACAGTGCACATGACAGATGGGCTGATTCTCCCGCAGCAGAAAATGTACATGCGTTAGTCTTGTATGCCAGATCAGGAGGCGTGCCAGCACTGCCTTCTGCTTGGTGATGTAAAAAATGGCCAGGATATTGATGCAGATACATTATGAAATTTATTTTCGGCTTGGAGGTCCCATTCTTTCTGCCATAATATGTTCATTGAATGTGCACAAGCCAGTTTGGCATCGGGCAAATTGAGGGGGGCGCCGCTGCTTAAATAGCAGTCTTTGCAGTGCGGTCCGCCTCCTCATTGCCCAGAATACCAACATGGCTCGGCACCCAGCAGAAAATTATATTAAAACTATTGTGCTTGAGCTTTTGAAGTAGCTTTACAACCATGGAGATTAATGGGTGGGATTTATATGAGAAGTTACTGAAGGCATCTAGCACACTTTTTGAATCAGAGTATATGATCCATGATTTGAAGTTTTGATCTGCAATATGATGGAGGGCAAGATAAATAGAATAAATTTCTGAGGTAAAAATCGAGCAAGAAGGATTAAGTGTTTCTGCTATTTTCACATCACTAAAGACTGCAGCTGAGCCAACATGTGCCAAAGACTTTGAACCATCGGTGAACACGGCTTTAAGAGAGAAATTTTTAAAAAATGATGCTCATTAAAAATTTGTACAAAAGCAGAGTTGGGCAGTGATGACGTTTTAAAATTAATAATACTATGAATATGTACAGGTGATTCTTCCCAAGGTGAAAAGTTGTCGTTATAATGAAAAACTCTAAAATCTTCAAGATCAAGATAATTTAAGAGCTCTTTCATGCGAATAGAGAAGGTTGCAATAAATGACTTTTGTTAGAGAAGAACTGCTGGAATTTTGGATTTAGAATCTGGTGATATAAAAGGTGATTATGATTACTTTTGTTATTGAAGTAGGCAGCTAATGAGTTTTTCCCGACGATGTTGCAAGGATGGCTCCTGGCACAGAACATATAGGCTTTGTACATAACGAACTTTATACGAAACTTCGACATAACTTTGTACGAAACTTTATACATACTTTGTACGAAAAACCCCAGAAGCCAACCTCAGACCCTGATGATGAATGGTGTCTAAATACTTGAGAGCCGATTTTCTGGCAGAACCATAGACAGCGACACCATAATCGAGCTTGGATCGTATCAAAGTGTGGTAAATTCTCAGCATGGATGTTGTATCAGCACCATATGTTGTGTTAGATAGTACTTTTAATATGTTCAGGGATTTATTGCACTTCTGCTGCAGATGTTGAATGTGTGGCAGGAAAGTGAGCTTCGGTTCAAATATAATACCCAGAAATTTTGCCTCTGATCTCACAGGCAAAGCCACGCCATTTAGAGAAACATTTCTGGGTCCGAGGCAGAAGTGCATGCAGATTGTTTTCTGGTTAGATATAACGAAACCAATTTATTTGTCCAATCCGTGATCTTGTGGATTGCAATCTGCAGCTGTCTTTCTACTGTACTCATGTTAGTCAAGGCACAGGAGATCTGAAAGTCATCCACGAACAAAGTGCCTTTGACAGTTGGTGGAAGCTGCCTCACTATATCATTGATCTTCAATATAAACAACACCACGCTAAGAACGCTGCCTTGAGGGACACCTTCTCGCTGGTAAAAGTCTCGAGACAAAGTGGTTCCGACACGAACTTGGAAAACACAGGTCTTTGAGAAATTCTGAATAAAGAATGGCAAATTACCACGAAAACCAAGATGATATAGGTCTTTTAGAATTCCGTACCTCCATGTTCGATCATAAGCCTTCTCCATGTAAAAAATATAGAAACTAGGTCCTGATTTCTAACAAAGGCTTCACAAATGGAGGTTTCCAGAAGCAAGATATTTTCTAGAGTGCTTCTATGGTGTCGGAAACCACTCTGAAACGGTGATAAGGCACCTTTTTTTCCTAAGCAATAGACAAGGCTGGCATTGACCATCCGCTCCATCAATTTGCACAGGCAACTGGTCAGGGCAATAGAACGGTAATTACCAGCATCATGAGGGTCCTTTCTTGGCTTGGCAATTGGTATAACGATTGCTCTTTTCCTGGAAGTCGGGAAAACCTTTTCATTCCATATTCTATTGTAGAGATTTAAAAGGGTTTGTAGGCTATTGCTATTAAAGTGTTTCAACATTTCATTATGGATTTTGTCATGACCGGGGGCTGATGGGCGACATTTTTTTTAGGGCACACTGTAGCTCTCTTAGGGTGAAACTGCAATGTATACCCTTAGAATAAATATTTAATTAGGCTAAAATAAATGCCTTAAATAAAACAATCAATTTTTAAACCATGATATTAATATATTGGTTTATGATTGAACATTTAGTCATTTTAATGATTAACATGTTATAAAAATAATGGAAACTTAAAAAATACCAAAAACAAATAGTAATTACCGCTGACATCCTCTACAGCTGTAGTTTCATTAAACAATGTTTCCCAAGCGAAAAATGGATTTTTCCATGGCTTCTCCGCAATATTCATAACAGCATTGTGGACTTTGACACAATTTGGAGTGATAGTAGAGAACTTCTTACAATAGTCTGCATAAGCTCGCAACAAATCTTCCTTCTTGGATGAATTATCCCAATTTCGAGAAAAGATGAACATAAGGGTTTGCCTGAGAGCAAAAACAGTGATTCATTAAAATATAGTTTGTAAAAAAATATATTATAGTTTTTAAAATTATTTTTTGAATTCAACAATAAGGCCCAATTGAAAGGAAATCTTATTAAATAGTAACAATAGAATCACTAAAAATAGTAATGACTTATAACATTTACATTAAACAGTTTATGCCTAAAATGTTGACAAAAACAAGGCCCAAAATGTTGAAAGAAACTATTAGATAATTTAGACAATTTTTAAAGCCAAGAAAACTCTTTTAGTCTTTATAAATAGATTTATAAAAATAACAATCTAGCCATATTTATTGTTTTAAATAATAATAAAATGCAATTTTAATCTTATCAATAATTTGTAAAAGCATATCAATACTTAATACAATAAAGTTTTCATTAATCAATGGAATATAAAAACTATGGTAAATTCATTAGCTTTTAATACCTCAAAAGAGTAAAATATTCTATTCTTGAATTTTCGGGATATCTTGTGGCATTTAGCCATGACTGAATGATATTTACTTCATCCAAGAAGGAATTTATGGCTTTACTTGTAGGATAATGAGGATTCTAAAACAAAAGAAAAATCAGATGAATTGGGCCTAGCAATGTTTGGATTAAAATTGGCTTCCTCTGAAATTTAAAAATGAGGTTAAACAATGGAATGGAATGATTGTAAATTTTAAAAAAAATAGAAATACTGATAGACACAGATCATAAATAAAATACTGGTATGTTGGTTAAAAAAAATTTAATTTGTTAAAAAAAATTCTACTTGATTAAAGTGATTTGAATATTATAACAAACTGAACTCAATGATTTTTAATTCAAATAAGCTATTAACATAACTATCTTACTTAAAAAACTAACTGCAGGTTGTGCATATAATGACCTTATATATGGCATAAAAAATAACTTAATGAGTTAACTATAGGTTCCAGCAACTAAAAAATTAAATTCAAACCTGAAATTTAAAAAAAAATTATATTAAAAAAATTGGTTTCCAGTTTTAGGACATGGAACCTTACTCAGTTAACTGTTAATTTGCCATTCACTATTGATACCAAAAAAAAAACGCACACAAGTTAGACAAATAATGCTCATTAAAATAAGATTGTATTTTTTATGGTGTTTTAAATTTTGTTAAGGGACTATTTATTTTCAGCTTTCTGAATTTTGTGAAAAGTCTGTTTTGCTGTTTTCAAAAGTCAGATCAGTAACATGTCCCAACTAGTGATGCTTATTTTGAAATGATATCTTATTCGCTATATATTGTCATAACAAATATACTTTAAAATGAAAACTGTTGAATTTTTTATCAACATTATGGACTGAATTTTATAAAAATTTACCCTAAATAAGCATGCCAAGTTTACATGGCAGATCGGTTTATTAACTTCCAAAACAAGTTCACAGCTGAAAACTTCATTGTCGAAGGAGAATTATGTCATTGCACCGCCTCTGTTAACTGTTTTCATGCCAGAAAGCCCCCAGAAAGTTTCATGCAGCAACTTTACTTCTTGTGGACATACAGCGTTTTCTAGCTATACTCGCCGCCAACCAAATAAGATCGCATGTAAATATACTACGGACAGAATCCTTCCATGAACGTAAATAGTTCCATATAAAACAAGATAATTTATTGAAATCTATCTTTGAAAACCGGAATTTTGTTAAGGATTTATTGAGTGCACAAGACAGTATTCTAAAATTTAATAAATTTTGCTAAACACAACTAATGTTTATTTAAATATTTGTGAAAATATTCCATCATGCTGGTTTCGGCCAATAACATCCTTCTGAGCTTTTCTCTTGATATGGTTGCTATAACATCTGGCTTTGGCAATTTTTCTAACATTTTGTTTTAATGTTGCAAATTGCAGGAGCAGATGTTTTTTTGTTTTAGATTCTTTTTTTATTGATACAGCTTTTCAATTTGTCGTTTCCATTCATTGCTTCTCCTAAAGTTTTAATAATTACAAATTCAGACTTAAATGTGTGTGGAATGCCTTACTGTCTCGTAAATGAACTATGGATCTTCTTTATATGCAACAGGAATCTTATCTCCAAGATCGTATGATTCTTTACTTTGTTTTTAAAAAAAGATTGCACTACAACAATATAACTCGATCTTATTTTTATTTTGAACTTGGGCATCGATTTTAATGATAATTTTTACTTATAAATGTAACAATATTTAGCTTTGAATATTAGAATGTAATGAATTTTAAAAGAATACATTATACATCTATCCATATTGCAGTGTTGCTGCCACTGATCCATTAATGGATTAAATTAATCCATGATATTTTCGGTCTCGTTAGTATTTCGGCAAGTATTTGTTGTCACTTCAAGGTGGCAACATACTTGGCTTATGCCAGGTTTGTTGTCATTTTGACTTGGCAACAAATTTTGAAATGTCGCCAAATCCGGGACCTAAAGCTTACTTTAACCCGAGTTTCTTTTTTAAATGTGCCAAGTAACACCGTAAGAATCAAAAAAATTTCTAAAAAATCCCATGAAAAAACAGCCTACTAACTTTTTATTATTTTTTTTATAAGTACACCTTTGAGTATCTCAGATCGGCAACGCACTCGAAAATAATAGAAGCATATAATTTTTATGTTAAATGATAGTTTTTGTGGACATGAAGAAGAAAGACCACACAGCCAAGTTAGGTCACTTGTTAAGAAGGTGTCATTGATATGTAGGTTCTGTATATATAGTGTATGTAATAAAAAAAAATTATGGGGGGGGGGGCAGGTAGGCATTGAAAATAAGAAAAGGGACACCCAAGTAAGCTAAAATATTCAAAACTACTTTGTTTAAAGAATTCCAAAAAAACACAATTTCGGGTTTCACATTCATATTACTTATCATAACAAAATACAATTTATCAAAATATTTTGTTACAAAAATCCCAAATGTGAAAGTGCATTATTTTAGGGACAAGGACAAAAGATTATTAAAATGAACATCTAGAATTTTACATACTTTTACATCTGGAGGTCTTTCGTTTTTATTTTCTAACATGTCTTTCATTCGTAACATCAACCCGTGCGCCATTTTTAATCTTAGAGTAGGTCCATATTTATAATAACTGAAAACAAATACATTTCATATTCAGGATACTTCCTCTTTGATTCTCGAATTAAGAGTCACATTTGTTTCGATTTTCTTTGCCTTTTAAATTAAATTAAAAGTATTTAATCGGGACACAGTAACATTGTACCCCACATAACAACATAAACATTGCATTACTGCCATTACCTACCGATTAAGGACACGCGACTAGCCTAGAATCGATATTTAGAGATTTACTTGCCAAAATAGAATTTTCTAACTAATAAACAATGGCTTTAAATCAAATAATTAAATCATCAGTTTCATTTTACCATAAAAATTTAACTCCCAAAAACTTTAAATTTTTTTTAGCTAACGGGAAAGTCTTACTAACTATAACCATCATAGGTAAAAGAAACCCCTCCCTCCTTTTTTTGCAGGGTAAAAAGGTTCAAAGGTATCGTTGTTAATATTTACAAATCATATATCCAAAGAATTTACTCTCCAAAATCACCTATTCTGATTTTAATTTGTTTTGTGCTTGATACGCTGCACTATTTGATTTTTTTTGGTTTTAAATTCAATTTCCTTGTTAACAAAATAAAGTGATACTTGATATTTTCTTTTTTAAAAAAATATTTCTTGAAAAATGTGAGTTTTTTCGAGGGTTATTGCAGAAACGAGGGGCGGGGGACTGTCAATTGAAGAAACGTAATTTGTTGTAATTCGAACAAACAATACTAAGAAATCCTGATTTATTTCAACAAATTATGACGTGTTTTTTGAGAATTATTATCTTATGAAGTTTGTTTTAATTTTGTACTCGTGAAGGGGAAATCCAGATATTACTGTTAAATCTTGATGCTAAATAAATTTGGTTGGTTTGATAAAAAATTTTTCGTTTTTCATAAAGAGTTTTATATTTTTTCTTTATACCTATTATCCTCAAAATAGTAAAGACTTCATTAGCCAAAGATGTATCATCAATCTTAGGTGTACTGGGTAAACTGATCAGTATACTCGTGCACTCTGTTGTTTTTCAGTAACATAATAAATAATTGAAATTTAATTTTCTTGAAAGGGCTGGTTGGAGCTGTTCTCTCTACGTTTAGACAAGTATAATTTTGTTAAAGCCTAAATTCTTTGTTACAAACAACATTAAAACCAACGTGCCATTAACAATTTACACTTACTAGCATTTATGTTTGCCCTTGGGTTTTGCCTCACGTGCCGTTTCCCAACTTAGTAAAAATTATCAAAAATTCTTCCTGCTCTGAGTCAAACCACACTTTCATTAGCTGCAATGTAATGGTTTTAGTAATTTTGAAATCTCTAAAGAACTTGATAACTCTGTTTTTCATTGAAACGGTCCTAATAATTTCCATTGCCTTTGAAATGATTCACTAAGTTTCCATCTAGCTAGTTATTGTAGTGCTTGTAATATGGTTTCATATTCACTTTTTTGTCAGTTAAGATTGATCCATATAATCTGCCTTTATTGTTTGTCCCCCCCCTGTATATCCTAAGGTCCTAATGTTTCAGCGCACATTGAACATCATTTCTGTGCATTTCTAAGCCCCAAACTGTCTCTGATGCTTTTGTATGCTTGTAACGTTAGTTTACATATTCTTTGTCTTGCCTATGGCCATATAAAGTATTATCGAAAACGCATTTGTAGTATTCGCCCAAATTTTAGAAATCATACCATTTCTCCATTTATCATAGTTATATTGTTGGACAAAGGTTTATTTGAGTTACATAAGATAGCTACTGGATTTCTGAAATCAGTGTCAAATGATGTTTACTTCATTTGACTGGAGATGGGAAAGAAAGAAATCAATTTTGTAATTAAAGATCAAATTTAGTTACAAGTACTCTATTTTTGATAATATAGATTTTAAAATTTACTAATTAAGAGTATTGAATTCCCCTTTGAAATCATCAATGATATAGTGGACTTCTAAAACATAAAGATGACTTCTTGAAAATTTTAATTTATCACTTATAAAATCCATGCATTTAACCCAAAAAATTTTAAGGTGTTTTTTAAATTTATTTGTTATCAAAAGTTAAGAAAAAACATTAAAGATTTTTGTCCTGGGAATAAATTTAGGGGTTAATTTTTTACATAGAATTTTTTAAAAAAGATACAATTGTATAAAAACCTGGAAGTATTATTAGATATTAATTTAAATCTTTTTTCGCTATTTACGATTTTTATTCAATCCCAAAATTTTTAAAAAGACCCCCTGGTTTTTCGAATTATTTAAATCGGATTAGATAGGAAAAGCAAAAAAAATTTTTGTGGTAATTAGAATTATTTTTTTTTTTTTCTCCTTTTAAACATATTTTTGTTGGCCGCTTTTGCTTGTTTTAAATTAAATTGATTGATGTACTAAAAATTTTTTATTTGGGAATTTTAGGATAAACTGCTTTTTTTTTAAGTAATTTTAGATTTGAACCCCGGGAAATAACTTTTTTTTTAAAGTAAATATTTTAAAAAGACCCTCTTAAAGGAATTTTTTTTTTTAAGCTTCACATAAATTTTTCACACAACTTTTTTCTTTAGTGGGGTTTTCTTTGTGTGTATATTAAACAGGGTTTTTTTCAACTTTATTAAAGGAAAAAACATAAAATCTTTAAAACATACTTTTTTCCCAAAGTTCTCACTACAAGTGTTTTTTGTTTGTTTTATTTCATACTTATGGGGTTTTGGTTTAACTCTTTTCTGGGCAAGTAACCCACAAATTGACTGATAATTTAGGTACTACACCTTTTGGCCCCAATTTTAAAATAAAAATTGTTGCAATAAACAATTTTATTTTGATATGTGTGTTTTTTTTTTTTCACGTTTTAAATGATTTTTCTATTTTGAAGATAAGTTTGGGAAAAAAAGTTTTACATTTTTAATTTCTTACAATTAAGCCATAATTTACCTGAGGGATTAGTAAATTATCGAATAAACCTCATATTGCAAGGGTCCAAAATCAAAGTAAAATTAAATTAACCGAAAATTTAGCTAAAAAATTTGGAGTTTTTAATTTTTTATAGGGCTTGAATAGCTGCACTTATTTTCATAAATTTTTTCTGGTATTTAGCCATATACAATTCACTATGTCAATCAAATAAAAATACATAACTTTTTATAATTTTAACTTTTTTAAAAAAAATATATTATTTTGTTTTTAAATAAGCTATATGTGTTAGTACTATATTTGAAAAGGTTATTGATGATAACGACGGCGGCGGCTGTTCGAAATTTGAGAAACCAATTTTTTTCAGCAAACGAGAAACAAGACAAAAGAAATCGCTGATTCATATTTCATACCAAAAACTTTATGACACGTGGGTTATTTTTATATACTTATTATTTAGAATTTAGTTATTAACATTATTAAGGGTACTCGCGTGCAACGCCGGGCTCGATAGTGCTAGTGACTACTTTACTTATAGCAACTCTTTGCTAGTGCTAAATAAATTTGTTTGCGTTTGCTAAAAATATTTTTGCGTTTTTTTTCTAATAAAAAGTTTTATATTTATTTCGTTTATACAACTATTTAATCCACACAAAAGTATATGCGTTACATTCTCATAAAGATGTTATTTCTAATATATATTAGGTGTCTAAAACGGGTTTAAATTATTCAAGTTATTACTTCGGATGCATGTGGTGTTCGTTTTTAGAAATAATCAAATAATTAGTTTTCTTTCTTGAAAAGTGGGTTGGGTTTGGGTGTTTGTTGGTTTGACAGGAGGTATGACACGTTAAGCTCCGCCTACTTCCTGGATTAGCAAATCAGGACATAAAACCAGAAAACGGGCCATTATTAATTTTAATTACTATGCATTTTGAATGTGGCAACACTTGTTTTGCCTCCGTGCCGGTTCAACTTCAAAGTAAATAAACAAAAAAAATTCTTACTCTGCAGTCTGCGTCCATATACCACACATTTGCCATATAAGCTGCAGGCATTGCGTTTTCAATGGTCTTTATCAGATTTTGAAATCTCAAAGAACTATGTAATTTTAATTTAAAGTTAGTAACGGCCTGAATAATTTCCTTGCCTTTGAAATGAAAGTTCAACTAAAGTTTTAATCTAGCATATGTTTTGTTAGTGACTGCTGTAATAAGGTTTTCATATTTACTTTTTTTTTTCAAGTCAAGAATTGGATTATATTATTGTTTATGTTGTTATAGTACCCCCTCCTCCCTTTGGTCAAATCCTAGTAGCTGGTCCGGCTAATTTTCGAGCTTGGCGACATCTTGAAAATCACGTTTTCTGATTTTGCGAAAAATTTTTCGGTAACCCCAAAACTGATCTCTATCAGCTTTTGTATGCATGTAACGTTAGTTTTTAACATACACTTCTTTTGATTACTGCACATGGTTGCCAGAAAAGTTATTTATCGCTCTTTAAAAACTCAAAATTTTGTAAGTTGTCGCCGGGCCAGCGACTTGGATTTTACCGAACAACCCAGCTTTCTCCCACTTTATCATTGTTATATTGTTGTTTGTTATTTTCAAAGTGTTTATTTCAGTTACTATTAAAAGCCTCAGCTGGAGTTTTGAAATAGTAGTCCAAAATTGTTTACTTTCATTTAAGGACTATGGTCAGATTGTGGACAATTTGAACTATGAAATTAATTTCTTTTAAACTTAAAGTTTAATCAAATAAGAAATATCTATTTCAAACTACTTTGCTTTTTTTGTTTCTAGATACTTAACAAATGTCACCAAACTAATATCAAATGAAAAATGTAAACAGTGAATTTTCCCCCAGAAAGTGCCATAATGGACTGGATAGTGGCCACTTCTTAAAAACAGGGAAATCTTGAACTAACTGAGAATAAAATATGATAGAATTGTTTCTATGTTCGCAATGTGGAAAACTTTCACATGAATTAATATTTAAAGTTTTCAAAAAGAATATTTTAAAATAGAAATTTAATATGAAAATCATTTTGATTGTAAAACTATTAAAAATATTTATTTTGGGAGAATTAAGCATGTCAAAGGGGTTACATATTATTTTTAAAAAAATATTAAGATGGTAAAAAATATTATTTATCAATTATTTTTAGTTATTAATCAACAATAATTCACAATTTTACTTGTTAATTAATAAGTATCAATAATTCTACTTATTAATTTATAATCACAATCTGATAAGCAACTTCTTTAATATTCTCAATAGGTCTAAACTGAAGCTATGGAGACAGTTGACAACGACATGCAGAATGCTGAATTCAAAATGCAAGGAAAAGGATTATACAAATGGGTTCGTATTTATGAGTTATTTAGAATTCTTTCATCTCACATAAAAAGTCCATAAATAAAAAATTCTTTCATAGGGGCTCTTAAAGACTTTAATTTTATTCTTGAAATTAAAATAAAATTATTTTATTTATAAAATACATTACATGATTTTTTGCAAGGCCCATGAATATATTGTTTCATGGTTTGCTTCAATTTTGTTTCAGTAATACTAAATTAAATATTTCAGTTTAAGCACAAAAATAATGTCCACAAATGAAAAGTCAATATGATTAGAAAATTGTATACTAAAGAATTAGTTCAAGCCTATTATTTGTCAAAAATATGAATTATAGAATTCTGTATTTATGTATGATAATAAGCACATTTATTCAATAACAATGTTCATGTTGTTACACTAATTGTTTTCAATGATAAAACTTTTGCATTAATGGTAAATTTTAATCTATCAGTTTAATAGTCTCCTGTAACACAAAAAACTTTAGAACTTTGATATCTTGAATTAATAATTGTTTATTTTTATATCAACATAGTGTTTAGGATTTATCCTGTATTCTTGCATGGCATGGCATGTAATATTCTGTCCATATACAAAAGTAGAGGAAAGTTTCAATCTCCAAGCCATTCATGATCTTTTATATCATGGTTCAAACCTTTCACAGGTAAGTGAAATCCGCGCAGATTTAGATTAAAAATAATTTTTAGATTTATACAATTAAAAATAATGCATTCAGCTATTAATATTTTTTAATCTTGTCTTGTAGTAGGGGCTAATCTAGGCTTGTAGGGCTTAGGAAATATGAAGCATTAAATATGTTTTTATAAACAACTTGCTGGTTTAGAGTAACTAATTTTATAGAGTAATCTCTATTGCATACTTAATCATGTTGCAATCGTTGTAAATAATGTTACTTTTAAGATAACAGTTGTTCTTTAATTTCAGTTTGACCATCTAGAATTTCCTGGTGTTGTACCTAGGACCTTTCTTGGACCTTTAGTTATTGCTGGGCTTTCATATCCCTTTCTTTTGATAAATATGCATTTGGGTTTTGATAAATTTATGATGCAATATGTTGGTAAATATATATTTGCTTGCTTGGGCCTTGGCTCCTTTTTAATAAAAACTGTAATACATTCATCTAAACTTTGAATTTTTATAAAAGTGCATTACTACAAATTAAAATTTATTTACACTACTGCAAAGAAACAAAGAATAATGCCATGTTCCAATACCATGTTTTAAAACAAACCTAATTATATTGAAAAAACCTTATTTAAAAAATTCTATTTTCTGAATTACCTGCACAGCAACATAATTGAAGCATTAAAACCAATATTATTATTATAAACTTGCTAAGAAAAGTTATGTCCAGATTTAAACTAAGAAATGCAATAATATATGATAAAAAACATCAAATTTATTATGGTAGATAATCGAAATATTGTATGTATCATAAGCGTTGTTCATATCTTGAGTTTTCTACAGCATTGCAAACCAGTTAGGTTAATTAAATTATGTTTCAATGCTTAATTTTTGAATAATTATTTACATTTTGTTGTTAACTAAAATTTATTTACTGTGTTTTCAGTTCGGATGATGTTGGGCAGCTTGGTGCTAATATCCTTTTACAAGTTTAAGAATGGTGTCGAAAAAATATTTGGTGCAACAGTGTCTGTGTGGTTGCAGCTAATAACAGTTACTCAATTTCATTTTATGTTTTACATGTCTCGTCCACTTCCCAACACATTTGCTTTAGTCTTAGGTTAGTTTTTATTTTGTTTTTTGCTTATTTTTTAAAATCATATTTCACCTTTATTCATGGCATTATACAATCTTCATGTTTAAATGTTTTAAACCCCTCTTTTATTGATCACGGAAAATTTGAACAAAAAGGGTCTAAAACTAAAATACATATTCTTGTTAGTCTTGCCTGAAATTAAAATATATAAATATTACCATATAGTCTGTGTGAATGTTAACAATTGAAATAAAAGCAGTTGATTAAAATTAAAAATCTATATTGAGTAATGAAAGTAAAACAATAGTTTTTATTTTTTAAATTCAAATAAATTTTTAATATATGTAAATTTTCATTAGTTACATTTTATTTAAATGGGATTAAATGGGATGAAACTAAAATGATTTATTGATTTAATACTATCTTGTGTCAAAATGAAACATGCATATTATTATTTTTTAATTTTCAGCATTGTTTGCCTTTCATTATTGGCTAACAAGAAACCAAAGGATGTTCATTATTATGTCAGCAGCTGCTGTTATTGTCTTCCGTGCAGAACTATCTATTCTTTTAGGACTAATAGCTTTAGAGGAAATTGTTTTAGGAAGATTAAAAATTCTTCAAATTATTTGCTGGGGTATACCAGCAGGCTTGTCTATGCTAGGTAATCAACTTTAGTCTTTTCATCGCCTATTGTTTTTACTTTTAGATATAATAGTCGGCTTTCAATTAGCCTAATATTCATAAATTATTTATTTTGTATTTTTTAATTACTATTGTGAAAATAAATAATATCCATCTATAACATAAAAAAAATCAAAAATATATCTGTAGTAGGTTAAATATATCAATAACCAAAAAGTATTTTATGAAGTTAGAAAAATATTAATTGAATTTTGATTTAAGAATGCTATCTTCATAATAAAAGTTCAATACTGAGATCACCTCTACACTAAAAATATAATTTAAACTTGTAAATTTATATTAAATCCATAGAAAAATAATAAATTTGCAAAGCATTTTTAGTTTGTAATTAATTATAACATATATCAGATAATTTATGCCTTAAAAATATATTTAGAATAAAATATTTAATTTGAAAAAGTTGTATTATGAAGATGAGTATTGTTTAGATGAATTATGAAGAACATTAGGTGATGTTTCATGCATTGTTAAAAAATATTTTTGTTCAAACATCCGGATTTCATAGATAATAATTTTTTAAAAAATTGGATAAATTATAGTAAAATACCAAGTATGTTTCACTTCCTTGTTCACTAGAAGATAAGCTAATTAAAAATAAGTTTTTTATTTACCAATTACTTTTATTGATAAGATGATTTTATTTAAAAATACATTTATTCATATTTGTACGTTCAGATAAAATCTTAGCAGTTACACGTTATGTTGCATTAATATTTACAATTATGCATTTTATAGGTCTCACAGTTGTAATTGATTCTTACTACTGGATGCGACCAGTTTGGCCAGAAGGCGAAGTTCTGTGGTTTAATATTTTTCTAAATAAAAGTTCTGAATGGGGTGTATCCTTTTCTTCGTAAACATATAAATTGTGGGTTTAAATGAATTTTTGCTTAAAATTATATTAGAATTAGTAAACTTGCTTGTAAAGTTAATAATTATATCTGTATTGGAAAAGTAAGGACATATTAATAGTCTACTTATTTAATTAAATTATTTACTTAAACATTTTTATTAAGTTGTGTGAATAGTGCTAAATTTTGTTGGGGTATTTCTCTTGTATCGGCCTTGTCACTTAACTATGTTTCAAAATTATGAGAACATGTGTTTTCAGTATCCAGTGTTAGCTCTAGTCTAGTGCACCTAATATAAAATATAAGGTACTGAAAGTATTTTGATAGAGTTGATTAACTGAAAGGGAAATTTTGTGTTTTCTACACGCTTTCCCAGAGGCTGCTAATTTTGAAAAAGTGATTTTTGAATGCTGGTCTGTCTGACACCACCACAGCTCAAACTAAAAAATCTAGTCAAAGCTAGTCTCTAGTACATGTCAGACATCATAATAAGTGTTTCAAGGAAATGACACTTGCACCAAGGGCAAGATCCCATGCAATGTATTAGGTTTTAAAGGTATTGCTGAAAAACATAAAGAGCTTCAAATGTGGTATAAGAGTTCCCAGTACTTGTCGCATGTCTTAATCAGGTTTTCAATATAATCACGAATGCGCAAAGTGTAGCTGCCTTAGAAATTGTTAAGTTTTTGAAAACTTGCTTGTGCAAACTTTTAGCCTAATTCTAGGGTATCAATTTCAGTGTTTCAAATTCCTAGTTTTCCTTCTAACCCATTCAGTGGCGCAGGAACTTATTCTTTAATGGTATGGCAAGAAAATGCCTCTATTCTGGGGGCGCAACTAGAAAAAAATTCGGGGGGGGGGGGGGGGGGGGGACAATTTTTTAAATTTTATTTTTCAATTAAAATTATTTGTTATTAAATAATTAAAATTATTTTAATTAAGTTTCTTTTAATTACAATTGTTTTTAATTAATATAATTTTTAATTACGATATTATATTAAAAATTATTTTTAATTACGACATTTTGATTAAAATTGATTTTAGCTTCCACACTATGTTTATAACGTAAAAAGTGGAAGGTTTTATAATCCTTCAGTCCGTCTGTCTGTCCGTCACCCACTTTCACAAAAAGAACCACAGACAAGTGGGATACGTCATTTTCAAGCAAAAACTCAGATTAGGCTACATTCCAAATTTCATTAAAAAATTTTAATTAGAAGTTTATTTAAAATTTAAATAACTTAAAATTTAATCTACATTGAAATAACATGCAAATTCCATTTTTATTTAAGATTTTCACTGTTGCCATTTCATTAAACATACGAGAAACTTTATTAAAAAAATACAAACTTTTGAAAGAATATTTATTTATGTGATATAATTCAGTTTGGATTGTTGTAATATCACAATAGAGTTCTTTTGATGGTTCATTTATATGCATGAAGAAAGATGCAAAGAGAATTCTAACTTGGCATAAAAAATGTGCAAAATTTCACTTTTATTTTTAAAGCATCATTTGTACTAATTATATATTTTTCGAACTGTAATTTAATTTAATCTAATTATTAAATCTGAGGAAGAAGATTAATGAAAATAGTTAATTTTGGCGTTTAAAAGTTTGATTTACAAATAGCTAAAGGCCATAGATACCATAATTAAAGTATTCGATTGGCTGATCACGTGGCCTCCAATGCTAACGATGGGACGCGCATGGAGGCCAAATAGGTGGGCATAATTGCCAATGTTGCTGCCACTTTTAGGAGAAAAATACTACGAAAAAATACCATTTATTTCTAAAATTACAAAAAATAATACTAGAAAAGGATTTAAAGTCACTAAAAAGATTCCAAAATGCAGCTAGTATTTTTACGATATTTTTAAGAAGGATATTAGTATTTTAGAATAATTCTAAAATTACAAAAAAATATCGTAAAAATACTAGCTGCATTTTGGAATCTTTTTAGTGACTTTAAATCCCTTTCTTGTTTTTTTTTGTAATTTTTGAATTAAATGGTATTTTTTTGTAGTATTTTTCTCCTAAAAGTGCATTGGCAATCAATTGGCAGCAACATTGGCAATTATGCCCACCTATTTGGCCTCCATGCGCGTCCCGTCGTTAGCATTGGAGGTCACATGATCAGCCAATCTAATACTTTAATTATGATATCTATGCTAAAGGCCCTGTTTGTTATTGGAATGAAATCACCATTGCCATTCGCAACAATCGCCTGAGAAACTTAATTCTTTTAGACAATAAATTAAAATAAATTTATTTTGCGACATCGATCAGTTTGAAATGACGTCAAATATATTTCACTACGAGATTCTTTGTATGTTGATATGAAATATTTTCATTCTATTTAAAAGCGAGGAATAGTACATATTTATTCTTTGAAATACAAATTAATTTTTGCAAACGATAAGTAGTAATTATTGAATTTTCGAAATAAAATAAATAAAACTAGCCAAATTTAGCATGTAAATGTTTAATATAGAATTAATTCTGTGTTTGGCGCCTTTTTACCTGTTTAACACAACTTTTGTGTGGAAGCGGGTTAAGTGACAGATTCTGTTACAAACCTACTTGTTTAAATTTAATTTTCCATTGTAAATACAGTTTTTTACTATAGTATTACTAATTACTATTTATGAACATTAATTAGTTTTAATTTTTTTTATAACTAATATTTGTATTATTTAATAGATAATTAATGTTTTATTTTTTAAGCACAAATTAAGTGTAATAAATAGGAAAAAATCGATTAATTATCGAATGTTTTTATTTGAAAGTTAACTACTTAGATAATTTAAATCACTGGATTTGTTGTACAGAAATTAAACGATGATATTCTAATATTAAATTTAATTATATAAAGAGATTAGTGTAAAGTTAAATTTAACATTTATTTAATTTACAAAAGTTTTATGATAAAAATATACTGAATACAAAACTAATCCCACAAAAAATAATTTTTAAAAAATTAGTGTATATGTTACTGCCAAAGCCCGAATTCGGCTAAATTGCGAAGTGGCTAAGGACATTGTAAATTGGCGGGCCAATGTCCAATCTTTTCTTTATTTCAGGAATTGGCCAAACAGATCGCGAAGTGGCATGGGAGGATAAGTAAAAGTTGGAAGAAAAATTAGTGGCACGTATTATTGGCTCTGTATAACTTTGGAATGGAGTCATGGAGACCGGTCGGGGATTTTCGGGCTTTAAACGAACAGACGGTGAAGGAAAAGTACCCATGACACCCTGTACTAAAAAAAAAAACATTTTAATGTTACAGATTAGAAAAAGAAGTTGTGATTTGAAGAATATTTGCAAGCTTAATTTTCTTTTTTTCACACGGTCACTTTTGGGTTTGATTCTGTGGAATGAAAAAAAACGCATAACAATTAATCTGTGCAAAAGTTGGTATTGCAGCTGCCATACCAATTCCGGCCCCACTGCAAAAGCTGGTATGCTGAACCCATTTAAGTTTATAGTATGCCATATTATTAAAGCAGCCTCGGAACAGTTACTCTCATTCTTTTTTGCTTCTTTAAATCTCCTTTACTCTGCATAGATATCCCCATGGGGATGGTATTTTTATTCCGCCCTACCTCGAGCTTGTCTGATGTCTTTGTTATTCGTTCCATATGCATTGAAGCTAGATTACAGGATAAGGTCACTGGTGCATCCTGCTTTAGGCTTCATATTTTTATATTCTTTTCTGCCTCATAAAGAACTGAGATTCATTATATATGCAATCCCTTTATTGAATGTTGCTGCAGCAAGAACATGTGCACACATGTAAGTTTCTTTTTAAATTTAAAATTGTAATATAGTTGTTGAAGATTTTTTAAAAAATATTTTTATTTTGAACCAAAACATAAATGCCTTAAATTTTGAGTTAAGGGTTTCAAAGTTTTTATTATTTAAAACAATGTACATAATTTAATGTAAGAATGATAATAACTTTTTGGTTGTGTAAATGTTTTGAAGTGTTTGGTGAAACTTGAATTTGTTTGTGCAAAATTTTTTGTATGCAAAGGAATGTTTTTCAAATTATTTATAAATCAAAATTATCCATTTATTTATTTAAATAAGGAGATAGTAACAAAACAAAGTATCAATTTCTAATAAATTAAGGATATAATTTATAATTATGCAGCTTGAATAAAGTTAGTATTGATTAGCATATATTTTCTTTTAGATGGAATAATAGACTGAAATCTATTGCACATAGTTTAATTGTTCACATGATTGGATTACATCTTATGGTAAATTTGTGTGCAACTGTCTTGATATTGAACATTTCTTATCACAATTATCCAGGTGGTGTTGCAATGTCAAAACTTCATGCAATTGAAGCAGGAGAAAAAGGTACATTCTAAATTTCAACTTTACATTGTTAGATTTTTCTTTGAAAATGATGTATGCTCATCAATTGAAGCATAAGAAAAAGGTGAAACATAGCAAGTCTTTTTATGATGCCTCTTGGATAAGATACCAAGTTATTGTGTTGTTTGTTTTTGGACAGAGCTGTTGCACATCTGGGCGAATGATCTGCATTTAATTATTTGGCCTTTCATTGATAAGAAATAGGTAATGTTGCCCAATGACCTCAAAAATGTAATCTTTTTTGAACTTTTAATTTAAGGCCCGACACGACACGTTTCACACGAGAGATTTTTCCTCAACTCAACTTCTGTTCGAACCATGATTGGTGGAAATTGCCACGTGCTATGACGTAGGCGTTGGAGAAATTTTCTA